>BMAU01020064.1:0-457500 GCA_019973935.1 Trichonephila clavipes
AAGATAAAATTTCGAGTTTCGAGTTTCGATTCACGTCATGGGGATATGGATTAAAAATAATCCTCCTTCCCCTATCTAACAAATAAAAGTTCCTTCAAGTGGAGAACCTGACTGAAAGCTCTTTCCTGATGAGTTGTTGTTCTTGGCATTCTGATTGGATGGCTTAGGTGGAATGGGAGTGGCGTCAGCGTCATGGGAGGTTCTTCTTGGTTTCAGCGGTAGTTGAATGAAAAAGAATGCTTTTGCTGGAACTGAGGAGTTTCGAAAAAATAATAGCGAGTGAGATAGCTCTCTCTTGGCTTTCCTGATATAAAAGGGGGGAACAAAAGGAAAAAAGCTATCCTGGTGGGAGCAGCATATAAAAAATTTAGAAAGAGAAAAATTAAGAATTTAGAAAATTTAGTTAGAAAAAGTCATTCACCACCGGTGAATGAACAACAATGAAATTAGGGGGGATTGTAAGAATCAAGGAGAATTCTCCTTGGTCTTTTGATGTTATCAAATAAATTATAGTTTTGAATGTCAATAAGATTGAGATTTTGAGTATGCGGTAAGTCTTCATAGAATTTCTGAGCAAGATTTTGAATGTAAGTTTTAAAGGCAGGGATATTTAAATCCCTGTAAATATATGCATTTCTAACGTATCTGCCAGGTCTGACAATACTTCTAACGAGAGAATTTTGTGCTACTTCAAGAATTTTAATTTTGGTATTTGCTGCATAACCCCACACAGGAGAAGCATAACTAAGAATGGGCCGCAAAACAGCAGTGTAGAGAAGTATCTTGTTTGATAAAGTCATTTCAGAATTCCGGCAAATTAAGGGGTAGATTAATCTGAGTGCATACCGGAATTTGTTTCGCGCGTGTAAAATATGTTGTTTCCAAATTAATTTACTGTCTAAAATTACGCCAAGGTATTTAGTATTCTGAGACCAACGGAGCGGTGTGGAATAAAGAGTGGGCGGTGTGCAAGGTTTCCTTCTCCTGGTGAAAAGAACAGCAACCGTTTTGTCAACATTAATATTTATTTTCCAATCATTAAAAAAATTTTCCAGGAGCGAGAGGTGTTTGTTAAGGGCATTAGTGATGGTGTTATGATTTTTAAAACAGGCTGTAATACAAGTGTCATCTGCGTAGAGGTTTAGCATTGTGTGCGGGTGTGTGGGCATATCATTTATGTAAAGATTAAATAAAATTGGTCCTAACAAGGAACCTTGAGGGCAGCCTATGTTAATGTGATGTATATCTGAAAGCGTAATTGTTGACTCTGACCTGATATTGTCTATTAACAAGATAAGAGTTTAAAATGTGAATAATAGAAGGTGGGAAGTTATATTTAATAAGTTTATAAATAAGCCCACTGATCCAGACACGATCAAAGGCCTTCTGAATGTCCAGAAAGACAGCTCCAGTGGATCTGCCTCTCTGAAATCCAGAAGAGACTTTTTCTGTAATCCTTAGCAGTGGGTGGTTAGTTGAAAGTTTTTTCGTAAATCCGTATTGATTTGGGTTAATAAAATCGGAATTCAAAATGAAAGTATTTAATCTATTTAGAATAATGTACTCTGTAATTTTACCAAAGACAGAAAGGAGAGAAATTGGTCTATAGCTTTGAGCTAGATTACTATTTTTTCCAGGTTTTTTAATAGGGAAAATGACTGCAATTTTCCAATTTTGCGGAAAGTGCCTAAGAATTAAAATTTTATTGATGAGGTAGGTTAGAATGATTAAAGCTTTGAGTGAAAAGTTACGAATCATTTTATTTGTAATATTATCTTTGCCTGGAGTTTTTCTAATTTTTAACTTTTTGATATAGTCAGAAACTTCGAGTGGATTAGTAGGAGAGATGGGGATGGAGGGGGGAGAAGAGAAGAAGTTTTCGAGCGTGCTCGTGACGTCAGAGTCAATCGTGGAGTTGTAATTGTTTGGCCTAGTATTTTGCGTAAAGTTATCTTTAAGAGTGTCAGCAATTAAATTGGCTTTCTGGTCATCAGTAATGGCGATGCCAGAGTTAGTTTTTAGAGCGGGAATGTCAACGCGTTTGTGTTTGAAGATTTTTTGAATATTCCAAAAGCTATTGTCTTGAGTGTTTAGAGCTATTAATTTATTTTTCCATGTTTCTTGTGAGTGTTTTTTCAGTTCTCTTTTGATTTTAGCTTGTAATCTGTTTGTTTCTGTTTTAAAAATCGGATTGAGAGTGTTTTGATAAAGTTTACGTGCGCGATTTTTAAGGAAAATGAGATTTTTAATGTGATTAGGAGTATACGAGTGGTGAGTGTTTGTGATTGGCTTGGAGGCTTCCGTGTGGGCGGAGCGAACGGCTTCGGTGAAATCTTCTATTTTATTTTCAAGGATATGGGGGTTTTTGATATTAGCATAATTTTCGATTAAAATATTGTTATTTAAACATTTTTTGAAGAGATGCCAACAGGTGGTAACTGCTCTAGGATTTACTTGATGAATGGGGAAGGAGAAAGAGAAATTTAGAAAAACCGGGTTGTGATCAGAGGAGAGTTCGGGCAGTGATTCAATGGAGTATGGAAAATTAAAATTTTTAACAATAGCAAAATCAAGAGTATTTTGAGTACCGTAGCCAAATCTAGTTGAGGTAGCAGGGAAAATAATTTCAAAGTCTGTGGAATCACAATAATTTTTTAGATGAGTACCTCTGGTCGAGTTTTGGGAGCAGTTCCACGTATTGTGTGTGGCATTGAAATCGCCAAAAATCACACAATGACTGTTGACTTGCATAATAGTATCAATATCAAGAGTAAAAAGGTATTTATCGGAGTGATGGGGAACATAGATAGAGGTGATAGTGAGGGGGTCAAAATTAGGAGGATTTATAGTGACCGTAGTCGATTCAATGTAGTAGAGTTGAGGGGTGGGGGTATTAAAGTGGGGAATAGATTTTTTAATTAAGATAAGCGTGCCACCGGAAGCCGGTCCGTCCGTGATGCGATCATTTCTGTAGCATTTATAGTTTGCGACGCTGAATTTGTGTACAGGTCTCAGATGTGTTTCCTGAATTAAAATAACATCGGGACTATACTTCTCTACGAAGAGTTTAAATTCAAGAATTTTATTTAGGATGCCGTTTGCATTCCAAGATATCAGACTAAGGCCAATCATTGGTAGACTAATCATCGCATTGTTCGAAGATAGCCTCTACTAGGGCGTACATCTGTTGTTTTCTTTCTTCCTTAGTTTTATTTTTATTATTGTTATTTTTAAATTTACGGGGAGGGAGCAGCAAGGCTCATATTATTAATTTGAACAGTGAGGGCTGATAAAGCTTGTATGATTCCTTGGATGGTTTGATTAATTATGTTAAAATTAGGATTATTTGAATGACTTTGGGTGGTGATTGGGGGAATTTTAACTTGATTGGCCTGAGGCTGGATAGAACCGAAGGAATTTCCACTGTTGCCTGTCGCCATCTGTTGAGGGATATGAGAGTTATTTGAGAGTTTACTTTTGGCTGCACTTGCATAGGAAACATTTGGTCTAACGATGCTATTGATTACATTAGAATAGGTATTTTTAGAGTTAGTGTTATTGGAACCTTTTTTAGGTTTTGGGAATTGGGGGCATTTTGCGTAATTGGCCATATGGCCATAGGTTTGGCAATTAATGCAGAACATCTGCTCAACGCGTTGAATTTCACATTCTTTGGTCTGATGATTCAGACCGCATTTTAGGCATCTGGGTTTGTGGTGACAATTTTCTGCAGTATGGTTGAATTTGTTACATGAAAAACATTGAGTGACTCCCTTACTCTCATATCCGTCAACTCTGACAGAGAGATAACATAATTTATTTAGGTCAAATATTTTTGAATTAACTAGGTTGCGGGGGAGCGTGACTAGGAAAATAGGGAGGGGTTGTTTAGTTATTCGTCCAGTTAGTTGAGAAACTTTATCAATCGTAAATCCTAGGGTTTCGAGTTCATCGTGAATATTAGATAGGGGAGTGTCACGGGGTAGACCTTTTATCACGATTTTAATTGGCCTTTCGGCCTTAGAGGGGATAACGTGGAATTCATAGTCTAAAATTTCTAGGAGGTGAATTAATCTATGTTGTTGTTCTTGAGTATCAGTGTATAATTTTAGGTATTCGCCAGTTAGTTTTCCTCTGACGAAGGGCAACTTATCAGTTATTTCCTTCATTTGTTCGATATAATTTTTTTGAATTGCTAGCATAACTGGAGGCGGGAGATTTTTGAAGGTTTGTTGAAGGGGGTTGTTGGTGTTATCATTTTTAGAGGCATTTTCAGTGGAAATTTCAACAGATTCTTCGTTTAAGTTAAGAAATTTATTTTTGAGTTCTATGTTAAAATTAAGTTGACTGGAGCAGTTTGCTAGTTTATTTACTTTATTGAGCGGTGGCGTAATAAAGCCATCGTCGTTTTCTTTCCTTTTTGAGAAATATTTTTATAGGTTCTGCTCTGTTATCATTAAAGGTTTCATTTTGGGAATTTGTTTCAGAGGGAGTTCCGTGGATAGGGCAGCCAAGAGCGTCACATGGAGGAAGAGAGCTATACTCACTTACCGCTATATTGTAGACTCGGGTGTATTCAAGCAGCTGGGTCTGGAGGGAGGCAACGACAGGGTCTTCATTGTTGAACTTTCCGTAGGTTGTGATCGATTTTAGAGTGGAGTTGAGTCCTTGGATGAGGAGAGTGAATTTTTGAATTTCATCAGCCAGTTGTTTATGTCTTTGACAGGTAGCAGTTGGAACGGGAGTGGCAGGCCTTGAAGGTGATCTTGAGTCCGAGGGCATGTGGTAGTCAGTGTTCAATTCCATGGTCGTAAACGTAAAAGGTGGGAGAAAAATAATTGGATGTCGCTCTACACTAACAGCTCTGAAAAGAGCTGTAGAACGACTGGCTCAATTGCCTCCAAAAATATCAATACGTATTCCAAATATTCGCAAAAAAGAAGAGGAGCACGGAGCGTAGAGAAGACGCGACCGTCTAAAAAGAAAATCGTCTTCGATCTATCAAATATTCTCTTTGAACCAGATCATAACTTTTTCAAGATTTCGTACATATCAGACCAAAACCTAATTCGAACCTAAAGATAAAATTAGCCAAGCTTGGGCTATTATAGTAGCAAGCAGGAAAAAATCTAGTGGTAGTTAAACAAACGTTTCATTGGTGTATCCTCAATTTTTGAGGTAAAGATCTGCCTATGTTTATTTCAAATACTTGTGAAATTTTTAATTTTAGATATTTTTTTTTTTGTTGATTTTCGTTATTTTTACTGTAGATTATAACCCTTTTGTTACGTGTGAAAATAAAAACACGTTTGTACTTCTAGTTAATGTGTTATTTTGATTGAAAGTTGAATTTATCAAGTAAAAGTAAGGTGTATCCTCAATTGTTTGTACCACTGTATATAAAGGAGAAAAGCGACTCACTCACTCACTGACTGACTCACTGACTAATCACGATATCTCCGAAACTATTAAACCTACAGACTTGAAATTTGGTAGGTAGGTTCCCTTCATGGAGTAGACGTCAGCTAAGAACGGATTTTGCAAAGTTCGAATCCCAAGGGGCGTTATAGATAATTATTTCCTTTACTAAACTATTAGATGTAAAGTCGTGAAACTTGGTACACGGATTTCTTTCATAAAGTAGAGATTCCCTACATAATGATTTTTACAAAAATCCACCTCCAAGGGGCATTGAGGGCGCTTAAGGGGCGTTATACATAATTATTTCCATTTTTAAACTATTAGACGTACAGTCTTGAAATTTGGTAAGCGGATTCCTTTCATAGAGTGCAGATCCCCTACAGAAGGGGTTTTGTGAAAATCGACCCCAAGTGGCATTGTGGAGTATTAGGTGGCGTTATAGGCAATTAACTCCTTTTTTAAACTATTGGACGTAAAATCTCGAAATTTAGTAAGTTGATTCCATTTATTAAGTAGAGATCCGCTATAAGATGGGTTTTGTGAAAATCGTTCCCTAAGTGGCGTTGCGGGGGCTTAAGGGGCGTTATAAATTTTTATTTTTAAACTATTAGACGTACAGTCTTGAAATTTGATAAGCGGATTCCTTTCATAGAGTACAGATCTCCTATAGAATGGGTTTTGTGAAAATCGACCCCAAGTGGCGTTGTGGAGATGTTTAATCAAACAATCAGAAAAAAAAATAATTTCAATAGCTGTATGTAATTACGCCGGGCTATAGAGAGATAAAAGAAAGGTGTCTGACAATGGAAAGATGTGGAAGAAATTTCGAAAGGGGATTTGTAATGACGTTAATATAGAAATCATACACACGCAACACACACAGAAAGTGCTAACAACTAGAGAAGAAGGAGAATTTCGACGACACTATGTTATGCATTCAAATATGTTCGTGTAACTCAGGGGGTAAATGAAGGGGAAAGAAACCTGTCACACTGAAAAGAAGTGAAAAAATTTCAAAAAAGGGAATTTTAATGACATTATTATAGCAATCACTCATTGTACCCGTGCAAAAGGTTTTGGCGTCATGAAGGAAAGAGGAAATTAACGTGGACATTAAGTTATACAATTGGTAAAAGCCCGTGCGATGCCGGGCTAAGCAGAGGGGAAAGAAACAAAAAAGCCAAAGTAATTTCGAAAAAGATTTAGGGAAGTGCTGATTTTGTAAAAGTAAAATTTATAAAAGTAGAGAAAACCCGTGCAATGCCGGGCCATGCAGCTAGTAGTTTATAATTAAATTCATATTGTAGCTTTAATCAAAGTACATTATTATTGAGTTCAATAAATTATGTATGAAGGGGGGCGCGTTGAGAAAATTGGGTCGCAAATATTAAAAGATTGAGAAGTACTCAAGCAATGTGATTAATAGAACTATTTGTTAATTTCTATTCTGATTCGCTTACAAAAATAGATTTTTATTAAATTCACTACAATATTGCTGATGATAATTATACTATTTACTTAGTTCTATACAAATTTGTCCTTTTTCTACATTTTGTTTAATTTAGTGTAGCATTTCTCTCTTTTTCTAAGCCTATTTTTTAAAAATATTACATGTTTCGTTTTCATGCTTCAACTAGGATTAGAAAGAATCCTGCATTCATTTTTGTCGAAGGAGGTGGCGGAAAGGGGGTCACTTAGATAGAAGCTATGAACTTTACTTTTCCGGCGTTTTCTTGGGGGGACTAACTATCGCGTCTCAGGGAGGAGGGGGAAACGTCGCTTCTTTTCTTTTTAGCGATGTTTATCTCGCGGACGACTTTGTACGAGCAGCATTTCCGACTCGAGACGAAAAAAGGCCGAAGGAGCGTTACATACCCAATTGTGATGTTCGTTCAAGTTCACTCTCCTGCAAAATGCGCCAATAGAAGTTCACTTCAAACATTTTAACACATCAGATTTAAAATTAGAAAATAATATAAACAAAGCCCTGAAAGTTATATTCATTATTTTTTTCGTATGTAAAAGTGCTGTGAATAAAGACTAAATATATAATTTGTACATGTTACTCTTTAATAGAGTAGAGTCTTAAGTGCTTTCAATGGCAGCCTCGTATACAGCTAAAAGATTGCCCATTTTAGAAATTAACCTTCAATTTTTCTTAATCATATCAGTTGTAAAGAAAAGTAATAAGAGAAATGGTTACTCGTAAACAATATGCTCATTGAACAACTATTATTTCAGTGTAAAAGTTTATCGTGATGAAACTATTTATTAATGAAAATTATATGTAGTATATTACATCAGCTACCCTAAATATACAGAGTGCCCACTAAAATCCATTATTACTTCAATAATTTATGAATGACAAGTGCTGTAGTCATAGAAGTGGGGTCTATGTATAGTAAACATGACGTGCAACACAAAAAAGAACTACTTACAATGCCAGCTGGCGGATAAATTCGGAGTCTCAAAAAGAGTATAAGACGATGAAAAAAGTCAACTACAATGTTGTTTAGCATCATCAATTGATAACAAAAAACATTATGCACACAAAAAGGATACAAATGAAAAGCACACATGTGTTGAACTAAATTGTGCTTTCCAGAAATGAAGCTCATCTATCTATCATGCTCAAAATGGTATCCTTCAGTAACAATACACATTTAGACATGGGTTTGAATTTCTCGTGGCACTTTCTTCAACCTGACACTTTTCTTGCTGGCACAAGCTTTCGTAGTACAGTTAAGAATTTCATGCAGTGTTGATGGAGGGTTGCATACAATCTTTGTTCAATACCTCTACAATCATCCAAAGTAAAACGATCAATGGGTTCAGGTCGTTTGTCTGTGCAGGCCGTTCAATGCAACCATTGCACCCGATGACTTGTTGCTGGAATATGTGTCGAATGTACTGTGCGACATGTGATACCTTGTGTAGTGGGGTGGTGCCTTGTTGGAACTATACATTCTGGAAGTCATTCAAGGGCAAATCCTCTACAAAATCGCATAATACGTCCTTCAGTAATGACAAGTATCGAGATCCTGCAGTGTGCCTCAGTGAAATACCTGGACAATCAGTCTGATTTTGAACATTCTACACCAGACATTTATCAGCCAGCGAACTTGATGTCAAATTTTGAAAGCACATCTAAAAATAATCAGCAACTAGAAATGCATTATCTGCTTATTGTGTACAGTATTACGTGCAAAACAGGCCTCATCTGCCCATGTGACAGAAAACGCTGACCGGACCTATCGGTTCATAATGAAGTTACACCCTTGCGTCTATGATCATCCCCTGCTATTAGATGCCACAGATGTCAGATGCATTTTTCACATATAACTTTTTACATTACTTTACAGAAGGTGTATTCTTTTAATAAATTGATGATGCTGTACAACATTGTAACTGACTTCTTTCATGTATCTCATACTGCTTTTGAAATAAGAGTGCTAACTCCAAATTTATCCCCTAGGTCAGGGATGGCGAACCAGTGGCACGTGACACAATATTTTGGGCACGCCAGTGATCAAATTGGTCTGCATTTTACTTCAAAATAATTAAGTTCACTGTGAAGTATTACGAGCAAGCGCTAGTGATCGGTCGCGGGACTCACTCGTTTGTTATTGTCTTGCCTTAGTTACATCGTGGACTACAATTGCTTATGATTCAAAGTTTGTCTGCGCATAGCATAGTCAATTTCATTGACACAAGTATTTTAAAGTTTATTTGAGTTATATTTACGATTTTTAACTGTTATTTAAAATGGCTAGTTCAGCAAAAGAACAAAAAGTGCAAGATAGTAAGTGTAACAGCGAATTTCAAATTTGGTGACTCTAGAAATATGGCATCATTAGTAAAGGCGACAAAACGAAGTATGTTTTACATTCTGGAATAATGGTAAGCAGAGCATCGTCTGTAAAACGGCATTTTGAAACAAATCACAAATCCTATTGTCAAAAAAATGAACCACTGCAAAAAATAATTAATTGTACAGAAATCTTTTGGCAGAGGACTCCAATTTAGCATGCATTCTACTAACAGTAAGATGTTACAATCCTAATATAAGTTATTTGTCAACCAATTTGCAACAACAGAAGTAACTCTAATGTTTACTTTAATTTGAATTACACGTATAACTAAAATACACTCAGGAACATTGAAAATAGCGACCCAAGAAGGAAGCTAAGTACAATCGCGAAACTTTGCAAATAAGTACAGCATAATGTGATATGCAAATTATCCAAGTTTTGTGCCAATACGCATGCTCATACAAGCCGAGGTGGCGCTACAATCAGGAAGAGGGTGCTATATAAGCCAGCGCAAATTCGAAGATTCATAAACGTGACGATTACACGCCGATTGTAGGAAGACTTTGGTAAGCGAAACATGCCCGGTTAACGTGCTAGAAGACATTTCTCACAGTTAAGCGAGTTTGAGAGGCCTGATCATCGGGATGAAAACTGCATGCTGGTCGACGCGCCGTGTTGCTGGCCAGGTGGATCGTTCGAAGTGTGCCGTTAGAAATTGTTGGGAGCAGTGGACACGAGAAGGTACCTACGCTCGGAAAACAAGGTCTGGGGCGACCAGGAAGACCACGAGGAGAGAGGATCGAAGGATCGTGCGGCAAGCACTTGTGGACCCCACAGTGACTCGTTCAACGATACGAGCAGACGTAAGCGTAGCAATTGTTCCACAAACAATTTCCAGACACCTTGCAGAAGCAAATCCTAAATCCAAGTGCCCTTTCCGTGCACTCCCTTTAATCCCGGAACATCAGCAACTGCGTCTACATGGTGCCAAGCCAGATCAATGTGGAATGTCACAGATTGGCAAAAGGTTGTGTTTGGTGATGAATCCTGGTTTGTGTTGGGGACAGATGATAACCGTGTAAGGGTGTGGAGGCGCCCCCGTGAGCGGTACAATTCCCCCCACACTGTTCTACGTCACACTACCCGCACGGCTGGTGTAATGGTCTGGGGGGCCATAGTCTATGATAGTCGGTCCACTTTAATTGTGATGCGTAGAACCTTAACGGGCCAACGTGTGAAGGTCCCTCGGGACCTCACTTTGAGAACTAGAATAATTATGAGTCACAAAAGAACCAGTAGCCATTTTTATAAATAACTTTCTTTATTTGGATATCTTTCCCAAATAGAATCAAAGACTTATTAACAAATTCGACTACTAATATTATGAGGTTTTAAAGATAATATCCTTTAAATTAGCTCAATTAATTAATGATCCAATTAATTAATTTATTAAATAAAAAAAACGATCACGCAGAAATTACCACGATAAGAGATCCCAGAATTATATTTAATAATGTTCTTATTGAACATTTAACTTTAATCTGACTCTTAAAACTTGAGTGAGACTTTAAATTCAAAATGATATTTACCACTCGGGATCTCAATTCTTCATGAGGTTAATTTATCTTCAACAACAATATTTCAATTCAAAATCACTATAACTCTATGTTTCAATATCTATCTCCTACTGCTCCAACTTTACTATTTCGTTTGACTTAAATACTGAATCTAATCTGCATAACAAGGAATCCTGTCCGCTTTTTGGAGTTGATTGGAAATAGGTAGGGAATTAAATTTCCCTAAAAAGGTCGGTTCAGAAGGTTAGTGATAAAGTTCCGTATAGATTCGTCACAATCCCCTCCAAAAAGAAAACGGGATTTATTCGAAGGACTCATATGTCCTGAAAATAAATTACGTAAATCCTATCTTTGTCCTACAGTACCGACGATAATAATTTCTAACAGTATATTACTGAAACATCTTCCGTAATGAAAAATGACAAAATTAAGAATTAGAATTAATTGCCAAACCTCATAATATTTTACAAGTTTAAATTAATCCCTGCACTCTATCCATTCGGCGAAGGGGGCGTGGGAAAAACCACCCTAGTGGTGGCAAAAAACCAGCCCCATAGAGTATGACTTATACATTATACAAAAAAGAAATACAATACAATCTTCTGTGGCACTGGAACATCGAAGACTTCAGGGTCAGCTACCCTGAAAGATTGATATCCATTTGAGAAGTAGGTAAAAGCAGACATGAAGTTATACATTTGTTACATGAATGTCATATACAATAAATATCTGGTTCCTTTGCCTTCCCATTCGAAAAACTTGATGCGCTAGTTAGTGTTAATGGTTAATCCTATCTAACTTCTCCGCGCTCTCCAAGGCACCAGATGTGAAACAAAACATACATAGAAACACACATAGCATATAATAATAATTTTGTAATAAACAAATAACACAAACAACCAAATGAATTGTCGCATCTTAGCGAAGTCATACATCGAAGTAAACAAATGCAAAATTTACAGATGTTTTCTCCAAAATACAAAAAGTAACACAAAAGTCGTTTTTTTCTGGTATAGAAAAAAAACACACACAATGTAGTGTCCACTTTTGTCAGTCTTCTTAATTTTAGAGTCCGCCCGTGACTTGCTTTAATTGCAAAAATTCTTCATTTGTTCGCATTGTGAAGATAAAGAAACAATACAACCTGGATTTTGTCTGTTAAATCCTATGCACTGGATCTCCATTCAACGCTTCCATACTGAGGCTTCTTCTGCGGAATGTGCTGCCAGGTATGCCGTTGATTTCGATGTTGCTGAGTTCCTCATGGATTCCGTCTTTTTCTTGTATACGGCTCCGTAGATAGTATGGGCAAGGTCTCCTTGTATTGGTTTGATTCGACCGGACTGGTTTCTCCGCTTGTTCGTTGCGTCTTCTCGTTGTCGCTCTGGTCTGACGGGTCTGTTTATCACGTCCACTAACTCCCATTCGGGATCCACTTGTAGTCGTAGCAGTCCTGCGATCAGGCAACTTTGATGGACCTGCAATGGACTCTACTCCTGGTGAAGAGGTATTATGTTTTTGAAACTTATAATTCTTGGACGAGAACGAGGAAGGGATCGACCTCTTGACTCCTTGCCCTTGCTCAGGAGCGTGTCTTTTCCGGTCCTGATGATCAGATCCTTGTGATCTCTTCTTACATATCTTGGACCGTTTTAAAGCTTGGTCCTTCGACGCAGTACTATTAATTTTACGTTTATTTCTGGGGATCTCCCGTGTGGTGTTACCCTGCCGTGATCTACACCCCTCACTTTCCTGACTAGAGGTTTTCCTATGCTCTTTAAACTGTCCTTGATGTGATCTATTCGACCCATGACTAACTTCTTGTTCGTCATACAGAGTTTCTACCGGACTATCCGAACTAATCGTGTCTGACTGACGAGGTCGGTACACTCGAACTTGATCAATATTAACAGTTATATTTCTTCCGTTTTTCCAAATAACTAAATTATTTCCTTTTATTTCTAAAACTTTATAGGGACCTTCAAACTTAGGCATAAATTTTCCCACCTGTTTCCTACCCGCAGCACTTAAGAAATGTGTTTGAAGTAAAACCAAATCGTTCATTTTGATATGAACATCCCTCCTTCTGAGATTGTAATGTTTTTCCCAAGACTTATGCTTTTTTTGCATATTTCGTCTTGCCTCATCGAATAATCTTTCGATGTTACTACCAACATATTTCGCATCCTCCGTAACATTTATGAGCTTGCTAAACGGAGTTATGATTTTCCTTCCCAAAAACAACTCGGCCGGAGTTTTATTTGTCGTCTCATTTACCGCCGTGCGTAATGCGAAAGCGAACTCGTGTAGAAATTGGTCCCAGTTTTCATGATTTTCTTCAACAAAAGAAGCTATCATTTGAACTAAATTTCTATTCACTCTCTCCGTGAGATTAGACTGTGGTCGGTACGTTACCGTTTTCATATGTTTGATGTCCAACCTGTGACTGAGATGTTCAAATACGTCAGAAATAAATTGGGGGCCGTTATCACTTATCAAAGAAATCGGAGCTCCGTAACGCGCTATATAGGTATTAAAAAGGCATTAGCTATTGTCTGGGCTGAAGCTTTACGAAGAGGAATCAGCTCACACCACTTAGTGAAGTGGTCAGTTATAACTAATATGAATTTATATCTCTCGGGTCGGGATGCGGGGTAGGGGCCTAATAAGTCTAGCGTTACAATTTCATTTGGATATTTCGAAACTATAGGCATTAAACGACCAGCTGGTAGCGCGTTTTTATAATTAAACTTTTGACACCGGTCACAGGTTGAAACATATTCAAATATATATTTTCTCATAAATGGAAAATAGCACGTGTCACGAAGTTTAAGATATGTCTTCCTCTTTCCGAGATGTCCTGCCAGTGGCAGATCATGAAATTCTTTCATTATATCTTTTCGAAGAGAACCAGGAATATAAACTCTTAGTTCTCCCAGATTAGAAAAATACTTCGCGTAAAAGAGGAGACCATTTATTAACTTGAAGTCCTGGGACCAACTCTCGCATACCGTCGCATTAACAGAACCGTCATCAGGGTTTTCTAAGTATCGATAAATATGTCCTAATTCAGGATCTTCCCTCTGTTCCTTAATGAATTGTTCACGGGAATTTATTGCGAGGGCTCTAAGAGCTGCGCACGAAATTTGCGACCCCTCGACACTGTCTACTGGATTTCTTGATAAAAGATCTGCGACCACGTTTTGAACACCAGGTCTGTGCTCCCATTCTATGTTAAACTCTGACAATTTCAATGCCCATCGGATCATCCTACTTGATAAATTCTTACCATTGGTTAACTTCGTTAACGCTGCGTGATCTGTAATCACTTTCACAGGCAGAGGCCCAAAATAAGTTTTAAACTTATTTAGAGCCCAAATTACCGCCAAACATTCTCTTTCGGTAACCGTATAATTACGTTCTGCTTTATTAAGGGTTCGAGACGCGAAAGCAATAGGTTTTGATTTTGCTGAAGCACAGCACCAATTCCGACCCCACTAGCATCAGTGAATAATTTGAACTGTTCAGAAAAATTTGGTAATTGCAAAATCGGTGCCTCCGTTAGTGTGCGTTTGATCTGATCAAAAGAATCCTGTGCTTCTCCCGACCAGTTAAACTTCGCCTTCTTTTTTTTTAATTGGTACAATGGTTCGCATATATCTGCGTATCGCGGAATAAATTTTTGGTACCAACCCGTCATCCCTAAAAATTTTGACACTTCTCTATTATTTTTGGGAGGTTTCATTTCCGTAATTGCCCGAATTTTCTTATTGTCAGTTTCGATTCCTTCTTTACTAATAATCAGGCCTAAATATTTGAGTTTGTCACGAGCGAAGTGACATTTTCTTTATTTAACGTTAGCCCTGCGTCTCGTAATAAGGTAAAAACCCGAGTTAAATGATCAAGATGGTCTTTGAACGATGGAGATGTTATAATGACATCGTCCATGTAAACGGACACGAAACGCCCAATAACAGGTTGGAGGATTATATCGATAGCCCTTTGGAAATTAGGCGCCGCCCCAGAAAGACCAAACGGCATGCGTAGGAATGCAAAAGTGCCATTGCGAGTGATAAACGCTGTTTTTCTATGTCCTTTGGACTAATCGCCAACTGAAAATAGCCACTTCTGAGATCTAGAGTGGACATAACGTTGGTGTGAGGGATATTGGTGAGTAAGTCATCAATAACTGGTAATGGATATCGAGGATATTTGGTAATTGCATTTAGTTTCCGATAATCGATCGCGAAACGATACGCCTCGGGAGAATCTGGAGGAAGGTCATTGTTCTTTCGAGTTAATACGACTGGAGATGCATAGGGCGAATTAATAGGACAAATTGTACCATCCCGTAACATCTTATCTATGTGATAATCAATAATGCCTTGTTTGACTCGGTCGTACTTGTATGGTCTCGACACTACTGGTCCCTTATCTCCAGTATCTATCTCATTATATACAACATGCGTTAATCCCGGTTGATCGGAAAATAACCCTTTAAAATTATTAAATAAGGCTTTTAATTGCCTCTGTTGCTCGTCATCAAGTTTCGATTCCGTGAGATCAATATCAATGAGTTTCTCCTCTTTAGGCATTTGTTTGATCAGATGATCGGGAATGATCAAGGATTTCTGATCAAAATCTAATGTTAATCGCGACGCCTTCATAAAATCAATCCCCAAAATGCACTGATACTGCATGTTATCAAGTAAATGGAATTCCCAGGGTTTCTGAAATTCCCTGATTCTAATTTGTAATTCGACTCTACCCAAATGACTGCACGGGGCTCCTTGTGCTGTCACGACTCTGTCTTTCGTCTTTTGACGAGGTCGGTATGAAAAATAATTGCGGTATACCTCCTCCGAAATAAAAGATTTCTCCGCTCCCGTGTCCCATAGTGCTGTAATAAAGGTTTCATTTAATAGAATAGGGACATACGGTAATTCGACTGGGGTCATTCTTATAGAGGATACTCTGATAGGCCGATGATCCCAAACTGGAGGATTTTCCGTACCTCGCGATCGATTACCCCCATATTCACATCGATCGCTTAAAAGTTTAAATTTCTACTTCGTTCATTTTGACCTCGAAATGAACTATTTCTCGACCCACTTTGTCGACCGCCTTGACTGTGGAATGGTTGATCCGATTGTCCACCTTGGCGTCTACCCTCGAATCTGCGATTTGCGAAACCTTGGTTTTCGAATTGATTAAATTCCCTTTGTGGTCGGCTATTATTGGCGTATCTCTCATTATTTCTGTTTTCCCTCCAATTTTCCTGTCTATGCCGGGTATTAAAACGATTGTCTTCATGAGGGCCTGAACTTCTAAATCCCTCGCTCGAACCTCTGATTTGTCTATGCATAAAACGTTCTTCGTATTTATCAACGATTTGTAGGAGATTGGCAGTATTTCGTGGATGTCTAACTTCGACATAATCCAAAATTTGAGGTTCTAATCGACTAACGACGTGATCTATTAATTTTTCCTCCGACATTTCTAGTTTAAGGACTTTATGAATTTTCAACAATTCATAAATAAAGTCCGAAGGCTGTTGCTCTCGTCTTTGTGATGAGGAATAAAATCGCGTTTCTAGTTCTGACCTGTTTCTGACCACGGGAAATTGTTCCGACAATGCCTGTTTTAAGTGCGCGTAGTCTGTTGTCTTATCTTCAATGACTCTATAACCTAGAACTTCGAACCAGTCGAGTGCCCGTCCTTTGAGATGACCTTTCAAGTAAGCACATGCCAGTTGTGCAGGTATCTCATAATACGCGAGATTATGATCAATATTCTCCAAAAAATCATCTATGTTCTCAATTCCCGAAAAATATTGTTCCGGAATGATTCTAAAACTGGATCCGACTCTATTCTCGGGATTTATACGTTGGGCGCCATTGTGGAGGTCCCTCGGGACCTCACTTTGAGAACTAGAATAATTATGAGTCACAAAAGAACCAGTAGCCATTTTTATAAATAACTTTCTTTATTTGGATATCTTTCCCAAATAGAATCAAAGTCTTATTAACAAATTCGACTACTAATATTATGAGGTTTTAAAGATAATATCCATTAAATTAGCTCAATTAATTAATGATCCAATTAATTAATTTATTAAATAAAAAACGATCACGCAGAAATTACCACGATAAGAGATCCCAGAATTATATTTAATAATGTTCTTATTGAACATTTAACTTTAATCTGACTCTTAAAACTTGAGTGAGACTTTAAATTCAAAATGATATTTACCACTCGGAATCTCAATTCTTCATGAGGTTAATTTATCTTCAACAACAATATTTCAATTCAAAATCACTATAACTCTATGTTTCAATATCTATCTCCTACTGCTCCAACTTTACTATTTCGTTTGACATAAATACTGAATCTAATCTGCATAACAAGGAATCCTGTCCGCTTTTTGGAGTTGATTGGAAATAGGTAGGGAATTAAATTTCCCTAAAAAGGTCGGTTCAGAAGGTTAGTGATAAAGTTCCGTATAGATTCGTCACAAACGTTACGTTGAGGATATTCTTCGACCCCATGTAGGACCTTTCCTAAATGGTCTCCCAGGGGCAATTTTCCAGCAAGATAATGCTCGTCCGCATGCAGCAAGATTTGCTCAAGATTTTCTACGTCATTTTCAGACTCTTCCATGGCCGGCCCGCTCCCCCAATTTGTTCCCTGTAGAGCACGTGGGGGATCAGCTAAAACGGCAGATGCCATCGTGTCACTCTGTACATGATTTAGAGTTGGCTGTTCAAGATTTGTGGGCCCATCTGCCTCAGGACAACATAAGGTGTCTAATCAACTCAATGCCGGACCGTGTGGCGGCATGTATTGCAGCTGGAGGTGGTCGAACGCGCTATTGAAGTTGCCCAGCATTTGTGTCGTTGCACACCCTGTATTCGTTTAATTGTCTTGTTTTTGAGATCAAGTGAATCTCTCATCTGTGTCATGTGTATTAAATTTCATTTCAATCCAATGCTTTCTTCTTGGGTCGCTATTTTCAATGTTCCTGAGTGTATTTAAAGTATACAGTGCAAAAGGTATTTTTTTGTAATAAAGAGTTTTGGGTTGTTAGCATTTAGTTTTGTTATTTTCTGAATAATCGCACACAAAAATTATTTGATGGCACGTCTATACCTCCTAAAACACTTTAGAAAAAATGGCACGTTGATCCATGAAGGTTCGCCACCCCTGCCCTAGGTGGTACAATAAGCAATCTTTTTTGTGTATCACGTGATAACTTTACTATACCTAGATCCCACTTCTATGACTATAGCTTTTACCATTCATAAATAATAAAGGTGACAACATACCTTAAGGGCCGGCGCTAGCAGTTTCGCCGCCCCGGGCAAAGAGCTAAAATGCCGCCCTTTTATAACAAAAATTAAAAGAAATAACCTAAACCCTTTCCATGCTTAGTGGTAAAATAAAACGAGAGCAAAAAAAATTGCTATCAATAATGTTGAAGTTTTGGTTAGCAAAAAAATAATTTGTTTTTGGCACTAAATTAAAATTAGGGTTGCACAGAAAACAAATTATAGAACCACTAAGTATTAAAACTTAATTACATATTAAAAATACACTTAAACCAAGAGTTAAACTTAAAAGTGTTTCTTTTTCACTTTTAATTCTGAGAATTTTTTAATAATTTCTTTAACACTAATTTCTTCAGCCAGTTCTTGTTCAATGGCTATTGTTGTCAAGCCGTTTAGCCAATCCTCGGCAGTTGTGGAGCGTAAATTTCTTTTTAAATTTTAATTTGGAGAAACTCCTTTCTCCCCTTTCCACACTTATTGGGTGAGTAAGCAATATTCTTATGACTATACCGAGATCTGGAGCAAAATTCAGGTTCGATATGAATTTTAAAATCTGGATTGGGCTTTCATTTTTATTTAGCAAAGCTTAAACTGCTACTATCTCGTCTGCCAGGTCCAGCACGTTTATATCCAATGAATTCCCATCAGTTAACACTGTTTCTAGATTTTTACAATACTTCAGTTCGTCATTTTGAGGAGTATATTTTAAATTGCAAATATCGCATAAAAATTGGAAATAGGGGCTGAGGGTACTGATCAAATCAAACCTGGATTCAAGTGCATTGATAGCTTTATCTAATGTGGAAAAATAAAACTGTCTTATATTTCAAAGTAGGATCTTCTATCGGATCTTTTCTCGTGCCTCATATAGTCAAAATTAACATTCCTTCTTCGAACTCTATGACGAGGCTGGGTGAGCTCAAAATTAGCCGGTATGTCAATTTCGTCAGCGAATTCTCGAGTATCGCAAAGCATTTCATTTAAGGCTGTTTCTAATCTAAGATCCTTGAAAAAATCTTTACGATTTATCAAGAACTCCATAGCAGATGGCAGACCATAGTCTTCTGTCTGCAAGAGCTTACTTAGAAGATTGATACAATTTAAGATTTTGTACCAAATTACAATGCAGCATAAGAACTTAAATTGTTTAACACAACTTAATTGTCCAGAAGCCTCAACTCTTATAGAGTTGTCAATCTTCGAATTATTACAAACAGCAAGTAAAGCATCGTATTTCCCTCCTACTTGATACCTTAGTGGTTTTAATGCATCTATTTGGCTTTCTCAACGAATTTTGTTTGAAATCATTTATCTACTTTATAATTTTTTACATTATCATATTTTTATTTCTGTAATGCACATTTTGCTTCCACTTTAATTAAATAGTTTTATACTAGGAACACGCTCACAACAAAAAAAATAGTACTTATATTCTTCCATATTAATTATTGTTCTGTAACAATAAAATTTGAATTAAATCCTTTTCCTGTTGTTTTTTATAAGAAACCTCTGTGTCAGAATTTTGACATTCTTATTGTTGCCTTTTCTAAAGATTTTAAATATTGCTATAGATTGGAACCTATTATTATTAGAATTTTTTCTTGAATATACATACTAACGCTTTAAACCTTTTCACAATCAGGAAAAATACATTTTAAAGGACTTTTGAGAAATATAATAGTAAAATGAAATAGTAAATAAAAACTATTACACACTGAAAACATCGATTTTTTAATTTTTAGTGCACCAGTGTTCTACGGGACACTCTCTGATTAAGAGCCTCTCCTTTAAGTCTTGGATGAGTGGTTATGTTCTGAAGTATTTTATATTTGTATTAATTGCAATTAAACGATTGAGAATTAAAACCTTTATGTATTAATCAAAAATAAAACATAGTTTAATAAGATTAAAACTTGATTTTAAAAATGCTTTCGAAGTTATTCAGGATTCAAGTCATTGTTGTCTGCTTATTAGGGCTGCTAATTCCATATTATTTATATATCACTATGTATTCAAATTAATTATCTATTTAATAATCGTCCTTCGAAATTTAAAATTCACGCCTGAAATTTTGCAATTTATTTATCTAAAGGATGTTTTTGCATTGAATTTTTATTTTTTTAAATATTTGTATTTTTTTTTTGGTTTAAAATCTTAGTCTTTTAAATGTTTTCTTAAAATTCTTCCATATTAAACTGCAGATAATTTATTAACTCAATTTTTAAATTTTTCGAAATATGCATTTTGATGAACTTTATTAGTAGCATACAGAACTGTTTTACAATATTTTAAAGGTATTTTATACATTTTTTTATGTATTTTTATAATTAATTAAACACATAATATATATAATTAAGTATATACACATAACATATATAACTAAGCATGCTCGTAATTATACACATTTTATATATAAATTATACACATAATTAATTATTAGACTACGTTAAATATTCTTTCAAATTATCCGTGTAAAACAGAGGTTCCCAAACTTTTTTCTCTCATAGACCCCTTGCCATGTTTTTGGTATGGGGTAGACCCCTACTTAATAAATATTGAATTTTTGCAAATTTATCAACTTAAATGTCTTTTTGACAGCTACTACTTTAAAAGAATTAAATTTATAACTGATGAAGTATAGAGTTAAAAGTTTAAAAAGCATATGTTAATTAATTAAATTAAAAGTTAACTAATATATAAAATAACTGTTAAATAAAACAACCAAGCAACATACAATTGATTTTAATGAGAGGGTTGAATCTAGCACTACAATAACAAATTTTCTACATTTAGTATCAATCTTATCAGGTTTAACCTTATATATCCTCTGTTAGTAGTGTCCAGTTTCTTTTTTTGTTTTGGAGATGGGTAACTGCCTCTGCGACTTCTTCTTACTAGGAAAAATAATTAAAAACTTCGTCACGATATTCCATAATTCTAGACAAATTGCAGGAATCCGTTTCTAAACTTTAAAATCTTCATTGGTGCATATCACGATCAGTTCCCGTTGTCATGTGACATTTTTTTCGCAATGTGACCATGTAAATTCATTGCCTACTGTGGTATTACCATAGTCTAAGCATTCTTAAAATTGGTTTCAAAATCTCAATAAAAGGCAGTTAAATGTTGAACGTAGGTTAAAACGTACTGACAGATTGTCTGGGTTAATTTGAGAAAATTCTGGACCTCCAGTATTATACTTCCTTAGTTTAACTCTGGAAAGAAACTCTGAGATGGTCCGTGTTTTTTAAAAAAGTTATGCTGTCACCTTGTACGGGCAAATTAACGTCATTAAATTAAATTTAGCAAATACATCTGCTAAGTAAGTAAAATTTGGTTTCCAATAGATTAAATTTTCTTTGAAAATTGAACTCAGGATCTAGTTTAATGAGAGCCAATATCACTTCGACCTCCCCCCACTTACACCTCATTGATCCCCAAATTATTTTTTTGCTGATGTGGACCCCCTTGCAGGTCGTCATAGACCACTTTGGGAATCACTGGTGTAAAAGATCTTAATTAAAAAAGTATCTTGTGTAAATTCCTCTTAAGATGGCAATAGCATGCAATATATATATATATATATATATATATATATATATATATATATATATATATATATATATATATACACTGCTGGACAATTGCTAAGGACGGATAACACTATCATCCATAGCAACCACAAAATGAAAGGAAGCAAAATGAGGAAAATTAGAATAAGTGCGGGATATTAGTAAGAAGATGTATGAGAATGCAAATTTTTTTTCCACGTCTGTTCATCACGTGATAGCGTTCATAAGAGCTTTAAAGGTTTTGACGCGTGTGGACAGTTGTTGTTTCAAGTCAAAGTTTTACTGGAAAGATTTAATAGACGAACTTAAAATTTTTGGCATGTCTTTCCGACATCACATAGATGATTTTATGCGTGGCCGAATTATTGGAAAGATCGAAGAAGGGCGAAAAATAACAGATGTTGCCAGGGAGTTCGACATCGCTCACAGCGTTGTTTCACGGCTGTGGAAGTCATTTAAAACTACTGGAATGTGTAGTAGACGGCACGGGGGAGGTCGTGTTAGAAGTACGACGCCTGCAGAAGACAGATATATCGTCCTATATCAGCAAAAAGGAACAGGCGCACCACAGCTCAGCAGGTGGCAAATCAGTTTTTTGCTGCCTCAGGAAGGCAGATCTCCCAAAAAACTGTTGACAGACGTTGGAGGGGAGGACTATACGCACGCAGACCTGTTGTGTGTGTCCCATTGACCAGACAGCACCGTACTGCCCGTTTGCAATGGTGTCGTGAGCATCACAATTGGACTCAACAGCACTGGACATGCGTACTATTCTCAGATGAGAGTAGGTTCAGTCTGTCATGGGATTGTAGACGCCAACTGATCTGGCGCGAGAGTGGTACTGCTTATCGTCCAGAAAATATCCAGGAAAAGGACCGATATCCGACATGCAGTATCATGGTGTGGGCCGGCATCATGATCAATGGCCGCACGTGCCTACATGTGGTTGCAAATGGGACTACGACGGGCCAAAAATACATTGATGAAGTTCTACTTCCTCATGTTCGTCTTTTTCGTGGTGCTGTCGGTGATAAATTTGTTTTTATGGACGACAACGCAACATGTCATCGAACACTCGCTGTTCAGGATTGCCTAGACAGCGAGGGTTTTCAACGTCTCGTATGGCCAGCGCGTTCTCCAGATCTAAACACCATTGAAAATGTGTGGGATGCTTTGAGGAGGCAAGTTGCTGGTCGAAACTATCCTCCGACAATCAAGAACACCGTCATCCGTGCACTCACAGAGGAATGGGATAAATTGCCTCAACAGCTGCTGGATAATGTTGTACAAAGTATGGTACGACGTGTGGAATGTTGCATCACACTCCACGGTGGACATATCCCGTACTGATACCTTTCTTTAAGGTGCCTGCTGACTTTTAGATGCATTGTTCCATTTCTCCGTACGCAGATCAAATGAACATTTTTTTTTTCTTTCAGATGTTTCACAGCTTTTGTACTTTCCAGAACAATAAATATTCTTTATTCTAATGTCTGAACAGTGTGGCAACTATATTTTATCCTACTAGGCCTCATGTCTCGCTTAATGTTATGCTACATAGCAATTTGTGATCCGTCCTTAGCAATTGTCCCGCAGTGTATATATATATATATATATATATTCAAGTCATCAAGTTTTAATAATTTAATCTTACAAAAGAATATGGCTAACTTAATTGTCTTAGAATAGATTAGAAAAATTATGTATTTATTTCACATGTTACATTCAATAAAAAGAAAAAAAATGTCTATATAAATAAAATTAACTTATTTTTTCTTTGAAAATTCTTTTAACAGTTTGAAGCAATATAAATTAAATATTTAGCAATTACAGACTACTTCATTTATTATTAAACAAAATTATCACAATATATTACAATTACTAAACAAAATCATCATAATAAATATAACTACGTTGTATTTTAATTTCGAGCTATTGCTGTTAGGATCCTTTATGTATGGTAAATAATTAATGAAAGTACTCAAAAGCTCTTTAATGGTTTACATTTTAAATGACCTACAATCGTCCTTTATAAGCGACTAAGGAAGTTATTTTTATACGAGAGGCAAATAATATTTTTTTCATTTGAATAACATTGTCAATCGAAAATGTTTTAAGATTACGGTACATTCAAGCTACAAAAACATACATACTTAAAAATGTTAATCAACATGAAAATATTATACGAAACTGATTACATTAATATTTATGTATAAATAAAAAAGAGTAAATGTAGCAAAATAATTTTTTCTTTTCACTTTATCTTACGCGATGATCAAAATTCCTGGGCTTTAAAAATCTAAAAAAGAATTTGAAAATGAAAATATTGTTACCTTTTTTTGTTGTCCTACTTTGTCTTGTCTGTTTAAGCACAGGAAACTAAAAGAATTAGTTCGGATGTCAAATTGACACAAGATTCCCTCAGTTTTCTTCGAAAAAGGGTCTTTTTCTCAGGGTCATCCTGCCCCTTTCTTTTCATTGATAAAATTTGATCGTACTTTCATCACTTTTGCTGAGACTAATCTCTGCCAAAATCTATCTCTTTCATTAGTACCCGAATTCATGTATACAAAGCAGTAACAGTTATAGAAAAATAGTTGAAAGAGAAGGAACCGGATGCCGAAATTCTTCTTTATCACCCACTCTCCCTTCCCCCATGGGACCAGCGTTGGGAAACACGACTTTAAATACTAATGAATATTGGTTAAAAAAAAACTTTAGAACTCCCCAGAAAACGTGAATATTTTGCATACACATTAAAAAAATTTTTCCCTTCGAATTTTTATTCTGACTCGTCTATTTTCCTCATAAACAAGTTAATTTTACAGCCAGTTTACCGCCTCCTGAGGTTGCCGTCCCTAGCGCCGGCCTTGCAGGTAGTGTCTTAATGAAGTTCTCCCATTGCTGCGAAATAACTGGAGGAAGCACTTCATACCAGTCTGATTTAAGTAGCTGTTGCGTAAAAATTTTGCCTTTGGAAATGACCGGACCTAGAAATCCAACTGGATCGTAAATGCGCTAGAATATGATCAAAAATTATCTATCGTAGTTATTTTTTATTCAGTCAGACATAAAATATTTGATATTTTTATAGGATTTCAAATTAATAACATGAATAATAGAATAACTCAAATGAAAATAATATTAATAACATTTGATCGTGACAGAAATGTCATCGAATAAACCTAAATTTCTTTTATTATTTTATTCAAAATTCAATTTTTAAAATGAAAACATTTTCTTTAAAATTCGCAATTATATTTTTAAATAAAGAGAAAATTTTTGTATTCCATGTTCAATGATAGTAAATTGTAAGTTTTAGCGTGTATATATATATATATATATATATATATATATATATATATATATATATATATATATATATATATATATATATATATATATATATATATATATATATATATATATATATATATATATATACTAGCTGTACCCTGCCACGCGTTGCTGTGGCTCAGTCTTGTTTAACAGAAAGGACATATTTTCAGTATGTTAAATAATTTGCATTGCACGTATGATCTTTTATAAAAAAAAATGTATAAATATATATACGAAAAACTTTCCTAAACTGATATTTATAATTTGTTAACCAAATGCTTGAAGTTATTACAGCTTATTTTTGTCCTTATGTCATGTTATGAACCTCTCTCTCTCTCTAAATTTATTTACATTGTCTTTAAAGTGGCGACCTCAAGTTTGAAGATAAATTTTAAATGGCTCCACTCTGGATTCATTGAGGGAATTGGGTTAGTTTTACAATGCTTATGGATATTTTTATTAAATCGGAGGTGTGTTCACAAATGCACATTTATCCAAACAATGTCACTTGGAAACATGAATTGTATTTCCTGATGTCATATAGGAAATGTTTTGATTCCGCAGTATATCTAGCAAGCAAAATTTGTAATGGCTCTGTTCTCTGAGTTGAGGCAGTTTACATTTTTCAGTGGTACAAAACATTCCTTTGGTTTCCCCCTTAAATTCCAGAACATTGCGCAGCAATAAGGATACACTTCCATCATTGTGTAAATGAGAACATGCTGCCTGAACCTAGAATCTTCCACTGGGTTGTACAGGAATGCAAGTTGACTGTTATTGTGTGATTGCTCACCACAAAGTCATGTGACTTAATGATTTTCATTATGCCAGCAAAACTGATCCAGTATTTTTTTTGTTTTTTGTTTTTGTTAAAACGCTAACACTGTCCAGCCCAATTTTAAGTATTATTAGCTCATTTGTTTGCTCTTTGTACACATAACCTGAAACGATTTTTTTTTACTATGAATTTTTCAAAAACTTAAAATTCATTAATTGTGCCTTAACCAGTAACAAAAGAAATTTCCAAGCAGAAATGAACCTATACCTCAGAATCATACTTGAAAAAAAATATTTATACAGGTTTAATTCTGAGGTATAATTTTATTATTATCAGGGTAAAGGGATGATCTATAAATTATGAGCATGTAACATTAAAACAATAATTATATAACTTAGTCAAATATCAAGTAAAGCCTATTTACTGAGCAATTTCATTTAAATGATTTGAACAGGCTGCTACTTGATTAATGATTCTGTTGCATACCAGCAAAACTTCTAATTTTGATCCAACATGTTTCGTGGTTTTCTAATTGCATTTAATATGCCTCATTTCATTATTAGGAGCTAATATAATAGATATGCAATTGATTGGTATCTTAGATTTAATCCCTATTTACCACACATTAGAATTAGTAGAGAATTTACAAGAATTGTTTAAAACTTCATAAATATATAAAACTGTCCATTTTTAATGCAGTGCAAGCACTGGTGAAGTGGAGAGTGGGTGAACTGTATATCTCTCCCAGAGTTTCAATCTCTTCTATTCACAAGTTACTTCCTCTTAAGAATGCCACCTCATGGAGGAAGAGGAAAGCGATGTGTCCCTTATCACTATAACAACTAGTTTGGTTCACTGACCACCAGCACATTTGTGATAACAGAGAAGAAAGGGATTGTTTTCTGTAACGATTGAATTACCTCTTAATTAACTTGAATGCAGTTATTGAAAGGGGGAAAAAAAGAAGTATCTTTAAAAAAATCAGTTGCAGAATCATATCTTCATGACAAATCATGTGTAAATAAAAATACACTATTATTGTGGTTTTTAAATTCTTCCTAGTTAATTTAGTTTTATTTTTAAGTTTAAAATTTTTAAATTTAGAAGTACAGAATTTTTTTTTATGAAAGAAATTGTTGAATAGAATTTTTAAGAACATTTAATTTATACTCTATAATAACTCAAAACATCAAATAATTTTGTAAAACTTTTATAGGGGATGATATATTTCATGAATTTCTGTGTATGTATAAATCGAGAAATTCAGTACTTGTGCATTCAATTTTTCAGGTATAACAAAATACAAGTGATTATGAGAAGAATCATTTTTTGTGAATCTTGAAAATTTTTTAAAAATATTAACCCGGCTTTACACAAATATGTCATAGAGGTTCCTAAAAAGAGCAGATTCAGAATATATTTTTTAAAAGAAATATTCGGTTGTGTTTTGTAAATTTTGGATCCATTTGTCTCCTGGATGCATTTAACATTTGTATTTCTTTGAATACCTAAAGTTTTTGTGTTAGTAACAGAATTCAAAAAAATTAAGTAGTTTGGATTGTTTCAAATACTGTGATGAATTTAAGTTATAATTTTTGAATTAGTAAATTAATTATGACACTAATGTTTTATTTGATAGATTATTTATTTTACTTAATGAACTAGTAAATATGATTCTTGACTTTGTTACAAGAGGCACAACACATAATTATATTTCTAACAACCAGAATTAACTTTTAACCTATGCTTTGAATTTTATATATGATTGGTTTATATTATATTTACCTTTTAATTAAAAATTAATTATATCTCCTCCTTAAGCTACATTTTGCATTCTTATATACATTTATCTAGATTGTTAAACTATAAAGCAAATGTTCTGAGTACATTATTCACATAGTAATTAGATACAATTTAACAAAAGGGATTATTGTATCTTCGACTCCCAATAAAAATATTAGTTGAAGTAAAAACAGATTTGTGAAATTGAATATATAGCTGTGATTTATACCAGGAGGAATATTTCAAACAAAATTTGTATTATTTTAAATATAAAATTTTTAAATTACAATTTAAGGTTTTTATGCTTTTCATAAATATTGATATTTTTCTCTTATAATCAGATATTAGGTCTAAAATATTAACAAAGTGACCATTGGAGAAATTTATCTGTGGCATGATGTACTTTATATAAATCAAAAATGCCAAAACCATTGTTTTCTTTCACACTGAAAAAAACATTATCATGAATACTAATTTTACAGTTTTAAGAATTTTCAGTGTAATGCAAATTTCTTTGTTAGAGCTTTATTGATTAGAGTTCACTTGAAATGATAATTATGTTTTTAATTTGGTGTATTCCTTTACAGTTGTGAGTGCTTTTGAAGAAATTTGTGTGCATAAACACAGATCCATTTGCAGATAAAACTTCCCATTAGAAGAATTTGGTGCATTAAAGGCATATTTATTTATTTATTTTATTTTTTTTTTTTTGCTCTTTTCTTTTCACCTTTCATGTAGAAAAGTTTATCATTATTCGTATATTTTGCTTTCTATGCTTTTGTTGTGCCACAGTTTTCTAAGATATGGTTATTTAATATTATAAAATCATGTGAAAATGTTATACATTTCATAATTAACGTTATTTATAATCAGAACTTTACACACGAGAAGTAAAATTTTCAGCTTGGAATCTAATTGAATATAATAGAACAAATCTCTTAAAATTGAGAAACCTGTATATTATATTTAAAATTTTTCAAGGAGTTTCAGAATATGAAAATAATTAAATATTTGAGTTAGACCATAAGTCATTTTAAGGTTAATGTGTGAAGATCATTACAACAGATTAAAAATATTTGTAATTTATTCATGTACTACTCATATTTCAGTATAAAGAAACATATATGAAAATGTATTTCTCATTTCAAATAAATTTGGGACGGTACTTTATGAGTCAATAAAATTTTTAAATCTACTTTAAACATAAATAAAAAGAATGAGGAAGGTTTCTTGAAATTTCTGAAAGGTGTTTTTAAATCATTCTTAAATTACAACAATGCAAATTTGTTCACTGTGTATAGTGATATTATTACATCAGTTTAAACTGACATACTTTTTAATGTTACTTATTGCTTTATCCATGCTATTGTGATAAGAAAAAACACTTTCATACTTTTGAGAATGCCAGTAAAAATGTGAATTTTTTTATAACTTCTTTAAGTATTGGCTACTTTGTGTGCTCTTTGTATATGTATTCAGAAATGAACGAAAAAAGTTGATTTTTAATTTTTCAAAAGTTTAAAGATTATTAATTAAGAAATAGACAGTAACAAAATAAATATTCAAGCCTTAATAATGCTAAAGATAAGAATTTTTGTTTTATAAAAATATTGTTTTTAGTTATTAAGTTTCATTATTTTTAAATGAGAAAGGGTTGTTCTAAATCTTATTGGGGATGTAACATTAAGTTAATTTCTATACCACTTAGCAAAAAATCAAGAAAAAAGTGTTTATTGATAAGTCTGATTTAAATAAATGAGTTGGCAGTTTTTTGATTAATATTTATTTATCGTATTAGCAAAGCTGCTTATTTTGATCTAACACATTTTATGAATTTTTTTAATTGCCTTAAATATTATCATTATTAGGTACAAAAGCATGTTATAGATTTTCATTCACATTCAGAATGATGCATCCTTAACTAAAACCAGTTAAATAAAGTTATTTGTTTGACAAAGCATGCAAAAATAGAAAAAAACGATGAGTTTGGTTTTTAATTTTTTCTAGTGAATTTAGTTTTATTTTAAAAATTAAAATATTTAACTGTATACAAATTTTGAATTATGAAATGAATTGTTGAATAGAAGTTTTTAGGAGAGTTAATTTGCATTCTATGAAAAGAGAGTCAAATCATCTCTCTCTCTCTCTCTCTCTCTCAATTTTGTAAAAAATTTTTGTACGCATACATATTTCATGAATTTATGTCCATTCATTACATTAGAAATTTGATATCTGTACTTTGTTGTATTTATGTAATTGAACGTATAAATTATAAAAAAAATTAATCACAAAAAGAAAATAACATTAATAATTTCTGGGGAATTCTAGTAAAATTCTTTCAAGTGATTTTTTGAATTTGCTGTACCTTTCCTCAACTTTGTCGTAGATGTTCCCAAAAATATAGATTCACTGGGATCCATTATTTGAAAGACATTTATAATAGATAAAAATACCATTTTTCTCCTTTATTTGACATTTGCATTTAGTAAAGCTTTTTCTAACAAAATTTCCTCAAATTAAATTGTTTGGATTGTTTCAACTCTTGAGACATTTAAATAAAATATTAGGAATACTTTCACGATATGACTAACAATTTTTTTGTGGCTTTTTATTTCTGTATGGAAAAGTAAATATGATACTTGACATTGTGTGTTACATAAAATTCAATTCTTAATTATATTTCTAACAACCAGAATTAACTTGTTACAAAGACTTAAAAAACTATAAAGATTTTATAATTTTGTTTTATACTTACTGTTTTAAATAAATATTTATTATTTCTCTCATTTACAGTTTGGTATCCTCATGAAGAAAGTTGTACACCAGGGGTGTAAAACTCAAAGACTAACTTGGGCCAAGCAAACAAGGTTTAGGGTGGGCCACAAAAAAACATCCATAGAAAAATTGGTTTATTTTGAATATACATTATAATAAAACATGTAAAAAAAAAACAAGAAAATTTTAATGTTTACATTCTGTGGCATTGACATGTCTTCTCTATTACTATCTTTCTTATTTTGTTCGCAGTGATTACTTTCGAAACCGACCCATGCTGAGCGGCATTTATACTTTTTTCCTTTCATAACTGAAAATAACTGTTCGCATTGATAAGTACCTACAAACATGGTAATAATTTCAAAAGTGAATTTTTAAGTATTTTCTAACCTGGCTGGTAAATATTTGTAAAATTCAGGCACACCCACATCAGTGAATTTTGCTTTCAAACTTAAGTCGCACTGAATCTCAACCGACTCTATTTACATACGGCTGGGTACAGAGTCTATATTGAGAAAATCGAAGAAAAACAAAATTTGCCTCTTCCTAAGAATTAAAATGTTTTAAGGCTTAAAATGTTTTCGAATTCATTTCTAAGATTTGAAATTTGTTCAGCTTATTTTTGATACGATGCAGTGTCATCTAAAATAGATTTTTTCATGTTGTCTGTCAGTTGCTTTTCCCACCGAACTAACTTACATTTGAATGCTGTCATTATGTCAAACATGTTCGTAATGATCTGATCTTTTCCTTGCAAAGATAAATTTAAAGTGGTTAAGGGTTTGGTTATGTCAACCATTAGAGATGAATCTTAAAACCATATTGTATTGAAAAACAACCACCTTTTTATACATTTTTTAAATAGAAAATAAAAATTTCGAATAAAAAGGAAGTCTTTCTGTAATAAATTTTATTTCTTATTAATGAATAGTTTTGTCAAATGTTTGAATTTTCCTCGTTAGTTTCAGAAAATAGTGAAAACCAACTTGTAGCAGTTTAATTGGTGCATAAAAGTTTTTAATAAGAACTGCCTGAAAGATTTGTTCTGGTTTAGTAAACGCAACAAACATATATGTGTATGGCAGCACCATCTACAAATGACAAGAAAAAATTCCCTCTTGGAACTTCTAAACGTTTCATTCCCCCCCCCCAATCCAGTTCAAGAAAAATTCCCTCTTAGAGCTTCGAAACGCAGAGCGTTTCATTCCCCCCTAACCAGTTTCTGTCTGCCAAGGTCGGTTCACCGGCCCAGGATTATTCATTTTTTCTCCCTTCTCTTAGGTTTACTACAGCACTGAAGAAGCTTGGTTTCCACCAGGCTGGATCTATGGACAAATATAAATTATATTCCAGTCCAAATGAGATTAACAAGTTGGATTTCCATGGCACACGGAAATCCCCCAAGCAGGGCTGGCGCTAGCAGTTTCACCGCCCCGGGCAAAGAGATAAATTACCGCCCACGTTTATAACTAAAATTAAAAGAGATTACCTAAACCCTTCCCACGCTTAATGGTAAAACAAAACGAGAGCAAAAAAAAAAAAAAATTGCTATTAATAACGTTGAAGTTTTGATTAGCAAAAAATATTAATTTATGTTTTTGGCACTAAATTAAAATTAGGGTTGCACAGAAAAAAAAAGAAGTCATTTCTAGAGCACAATTATAAAATACAGGTATTAAAAAAATACTAAAACAAATTATAGAACCACTAAATATTAAACCTTAATTACATATTAAAAATACATTTAAACCGCGAATTAAACTTAAAGTGTTTTTTTCTCACTTTTAGTTCTGAGAATTTTTTTTATGATTTCTTTAACGTTAATTTCTTCTGCTAGTTCATGTTCAATACCTATTATTGTCAACACGTTTAGTCAATCCTCCGTAGTTGTGGAGCCTAAAAATTTTTTGTTATTAATTTGGAGAAACTCCTTTCTCCACACTTATTGGGAACGTAAGCAATATCCTTAAAACTATACCGAGATTGGGAGAAACTATGGGAGAAAGCCTACTGATATGTTTACATCAACTAAAAAAACATTCAAAAAGGAAATATTACTACCTGATAAACATTTTAGTATTTTATTTTTATAGTTTTTCATTCCTCTCTGTGTGTTGAATAAATAATTTAAGCTAACATATTTTCATTATTTTAAAAATAATTTCCTTCTTGGGTTTTGAAATAATAAAATTGATTAAAAATCTTCATTTAGCAATTAATTGTGACAAACAGCTTGCTTAAGAAGTGGCAGTAAGAGATAAAATATTGTTTATTGATAAAGACTTATTAAATAGTTAAAAAATTATAAAATAAGAGCTGGTTTACCTGTTCTTTGCACTGGTGAATTTAAAAGGTAAACAATATAGATTGAAGGACAAAGAAGTTTTTAATGAGTTATTTTTACGTGAATTGCAAATTAAACAAAAAAAGCTTTTTGTATATCTCCTCTGAGGAAAAAAAACACATTTTGTTAAATTTTAAGTCTGTAGATCTAATAGCTGACAAAAAGGATTTTTTCATTTTTTATCTATAACTCCCCGTAACTCTCTTGTGGGTCAGTTTTTGAAAACACCTTCCTAAGCTCATCTTTGCTCAGCAAAAGTAACATTGTTACAACTTTTGTGTAATGAATGCTTAAAATACTGTAAATAATTTATATCCAGGAGTGTAATATGTTATTACTTTGTTTTATTTATTTTATGTTAAAATTGTTATCTGCCTCATGCTCCATCTGTTCAAGCCTTCGCAGTTTGATTGTGGAAACGTTTCCTTATGTCTAGCTACTTTCATAGCTTGAGCTTTATTAGAGCTTTGGGAAAGATTAGACTAACGTTTTCGCAGCACAATCCTTAGTAGGTACTTTTTCTACATATACAAAAAATATATACAGTAGCTATTACTTTTATACTTAAAAATGCAATACCTGCCAATTCAATTAAAATTATAGTGTTATAATTAACTACTAACCACTAAAAAAATTATGCATATTTGTGTCAAAATGATGTAGTGGGGGAAAAAAACAAAGTTTATCTACTTTAAAAACAAGAAGTGATAAAGTATTTATTTTGATATAAGGATCAATTTATTACTACCTTATGTGTATAACAAAACAAAAAAGGGCGTAGAAATAAGTTATCAATTTTTACTGTATTTATGGTTCACTACTTTGGCGAAATAGCGCGGCCTGGTGTAGACAAAAAAAGGTCGAGTTTTGCTTCACACATAAAAGATAGATGTATGCTGTCGCCAAATTTTGACAAATTGCAAATTTGGCACGTTTTTGCGTAATGGAGTAGCAACCCTACCACAACATTAAACCTTCCCCTTGCCTGATAAAAATATTTCAGGTGAGTTACAAGATTTGGCACATTTATCAATTTTGCAAGTAAAACCGTGGCAGGATATTCCTACTTGACAATTATCGTTAAATTTTAGACACTTCCCTCAATATTTTTATAAATTATAGCCTATGTGTTATTCTGACGCATATAAGCTATATTATTGTAAAGTTTCATTAAAACCCATTCAGTTGTTTTTGTGTGAAAGAGTAACAAACATCCGTCCATGTAGACATCCAAACTTTCGCATTTATAATATTAATAAGGATAGTTTTAGTTATTTATTGGATATATCCCGGTAATGGATTTGCGACTGTTCTGAGTTGTTGACAACACAAACATTAGCAATACCCAAAATGATACAGTCAACACAAGCACTGTAACAGAACAGAACTTCACATGTTCTTCACTGTGTTTGGCTTCATAGTCCCTATAATCACTAAGTACCAATACATATATAGAAGCATAAACCTGCAGTAAGCTTTTATAACAAGAAAAGGGAGGAGTTTTTCTTGAAGTATTTAAGTACTGTCTTTCAGCCGTATATATAATGAACTCCTATTTTACAAACTTTTTCCTAGATCTAGTTTATAAAGTATATTATTGAAAGATGAATGTAATGAATTTCCTACATCAAGGGTGGCGAACCTTATAGCTATGGATCGCCAAACAAATTCACCAATGATCCAGCATGCCACACTATAGGGAATATTTGAAACAATTCAATTCCGGTGGCAATACATATAGATTTAAAGACATTAATAACATAAAAATAAGCTATATAAAATGTATATATCTATTCCTTCAGCGTAGATAAAAAAAAAATTCAAATTGTACACATAAATACGCATCTTGTAAAAACATTGATTAAAATAAAAAATAACAAAATATAAGTATTTCAGCAATATAATTAGTATACCTTCAATAAAAAATTTTAATTTAAATATGAAACTTGTACCTGCAAAGCTCTACTTAATATCGCAATATAAGTGGAATAATTCGTAACTTTCAATCTGACTCGCACATCATTCTGTGAATGTTCAAATATTAAACAATTTCTTTATGGACTCAAAATATATTTCATAAGAGAAATAAATGTCTTCATATATAAATATATATATATGGAACCAAAAGTGGAAAGCAGAGTGCATGCAATTTTCTTCGAACACTTAAATCACTCTGAAAATGACATGCAGCAGTCAAAAATAGATGTCAATATATTGATAGAGTTACCTTGCAGAGATTTTTTCATGATTCAATAAATACTGCTTTGCATAATTCTGAATCTTTATGCAAAGCAGTATTTACTGAATCATGAAAAAATCTCTCTGCAAGGTTACTCTATCAATAAATTGACATCTATTTTTGGCTGCTGCATACCATATTTTGCACATGATGTGAATATTTAATTAGTCACATTTAAACAGATGATGTTAGTGTTTTTTTTTACATAAACCATTTACATACATAAAATTTTTTACAAACAACATTTTTCTGCTACATATTATTATCTATGCACATTTTTATTCTTTTATTACTTTTTAAATGTACAATAATATACTTTTATTCTTTAAAAACTACTGCTATTCAAATGTATGTACATATTCGATTTTATTTTTAATTAAATACATATTTCAAACAAACTGCAAAACAATTTCATATACAAATCTTTTGTTCTGATCATCAGACCTAATTTGAACTTGATACATGATTAAGAGAATGCAGCTAAAATTCTTAAGAAACAATACACATGCAATTGAGCAATTTATTATTATACCATTATTGCATTAAATCAGTAGTTTAAATATAATGTTCGATTACTCCCCTCCTTCCATTCATTTTAACACACATACAATTTTAAATTAACGGAGAAATTATTCCAAATAAATTTTCTTTCTGTGGAATTTTTCCCAACCATGGGGTTATTTTTATGTGAAATAACTCATTATTTCAAATTACATAATTCCTGTAAAAAAAAAACGAAGTTTTAATTTCTACAATATTGCGAATTCATTTTTTTAAAATTGTATTGCATGTACTGCTCTTTCTTCAAGGCGAGATTCCTACTTCTCAATACTTAAAAAAAAAAAAAAACGTTGCAAGGAATGTTTTTCTAGAAAACCGCTTTTTAATGTTAGGGAAAAATCTGTTACTGAGAAATTTTTCCCTTAAAAACTGACATACTTTTCCCTCCAAAAAACTGCCACCATTTACCTTACCCTACCCATCTCTAAAATAGAATAGTCCATTTGTTTCACTTTAGAGACTCTAGTCAATTCCCCTCACAAAATTACTCCGTGCAGTAATACATCGTATTTCTGACATACGGGTTTATTTTTAATGCTGATGTTTTCTAAAAATATTACCAGTGTAATTTAAGGGGTAAGTTAAACGATTTCTCGAATTCACATTTTTAACTTTTTTATCGCAAGAGCAAATAAAAAAAAACTTTGTGTATATGTCAAAAAAGTTAAATTTCAAGTTTTTTTTTTCAAAGCAAAGAATTATTATTTAAATTCGAAGCTAAATTAAATTATTTTTACAAATACGAGGCACAGGTATCAAATTACACATAGTTTTAATTTTTTGCCAGTACAAAGGAAAATAATTATGAAAAAATACACATTTTAGTATAATCAATGTAGAATATCTAGTCAAGAGATTGAGAAAGAATCTAATCGAGAAATCTCATATCTTACTATCCTAAATCTCTATTATTTCTTTTATCTCTATCATTACCTTAATTTCTAAAAGAGATAACCACTAAGATTTTTCGAAATAATCAAATGATTTTCTGAATCTTCTTCCTTTATATTTATTCGGAGATGATTTATTTTTTACAACATAGATTACTTCATATTATTATTTTTTCAAAATAATAGTTACAAGGAGATTGTTACAATTTGGAAGGGAATATATTTTTACAGTGCAGTATTTTACACATTTTCTCTTTTTTTTATTTACAGATTTTCGAAAAAAATAGCGATTTACAAAAAACTGTTGATATTGTATGAGTTTGTGAATAGTATAAGAAAATTCCTTTCTGCTCCAGATAATAAAAATGGCCGCGGTAACCTAGTAGGCAAAGTAATGAACTCGTGGCCAGCGTGTCATGAGTTCGAGCCCAGTACCGCAGAAGACCCGCAATGTAGGGGGGCGGTGCACAAAAAACCTATTGATGCTCAAACGTTCTCATGTTGGTGTGGTGTGGAAGTTAGGAAAGGGGGTGCCAGCTCAGGTGTCGTTCTCGTCACTTGATCATGCTCAAAATTACTAGATCCGTCTCCAAAAGCCCTCGAGTAGCTGATTAGTGTGACGTTAATATTTACTCACTCCAGATAATAAATGTGTTGAAAATAAATCTCGAATTATCCACGTATAATAAATCTCGAATTTTTAACATCGCGACTTCTAGGATTCCTGGAAAGGGATGACTGTAAGTTGACATCTTATCTGCACCACTTTCTGAACAAGAAATTGATCAATCAAGAGTTCATTAGGGATATAAACATATTTATCTTAAATTAACTTTTCATTCAGTACTTTTTATAACACTAATTAACACAATTCAAATTAAATCTAATTAACACACTAATCTAATTAATCACTAATTAACACACAAACAAACTTTTTCAAATCCTACATAATTTTATTCTTTTTTCCCTTACACTTTTATATATATATATCTGTGTAAAATAATTATATCGATTTTTTTCCCTAACCTGGATATAAGATGTAAAAATTCTTTTCAAGGGAAATGAGTGATTTCCATTTTGTACACAATTTATATTTCAATATTCAAACCATATTCAACTACAATTGTAGAAAAAATTATAATTGACATAGTTTAAATATCCATGCAAAAAATGAAATTGAACTTTCATTCAGACAATGATTAAATAACAAAATGTATGTGCTCTTTAATCCATTGTCTTCTAATAAAAATTCATTAACATTTAGAAACATGTAAATCTCAAACACTCAGAAAATGATTTTAAAAATATTTTATTATTTCTAAAGGTTGAATATTATATAACAACTGCAAAATTTTAAAATGAAAATGTTTAAAAAAATGTGTAAAGGAAAGCACTTTTCCCCTTGCAAAACAAGAATGAATGTTTTCATCAACAAGACTTAGATTTTAGAGGTCATAGCCTTTTTTTTAAAAAAAATGGTAGCATTAATTTTAGATTTGTTTATGGACCATAGCAAATAAAAATATGATTAATAGAATTTTCTTGATTTTAGAACTTAAAACAAAAATTAGTAAAAGAAAATTATTAAAGCAAAATGAATTAATTGGTAAACTTATTATTTTAGAATATCATACAAAGTATAATTTTTATAGCATATATCGAATCGCGCGCGCGCGATTCTGTCATATAATACATCTAAGTATTAACGTATGAGAATAATAAATGCGCGATTCTGTCATATAATACATCTAAGTATTAACGTATGAGAATAATAAAGTAAAGAATTTTGTGGATAATGAGAAAAATTTATAAAATTATCATGCATTTCTCTAAATTAGTAAAAAATAAAAATTAACCGGATTTTCTATTTCTCATACAAAATTCTGGTTTTTTTTTCTTTTGTCGTAATACTGCAGTTTTTACCTCTATCAGTAAAATTGTGTGAAATTCGAATTTCTTTTTTGTTTAATTATCACTGCTTAGAAATATCAACAAAATTTTCAGTTTTATTATAAAAAAATAAAATACGTCTATAGTCTTGAATTCTTAATATTCATATATTCATAAGAAAATAATATATTTAAAATTTAAAGGGATTTATAAAATTTAAAAACACCTTTTGAATATTTTATTTATGTTAAAAATTATATTTTAGCATTTCATATAATGCTTCTATTCAAGAAAATGTTACCAGATGAAATTTTGTACGTATTATTCACACAATTTTAAAAATTTTACTTTTTCTGTATTCACTAATTTTTTTGTAGTATTCCTAAGAATGTTTTAAACAACCTTAGAGATCAATTTAACAATAACTTGATTAGTTTTGGAGAGAAAAAAAATGAAATGTTTATATGTGTGCTAAATTTCAACTAAAAAGCTAATATCCCCTACATTTTAATTTTTTTAAAGTATTCAGGTTACATCAAAATGTATCCCTAATTTTTTACATGTATTATATATAACACACAGGGGAAAAATGGAAGTGATTGGTAAATAATTGTAGGAGTAGCATTTTGAATGTACTAATGTATCGAAAAGACACAAACTCAGAAAAACCATTTTAAAGTATATGTTTTAAAAAAATAATTATTATAAGCTTAAATAAACTTAAAATACCCCTTTAGAGCATTAGCTATATATTTTTATTAAAAATGGTTGCATTTTCGTATTATTTCTACTCGTGTATATATTTTTTTTAAATGATAACTTTTTTTTTCGAGAATATTAATTACTCAAGAAAAGTGTTAATTTTTTTTTCTGTCATGACAGAAATTTTAAAGTCTTTTGCTTCACATAATATTGAAATATTAGACCTGTATGAAAACATATAATGAATAAGAACTGAAATTATTTGTAAAAAATGCCTTAATTAAAAAATGTTACATGCACACATTTCACAAGAAAAAAAAATTGCATTATTGTAATGTCTCAGAAATATCCTGCTTTATACGTAACATCTTCCTTTTTTGTAGTAATTATTTTTGTTTTTCAAATAATTTATTTTTTTAGTCAAAAAGCTTTCTTTAGCTTTTTTTTAATCTAAAAAGGGGGATTGGGCATGGTCGAATTGCCTAATTTGTTTACATTTTTCAATTGAAATTTTTTTCAACTTCTAATTTTTAGGCGTACAAAACTGACATATCAATCGAAAGATAATAATGCAAAGAATATGACTAAATATAAATATAAAAAACGATATTTTGATCATTTCGAAAATACCAAGTCTTCGTAAGGAAAGTCAAATTTTGAAAATGTTAATCTAAAATAAAATTCGAGTAATGACCAACACAACTAATCAAATTTATTTTGCAAAATTTAACCAATTAATCAACACACGAAAATTACTTTGCTGCTCTTTTACATGCAATTAAAAAAATACTGTTTCAAAATCAATGAAAATATTGAGTATAATATGCTTGGATTATTTTAATCTAGTATGAGAAAAAAATGCTGTTATAAAACTAATTTGTTCAAATAAAGTAAGTCTAGTTATTATATTTAATAAGAGTGTTACGCATAAGAGAGAAAAAAGATAAATGTTTACACACACTTGATTAAATAATTGTTTGAAAAAAATTGCCCTATTTTCAATGTTTCATGAAAAATTATATTCACCATTTTTTAAAATCTAATAGTGATACAATCTAATTAATAAAAATAAAAATGTTTACTGAATAACGATACAGAAATTAAACATTACAGGAGGTTTTTCAAATTATTTCAAATTGAAATTGAATAACATGAATTTTTCTTGCAATACTTTATAATTTATATGAAGTGAAATGAAGGCAGCACTCAGCTGGAATGTCTTCAACTTCCACATAACATCATTTCCCAATTCCGAGACACCGTTTTGTTTCATAAGTAGCACTTACAGAATTCTACATAATGAAGGATGTCAGGATTCGAACTAGGCTGCGACCCTGTAAGAAAGATAGAAGTTGTAGAAATATCTTATAGCACAAAATAAAAATTAATGTGAAAGCTAAACATATAAAATTATTCACCAGAATGCAGATTTGTATGATGGGAGTGTGTATTAGAGAAACCTGTCATGAAATGCAATATTCTAACGTATAAAAGAAAAGGACTGATTTTAAAGCATTAGACTTAAACTTGATGCAACAGCCTATGAGGGTCAAGCCCTGCTGTGTCCATCCAAGTATACTTGACCTTTGGATACTGAGGTGCATGAGTAGATGTTCCGATCAGGTGGTCAGTCTGAAACGAGATCCCAGTGTTTAAGTCCCCAAGCAAGCTAGTTACTCATTTGTCGACCCACTACCGTAGGGATGGAAGGCTGAGTCGATTTTTTCGAGCCCAGGAATAGAACGCGGATCTGTGGTAAAATGAACAGATATTTGTGTTGCTATCCCAAGTATTAAAAAGGAATCACGTGGTTGTTTTCTGATGTGTTTCGAGTTCAGAGTGACAGGCCGTTAATTATTTCTAAATTCTTCTCCTGAGCATGGCGCAACAATTCTTTCTCTGGTAAATGCTATTGATTCCAATTGTGAAATACTTCATCTTAAAAGTTTTTCAGCCGTAATTTCCTCAAATTTAAAGCTGGTTTATGAACAATCTACCTTCTCCTAATACGTCATCAGTATGTAAATAAATGCTTACCGGTTTTTTCCCCTCCTTATTAGAAGTCTTTCTTCTTTAAAACTCTTCCCAATTTGGATCTCCGTCCTCATCATCGACAAAAGGAACTTCATCATCACCATCACTTAAGGCTGAAAGAAATGAATAATGTTTTTGCTTAAAAGAGTACCATTATATCTCATGGCAGCAAGTCTTTTTTCAAAAATATATAAAATGTAATACCATTTAGCAATTTTTTATTAAAAGTCTTTGGCATCGTGTCAGAAATGCCCTCGGATTCTGCTGTGGGAATTTCAATTTTTCTCAACTGTAGGCCTTCTTTTCCATAACCTGGAAAAACCCAAGATACATCTAAAAACATTTGCACTTTTGCGTCCAGAGACTTCAGTGTATTTAATCGCGTCCTTCGGTAAAAATGCAATGTCATCTATTGTCTTATAGACAGACTTTTCGGATTTTCTATTGATTATTAATTTTTTAAAATGCCGATTTTCATTTTCCAATGGATTTATTGTGTTTAATTTATCAGTTTTATTAACAAACTCCCTTTTTTTGTGGTTGGTTGTCTTATGTAATGCAACAATGAACAGTTTATTTACATTGTGATATTGAGTTGCGCTGTCCGTACATATTACCGAAGTCTCTCGATTGCAGTGCCTAGCAATATGAGGCCAAAGATCTTTCTTTTTTTCCCCCATCAACCAAAAAATCCCCTTCTTTCTCGTCCCTGCAATATAAGAAATATTATTTGGAACATTAATTTTTCAAATCTAAAAATAAATCAAAAATCGTATTTATGATTTACCGGCAATTAATTCCGAGTACAACTTGGGTCATAGTTTTCGTTTTTCTCGACCTTTATTATACTTTCTTTTTGTTAAGAATGTCTCGTCTAAAAGGATTGTTTTTCCTGAAACACAATTCATACTTTAACCGGAATATATTTTCAAATGCAGAGAACATATAAATTATTACAAAGGAAATTGTTATCTCACCTGGTCCTCCAAGAAGCTTATCGTGATGAGATCCAATGTGATTTCTGTTACTTCTCTCAGCCGAGCATAAAAGTCTACAATCGTAGCCCAACTCATTTCTTGTTGTCCTCTTCTTTTTCGGAACATATTCAATTGATCCAAGACTAAACTTATTTGCAGTTTGATGACAAAACATACTATCAATACAAATACATCTAGTATATGAATTTTTACGTTCTCGAAAAAAGCATTTGATGTTGGGTTCACCTGAAAAAAGGACGTCTTTAAAATAATACAACAACATTGTTTCTAAATATTTAGTTAATACGTATATCATATGAACATAAACAAAAATAGCTAAGCTTAAAAAGTTTTCTGTTGATTACGAAATTTATTATGAATGAATTATTTTAATTACATGATTTTTTTCAAAATTAATTTTTAAATTTAAATTTTTGCATTTTTGACATAATTTTCATGCACATTTACATTGTTCCTTGTCATCTATAATTTCAAATATTTTAAAGCACTTACACTTTTTATATTACTTCAGCTCATGGGGTTTTGAACTGATACATTGATACTGAAATACCTTTTAATTATCAAATAGGAACAATGCCCTACTCACACATAAATAACCGTATATGTATTATTAAAAAAATTCGTATCATTAATTTAAATGTTAAAACCCTAGTATGAAACTCGATTTTTTCAAAAATATATATATATATATATATATACATGTGTGTGTATTGTGTGTGTCATATTTTAGAAGTTAACTTTTTGAAAATCTATAAAATTTATGAAAACGTTTCCATCATCTGTACATGTTTTTAACTTTTTTTACCTTTCCCGAGCATTTCAATTGATATTTTTTCTTGCATATCCACATCCAACCTAACTTTCGGCTGGAATCTCTATTTGCTGAGGTTTCATTTCTACAAATAGGACACATTGGAGGGGAAGTTTTTTCTGGCAAAACTCTTGCTTCTGTTAAAATATCTTTAACGTTTTCTTCAGTTAATGAGCTGATATCAAATAAATTGATTTTTTCTAATAACGGATGCATCTAAAACATTTAAAAATGCTCATAATCAGATTAATTCATTATATTAATTCATTCATAAATGAAATATATTATTTCCCATTGTATGTTTTTTTTTTCTATAAAAGATAAAAGTAAAAAACAATGTCACGAAATCAAAAATAATCCATTATTGAGAAGACAATTAGTTATTTCTATTAGTTATTTTCAAAAGTCTACAAAGAGCTTATCAAATTCAAGTAAGGAACTCTTAGCAAAAATAAATTCCAACTTTGCATTAACAACAACAAATAGTAAGAAAAATATTTGTTTTTAATGCCATGAAAACAATGATCAAAATTATAAGTACAAATATTTCTCTTCTGTTGTAAGTTAATCTATATAAAGATTTATTTACAACATAGTGACAATGGCGTGTTTCTTTTATTCAATACGTCTATCATGGGAATATAGAATCTACAATTTTTACTTCGTATCCTCTCTCCGTCTCTCTTATTAAAATATTAATAACTTATAATCCCAAAGGAATAAGAAATTTTTGCGTTTTAGTGCTCACTATATTCAAATAATTATGCCTCGTGGTTAATTTACTAAAAGAAAAAAAATCATCAAATTTCCTCTTATCTAAATTCACAAAAATACACTCAGGAACATTGAAAATAATGACCCAAGAAGGAAGCTAAATACAATCGCGAAACTTTGCAAATAAGTACAGCGTAATGTTATATGCAAATGATCCAAGTTTTGTGCCAATACGCATGCTCATACACGCCGAGGTGGCACTACAATCACAAAGAGGGTACTATATAAGCCAGCGCAAATTCAAAGATTCATAAACGTGACGATTACCCGCCGATTGTAGGAAGACTTTGGTAAGCAAAATATGTCAGGTAAACGTGCTAGAAGACATTTTTCACAGTTAAGCGAGTTTGGGAGAGGCCTGATCATCGGGATAAAAACTGCAAGCTGGTCGACGCGACGTGTTGCTGGCCAGGTGGATCGTTCGGAGTGTGCCGTTAGAAATTGTTGGGAGCAGTGGACACGAGAAGGTACCCACGCACGGAAAACCGGATCTGGAGCGACCAGGAAGACCACGAGGAGAGAGGAGCGAAGGATCGTGATGCAAGCACTTGTGGACCCCACCGTGACTCGTTCAACGATACGAGCAGACGTAGGCCTGCCAATTGTTCCACAAACAATTTCCAGACACCTAGCAGAGGCAAATATTAAATCCAAGCGCCCTTTCGTGCACTCCCTTTAACACCGGAACATCGGCAACTGCGTCTACAGTGGTGCCAAGCCAGATCAATGTGGAATGTCACAGATTTTCAAAAGGTTGTGTTTAGTGATAAATCCCGGTTTGTTTTGGGGACAGATGATAACCGTGTACGGATGTGGAGGCTCCCTGGTGAGCTGTACAATTCCCCCTACACTGTTCTACATCACACTGCCTGCACAGCTGGTGTAATGGTCGGGGGGGTCATAGCCTATGATGGCCGGTCCACTTTAATTGTGATGCGTGGAACCTTAACGGGCCAACGTTACGTTGATGATATTCTTTGACCCCATGTAGGACCTTTCCTAAATGGTCTCCCAGGGGCAATTTTCCAGCAACATAATGATCGTCCACATACAGCAAGAGTTGCTCAAGACTTCCTAGGTCATTTTCAGACTTCCATGGCCAGCCCGCTCCCTCGATTTGTCCCATGTAGAGCACGTGTGGGATCATCTAAAACGGCAGATGCCGTCGTGTCACTCTGTGCATGATTTAGATTTGGCTGTTCAAGATTTGTGGGTCCATCTGCCTCAGGACAACATAAAATGTCTAATCAACTCAATGCCGGACCGTGTGGCGGCATGTATTGCAGCTGGAGGTGGTCCAAAGCGCTATTGAAGTTGCCCAGTATTTGTGTCGTTCCACACCCTGTATTCGTTTAATTGTCTTGTTTTTGAGATCGAGTGAATCTCTCTTCTGTGTCATTATGTGTATTAAATTTCATTTCAATCCGATGCGTTCTTCTTGGGTCGCTATTTTTTCAATGTTCCTGAGTGTATTTCTCATGGAAAGATACATGCGCAAACTCATCAAAATATTTCTGACTGAATAGCATTTAAGGAAAGGTATAATATGTTTTGCTTACAAAAAATTATTAAAAATTTCCTATCAAAATCAGAATAGATCATTAACTTAAAAAACAATAAAAAAATGCAATTGTATTCTAAATATATACGTAATATATTTATACACATTTCATTTTGCAATTTTACTTACCTTTTTATTTATAAATATGCTCATCAACTTCAAATACTAGTTTTATCTGCTATAAGGCGAGAAACCAAGATTTTGCAAATGAAATATAAGTTTGAGAATCTCTAAGAAAATGAAAAGAGAAAGTTCGTCCGTCTTAAAAGAATCAATTCTTTAGGTTCTGATTGATTATCAAGCAATAATCATTCCTTTTAGAAATTATCAGCCAATGGAATTTCAACAGTAATAAAACACTCAATCATGGGGAATGCGGACGACTGTCTTCCCTCCTGTTCTGTCTTTGAAAAGAGACTTTATTGATTACTAAACTATATAGGAATATAACATATATAGATTATCTTCTTAGGAAATAAAAATTGTCCCTCCAATGTAATTTTAAAATTCATTTGCTTACAACAGAAGTGTTATTTGGTTTATGGAAGAGTTCACTGTGGTCATGAATACGAACAGTGGGCTTTCAATCAAACAATAGTCTCGAGTTAAATGAAAATGATCTTTAAATTCCTAACGCTAATAACCAAGTTAAGAAAGAGAACGAACTATGGTTTGTCACTGAAATTTACAAAATAGCTGTAAATTTATCCTTAGAATTATCTTTCAGATTATTTTGTAGTTCCATAAATGTCCATAACTGTGTGTGAGAAGATGTTTGTCAAATAAGGTCTATTATGAACTTCCATCCACTCAAGAATTGACAAATTTGTAGAGTAGTGCTGAGTGCCACTAAGAATTGTACCACGTGCCACAGGTCCATAGATTGCCGACACGTTTTAAATGTTCTTATTAACTAACCATTTCCCTATTCAACACAATTTATATGATAAAAAGGGTTTTCATTCATTTTCATTCATTTCAAGGGTTTTCATGTAGGGAATTGTATTAGATTCAACCATAAGTAATTTTGTGTATCAAAAAAATTACATTGTTTCGGGGATCCCCTTAGAGCAAAATGAAAGGAATTTGACATAATTATAGTAAGTTTCTCTAAAAGGGGAAACGTTCACTTTCAAAATACACTGCGTAAAGTGGTTTTAGGTGTACGAAGTTATATATTCACTATTATTCCTAAAATAAATTTTGATATTTTGGTTTTTCGTTAAGTTTTGAAGTTATTTCTTCCAATATACTTCTCCATTACATTTCTTTCAAACTTGCTATTTTCTTTTGCGGCCGAGGTAGCCTGATGGTCGTGGTTATGAACTCGTGTCCAGTGTTCGAGCCCTGGTACCACAAAAGTTTAGCGTTGAAGAGGAGCTGATGCACGTTAAACACGTCGAGGTCAAAAGTCCTCACGTTGGTGTGATGTGGAAGTTAGGAAGGGGAGTTATCAGCTCAGGTATCGTCCTCGTCACTTAACCGCGGTTCAAAATTACGTAGTCGCTCGTCAGTAGCCACCGTGTTGACTTAGAATGCAATATAAACCCTTGACGTGTGCACTTGAGTTAATTCGAGTACGCTAAACAGTTCCAAATATGCACATTAGATATAATTCAAACGAGGTCGCATTTTATGCTGCTGTGATTTTCTCACTCAAATATCAGCGAGTGCCGTCTGCACTCGTGATATTTGACTGTTGTTTCTTATATTTACGATTTAGTCGTTAAACATCAAAAACTCGTTTTCAATGTACAGACTGTAATGTTGGACTGTGTGCAGTGCCGTGTTTCGAAAAAATATCACACTGTGACATTTCTGTAAACGATATGTATGTGTCTTTCTCATACTTCTTTGATATTTTTGCTATTTATACCTGTTAAAATTATTTTTTATAAAAGGTTTTTTGTAATTAATTGTAAATTGAATAAAACCTTTTCTTACAATTATATGTATTTGAGGATGAAATCTGATTTACTTATTCAGGAAATTTTTAGTAAATTTCATTTTCTTAGCCAACTTATTTCTTTTAAAACATGCATATGTGTGTATTATATAATTAAATTTCTAACTATCTAAAATTATGTCTGGCTTTTTTCTTCATTAAAATCTTTCAGGATTTTACAAATTATCTTGCCATTATTCATTATGTACTTAATAAGGAAAAATATATCTAAATATAAATAATTTCTGGCCCAATAAATATATAATTGTTTTTAGCTAAAGTTTGAAAAATGCATTGAAATTTGTATCGGGACAGGATTTTAACATATTATGAATGTGTTTTTGACTGCCACTATGTTATATATTTATCTTTCATTCTTTTTACTGTATAAGTAGAAGTCGTAAACAGTTTTGTCACAGTAAAATTAATTTTTGTTTTATATTCACAAATTATACTATTATATTGATTCTGAAAATAATAGGTTAGTTTGACAAGCCATTATTTCACAGTTTTAAAGCATTGAACAGTTTTGAAATTTTTGAAACTTTTATAAAATGTTAAATTATTAAAAATATTTAATTATTGTAAGTGATTAATATTTCTTAGATTATTGAAACAAAAAGTATAAAATTTAAAATATATCTCTTTGTTGAATTTTAATAATTATTTTTATGGCTAAACCTGGAAAAAACCCAATTTTTTTTAAATATTAACATTAAGATATTTTTAAAAAATAACTAGAGCTCTCAGACCTAAATCCATAAATGAGCTTTTATAGAACATATGTAAGGGAACATTTACAAGATATTTCAAGACTCTATCTTGAACAGGGAAAAACGTCTTAGGGATTAGAAAACACTCTCATTTTCAAAATTAAAAATCTGAGAAAAACATATTTAAAATTTGTAAACGCATAAAAAAAAATTCCAATGCCTGTAAAGCTTTGATTTTTTAATCTGTTACTATACAACTTATGCTCTACATGAAAATTCTACTTGAAATAAATATGACTGAAATATCTTTTTTTTAATTCAAAATATTCTAAGACATATATATATATATATATATATATATATATATATATATATATATATAACATTGATAGCAACTGTTAATTTGATCAATTATTCACTTTTATCAGAACCTTATATATTCACAAGAATTTTAAATGCAAAATATTTATATAGAAATTAGTAGTTATACAAACGTAATCCAGAAATCCCCAAGTTTGTAAATAATATCTATTTTTTTCTCAGTTCCCCATCGTGGCAGTTAAGCAAGTTTAAGTTTTTGTTGCATGACTTTAAAATACTGCAGTGTAGTACTACAATAGATTTATTATAATGTAGTTTGTGGTACATCAGGGAAATATTTAGTTCATTCTGCAACATTTGTATTCTGTAGTCTAATTGTAATATTACCTGAAAAAGTTGCATTTTAGATTTACCATTTTCAGTCATATTCCATCCCTTTTCAAGTATTATTTCTCACAGTACCCTGCGTACATTTTGGTCATGGCATTTTTCAAAAGGAAAAAATTAATGAAGACAAAGTATAGAGCTTTAAATTATATAAACTATGTGTCAAAAAATATATTGGTCTTTAAATCAATCTTAATTAAGTAAATGTGAGAAAACTTAAAAACATGAGCAAACAGAAATGATTTTAGAAATTAAAATTGTAGTTAATAGCCATTTCACACGAAATATTGGATTGTGTTAAAAAATATTTTTAATTAATTCAATCTATAGGAATGCAAAAATGCTTTAAAATGAAACCGAATTTAAAATCAAAACTCAGAAAATTAAAATTTCCTAAAACCTAATTGGTTTTTAGATCAGAAATTGAGCAAGTTTTCCAAATATAGGAAATATATATTTGCAATAAATTGGGTGAAGTTTCTGTTGGCCGTGAAGTGGAGAAAATGTCCATTTCACAATCCTCGCCCTAGGCCACAGCTGTGAATGAGAAATCTCCCGTTTCGAAGAACACAGAGACCGAAAAGCAATAAAATCATCCCCTGCAAAACCATTTCAGGACCTCCTGCAGTTTTAACAGGGGAAGGCATTAAACTGCCGTGCGTTTTTGAAGCAGTTCGCGAAATTTATCGAAACATTTTGGCTACCGCTAGCTTTGAAAAAGTAGACCGCTTTCGAAGTGAAATTCAATTAGCGGGTCATCCACTCAGAGGGTTAAAATAATATAAATTAAGTATTTTTTTATTTCATTTTGATTAAGAAAATGATTTTAAAACACGTCGCCATCTGCTTCGCCTGGAAAAGCCGTCTTGTAGAATCAAGATCAGACAAGCTAAAACAAGTTAAATCGTAACCCGTTCACTCTGATGACGAGTATACTACGGCACATTTTTCTGAATAATCAATTTACTTTGTAACTTTACTGTGTGTGTATGTAATCATTATACTGAATTAAAAATTTACAAATTATTAAAATAATATAAATTAAATATTTTTTTTTTTTTATTTCATTTTAATTAAGAAAATGATTTTTAAAACACATCGCCATCTGCTTCGCCTGCAAAATTAAATTCATGAGATTATAAACATAAGTTTTCTTCAGGTCTGTATGCCTTCATAGGATAATGGTTAGCGTAACTGAAAACTATTGTCCTGTGGAGACATTTTGATCTGAGGCCGTGAGTTTGAATCTGGATTTATTATTTTTATTTGAGCGTTATTTACTTCAATCATTTTAAAATCTATAATTAGTGTGTATTATAATCAATAGGTGGCGCCATGAGCACGTTTAACATTCCCATACTTCCATTTTTTGTGCACATTTTTTTAAAAACAACTCAACTTAGCTGTAGGAGAAAACAATTCAACTCGCCCCCTCAACTAAAAAATCAGAACCATTGCAGGAGAAAAACAACTCAACTAAGCAGGAGAAAACAACTCAAAGTCGGCAACAGAAACGAAACAACTTAACTCAACAGGAGAAAACAACTCATCTCGTCAGCAGGAACGAAACAACTCAACTCAGCATGAGAAACAACTCAACTCAGCATGAGAAACAACTCACCTCGGCAGCAGGAACGAAACAACTCAACTCTGCGCTGCCGTCGACCGCCGTTACAGCAGAATCGGCTTTTCTTATCTATATACTTACGTAGTATTTAGTTTTCGCGTCTATTTGTACTTCATATAAGGTATTTCTACATCTTTTTTAATAGGCCACAGTCTAGAAGATAAGTCATGGGTTCAAATCCTGATTTTACCAAGAATTTACTAATGTGATCTCAAATTTCTTGAATGATGTTGATAGATTTTAATAAATGCAAATAAAATGTTCCAGCTGAGGTGTGACTGCATATAAATTTGAAGCCTGCTGCCAAAAGAACGCATGCCATTAAATTTCAATGTTAAATTAATTTTTAAAATGATTATTATTTTCATTTTTGTTGTTTTTTAATTAATAAAAGTATTTGATTGCTATTATTTAAAATTTAAATTTTAGGTTTAAGAAATGTTGAATAATTTTTAGCGATGTATTGAATATGGGACAATTTTTTTCCAAAAGTCATTTAATAGCTAATCAATCTCTCTCAGACATGTACATTTTTCATCTTTTGTGCGCAACGCTCTTATTAAATTTAATTACTAAAAGCTTTAACTTCATTTAAGCACAAAGGTTATTTCTAGTGTTTTAATATCAGAGCACATTTTAATAAAAATAATGCAAACATTTTATATTCCTAATTTATCAATATTTTGATTGATTTTAAGGCATTGTAAATTTTTTGAAAAATATGTAAGGGATCAAATAAATAGCTTTTAAGTGTTTTTAATTGGCTATATTGTGAAAATTATATGTGCTGATCATTACTTGAATTTTATTTTAAAGAGTTTTTGAGTGTTCAAGAATTGACTTTCTCTTTGACCCTTTAAAATTATTTTATTTTATCATAAGGATAAGAGTATTGAGGATTTAAATGGGTACATTTGAATTTTTTTTTCTTCTTATTTTTTGCTGATAGAGAAGTTTAAAATGTTGTGGCTTTTTCTAAGTAACACATAGTTATACAAAAAAAAGGAATACAAACTTCGTAATTTTTTTTTAAATTGGCGTGAAAATTATAGCATTTCGGTTCAATTGTAATAAATATAGAAAAAAGTATAGATTTCATTTGCTGTAAACAGAGGACTCTTTTTAAACAAGTGAAACAAATGCAGTCAATCAGTTCAAATACTAGCCGTTATTCACCTGCAAAGGAGGCGAATAACGGCTAGTATTTTTATATATTAACCACTGAACAAAAGTCGTAATATTTCTTATTTCGTACTCGTTGAAGGTATTTAATTAAAAATGGAGATCTTTTACAATGTAATGATTGGTAAAAAAGAAAAAAAAGAGATTTCAAAACTGATGATTCTCAATTCAAGACAAGAAGTGAAATTTAGTAGCGAAGCAGCAAAAATAAAAGAAAAATAAATCCTTAGTTGAATAGGATAGTTTTTCTAGTATTTGTGAAACACTCCAGTATTCTTCACAAAAGGGATCCCCTATTCTTGACACTCCCCTATTCCTGAATATTTTGAACCATGTAAAAACGGTAGTTGACCTTAAAACGGACGTTTACTAAGCTTAAAATATCAGAAGAATTTTTATCTTTAGTTTTGAACAAAAATAAAAAGGGTGTTCATATTCGCAAATGTTTCTAATTTAAATATTTTTTTTCTTTCTTAATTATTATGAACTGATGATTTATGTTATGCATTTGTAAAAATAATGTAATTTACCTTCGTATTTAAATGATAATAATTCTTTGCTTTGACAAAAAGTTTATTGGTGAAGAACCTCGTAATTTTGAACCTCGGTCAAGTGACGAGGACGTCACATAAGTTAACCAGTAGCAATAAAAAGGGCTGATTGCATATAACATTAAAAAAAACCGCCTTTTCCCCCTACAAATTATTATAATTTCGCCACACGTGTTTACTTAAATTTATATACGGTCAGATATAAAGCTACATTAACTAGTACCACAGCTCAGAATTACGATATCAATCGACTATCCAAATTAAAATTTCTATTTTTGTGTGATTCTGATCCATTCCCTTGACTCTCTTTTACGGTAATATTATTTTTAGTTAATTGATTATTCATGCGGAAATCAATAATTCAAAGAAAATTTTGAGAATGGCTTTCATAGTGTAAATACTATATTAAGCTAAAGCTTCGAACATATGATTCATTTCTGTGTTATGAATTAATTCTCATCGTATCGTACAGAAATCATGATTATAAATAAAGTAAACAAATTGAGTATATTACTGCAAACGAATTAGCGTTTTATACGCAGTCAATCATATTGAGAAATTTTTAAGGAATAAAATCACAAATCAGGAAGAGCAGAAACATTTTTGTATTAAACATTGTTTGCACATATCTTTCTGGCTGAATTTAAATATTGGTTTAATCAATTTATTCAAAGAAATCTCCTCATTTTTAAAAGTTTAGTTTTTTAACGCTTTAAAATCAGTAGCTATCATTTTCTTTCTTTTATTCATTAGAAAACTGCAATTCTTGACATCTCTGCAATACATTCCCATGCATAAAAATTTATTCTCTGGTGAAAAATTCTCTTATTGTTACTTATGCCACCTGATCGACAGTAACCGATATTAACATCAAATCAAGGGCCACGAAATTCATCGATGGCAAGAGGCTAGATTTACGCCTGTCGTTTTCCTCAGCTTTGAGCACCATACAAATGACAGTACGATTTGGCTCTATTCCACCCCAATTTTGGGGGTGATCAGGGACCTCCCATCTCTCTTCCTCTTCCATCAACCTCACGAGAAGACTTGTAGCTCGACGGCTATTTAGAGTACCCCCATGCCGTAAAGGCACTCTTCATTTACAAGTATCCATGCCTTCTCCGGGGTTTGAACTCAGGCCCAACGGCACAGCAATCAGCACCACTAACCACTATATACTTCATATAAAATGTATCATTCATGGAAAAATATTTACATAGGTACTGGAAACATTCTAGCCTCGAGTTTGTGACCATAACCACTAGGCTACCACAGCCAATATAAGAAGTTGAGGAAAAGTATTTAATTTTTAAAAATCAAAATGTAAAGCATACGTAAGAAACTCAGACGATGTAGAATTTCCAAATATTTAATAAAACATAGTACTTTGTATGTACTAGCATAAAATGAACAGTAAAGTATATAAACAAAACTGAAGCATTTAAAACGTTTTATACAAAGTTCGTTAACATGTTTTTATATTAATTATATTTAGTAGAAAAAAAGCATTTGATGACTTAATAAACGGGTTTTAAACTTTATTTTATCAAGATACTTGAATGAATAATTTCATCATGAAACTCTGCAAAATAAAGCACCGAATTTAGCCAAAAAAAAAAAGTGTCAAATTTAAAGATGAACACAAAGATTTTTTCCCCTTTAAATACACAAAAAATTTTAGGAGTCTTCAAATAATACAAATTAGGATATTATAAGCTTAGAAAGAAAGTGTCATCTTTTATAAATTTCTTTAAAAAATTAAGCACTATATCCTTGTAGAATTTACATATTTAATGCACAGGACCAATTCTTGAATTACATTTACACGATTAGTGTCTTTCAAGTGTTAAAAAATAGTTTAGCTGTTCGAATCAACTCGACGGCAATTAATGTAATGATTATTAACTAAACGAATACGAACAAATTAAAAGTTAATGTATTATTTTCTGTTTTTTGTGACCCGTGAATTTTTTTAGCAAAAGATATATTTCTATATGGTTGACTGAATAATATTGAACATTGAATTTGTGTGTAATTATCTACAAGATGATGTTTTATATGAATGATTTCTGTAACCTAATCTATATTAATTTATAATTTAGAAGTGTATCTGTTATTCAATGTTTGAGTTCATTGTAGTATAGTATTTTAATTATACCAGTAATTTTTTTCGAAATGCCCCCATCCCTTCGTAAATTATCTATTTCAGTGCGTATATATATTTATCAAAATAATAATATTACAATAGAAGAATTAAGTGATTGATTCTGAATCACACACATATATAAGTTTTAATTTGGTTAGGAAATGGATCTCGTAACTATATGAATATACGAACAATTTTCATATAACTATTACTTTTACATAACAAAGTAGATAAAATAGAAGATACACAATTAGTTGAAGCACAAACACTAGATGCAATTATATCAGAACTCAAACCAGTTTTCAGTTCCTTAGAATACTCGCGTTCTTTCACTGGTGACAAACTTGTTTCTTCACTTGACAACTTACCCTTTTCAAGGAATTATGGACCATGCCGCCATAACCTTAAATTTGGAAGGTCACAAGGGCGCAATCCCCGAGACACAAGATCTGTTGGGTTGAGAACAGATGGCACATGGTTCCACTGGAAACCTTCAGTCAATTCTTGCACCTTGGCGACACGATTGGCCACGAAGGTTTTTAAACGATTGGCAGGTGTATTTAACCATACCAATGCAATAGTTGAATCCGTATGTAGCACAATATCACTTATGTTTAACCTCAAGATGGAGCGTATTTTCTTGACGAGTTGAGCTAATAAAACACAGGCACAAAGCTCGAGTCGAGAGGTATGGAAATAACTCGAATTGATGCACCACACGAGATTTGCTGGCAAGAATGCTCACTTTGGCAGCACCGTTGTGAAGAAAACACTGTAGGTAAACGACCGCTCCGTAGGCCTCTTCAGATGCATCCGCAAATCCTTGGAGAACGATTCTAACATTATTTTCAGCCATAATAAATCTGTTAATTTTCACTTCCTCGATACATTTTAATGCTGTCACAAATTCTCTCCACTCGTTGGCAATTGAATTAGGTAACACATCATCCCAATCCAGTTTACATTGCCATAATTGTTGCAGAAACACCTTTGCTTTCGCAATCACTGGGCCTAAGAAACCCAAAGGGTCGTATAGCTTAGCAATTACACTTAAAACTTCACGTTTTGTATATATATGTTTAGCTGAAACAGATACCTTAAACACGAAACAATCTTCAAATGGCTTCCAACTAATTCCCAATGTCTTCACAGATAAGTCAATGTCAGTAGAAAATGAATGCTCGACGTCTGATGACAACGAACTATTTAATAACTCAGGAGATTAGGTGACCACTTATGAAGGTTCATTCCACAAGGTTGGAGGGCGTCTTTCAGTTGCGATTGCAATTGTTGAGCAGTCTCCAAATCCGGCGCTCCGCTCACAATATCAACCATGTAGGTATCATATAACAGGGTTTCAGAAACTGAAGGAAATCTCGATTTTTCATCCTTCGCTAACTGCTGCACGGTCCTTATGACAAGGAAGGGTGCGTTGAACAGCCCGTAAGTGACAGTCTTTAGTCGGTACGTTAAAATTTCTGCATCTAGTCCATGTTTCCATATAATGCGTTGCAAATCCTGCTGATCTGGATTTATTAATATTTGCCTGTACATCTTTTGGATGTCAGTCGTAAAAGCAAATTTGTGTCTTCTAAAATGAGATATTGTCTCAAATACATCTTCCTTCACTTCACCTTTCAATAAAATGTCATTAAGGCTTATGCCTGTTGTGGTGGGGGATGAACCGTTAAAGACGATTCTTAGTTTAGTAGTCAGTTTTTCAGGGCGTAATACACCATGGTGGGGTATGTAGTAATGTGTGGGTGGTTCACTTGAGTCATCTTCCCTTTCCAAATGACCTAACTCCTCATACTCCTTCAAAAATTCCGCATACAACGATAAATACCTAGAATCCCTAGACAAGCGTTTCCACAATAAATTAAGTCGCCTAATAGCAATATCTTTGGAGTTTCCTAAACAAGACGGATCTTCATTTAATGCCATCGATACTACATACCTACCCTCACAATTCCTCCTATGAGTGCGCACAAAATGATCCTCACACAAGGACACCTCTGTATCAACCTTAGGCTCTATATGAACACCCTCAATTTCCCAAAACTTTTTCAGTGTTTTGTTTAAATCGTCATCAACAATTAATCCGCAATGAATGCGATTCTCTGTAACTTGTGTGTGATCTACACTTCCACTTACAACATAACCAAATACCGTATTTTGTAACACTAAATGCGAATTATCACAATAAAATTTTCCAGGCTTTAACAATTCGTAAAAGATTTCAGCACCAAGTAACATATCAATTCTATCTGGTATATTAAATTTATCATCAGCTAAGGGCACAAACTCTGAAACATTAACATCTACATTAGTCACCTTGTTTGGAATGAGATCTGTAATCTTATTAACTACTAACAACATTAACTCACTCTCAAAAGCTTTGGCTTTATTTGCAAATGAAGTTTTTACGCAATTTTTAACAACCATAGAAGCATCATTAACACACGAAACCACTGTATTTATTTTCTCCATTTTCAGCTGCAACTTCTCAGCACATGCCCTCGTACATAAACAAGACTGCGATCCTACATCTAACAAGCATCTGACCTCCACCCATTGAGAGTATTTATTTTTAACAAGCGCGCGAACAGTACTCAAAAACACATTCTTTAGTCTGCCTTTCTCAAACCCAGTCGCCACAAACTGTGATTGTGAATTTGCTTCAACTGATCCTTCAATCTGCCCTGGAACAAAAGTAGGAGCATCCAAATTTAAATTACTAGTGGGAGTGGGATTCCTCGTTTTGTCACGTGAAAAAGGAATCAAGCTATTATGAGGTCTAAGGCAAAAACAATTTTTCTCTGAACGGCATTCCTTCAATCTATGAGGTAAAAAACAACGAAATTAAAGATTATTCCGTTTAACTACCTCTATCCTCAACTGACAGTTTCTTAAACTGATAACACTTAGAAAGGGGATGAAAATTATTACCCTTACATAAAACACAATTTGTTTTGGTTTCGGCCACGAAAACATTCGATGAGTTTCTCTCATGCCGCCAAGTGTCAACCGTCTGCAGTCTATTTCGCCCATGTGTTTTGACTCCACTCCCTGGATTTCTGCTCATTAAATCATTCGAAACCTTTCCTCTCGCGGATAAATAGACATCACATTCCCTCCCAAGCTGTTGAGGCTTGAAATATGTTTCTCCCTGTTTCGTTGCAATATGATTCATCGTATCTCTATCTAGCGTTTCGAAAATTTTATCTGAAATTATTAGATCACACAAAGAACGGAATTCATTAACGTTACGCAACTGACAATAATAATCGAAATTTGCACCTAAGCGGGAAGCAAACTGAACATAGTTTTCGGATGGTAGTTTACGAGCTTTTTTAAAGTTGCTCAGGCATTCTTGAGGCGTGGGTTCAAACTCTCTTAATATTAATTCTTTAATTTTAACGTAATTGCTTAAATCCTCTTGACTCACATATGTTAGCAAATTATTGACTCTTTCTCCTAAAATATTTAATAGAATTTCGGCTTTTAGCTCATCAGGCACGGATTTGATTTGAAATGCCTTTTCTAAAGAATGAAAAAATAAATTAAAGGACTCTGACCTAACCGGTACTTGAATTGTCAAAGTTTTAATACTTTTTACCAAACTCTCCAATTTATCAGTTATGGAGCTTGGTTCTCCGCTTTCAAGAGTTTGAGAATTTTTTTCGGATTCCTTCCTAACCTTCGCCAATTCTAATTGTTTTTCAATCTGAGACAATTTAATTTTTTCTAATTGAATTTCAGCCTCGTGCTCATTTTTCTCAGCCTCTTGTTTACTTTTCTCTAAAGTATTTTCAACAAGACTACGCACAAATTCAATATCATTTTTATACACGGCGCTTTATTCAATGAACTTTTTAAAATATATTATTTTAGCGCTTTGCTAGGAATCACCAAACCCATTTCCACAGCAACCGAGATAAGCTCGTCTTTCTTTAAATTTAATTTCAACGCCATTTTTAAACTTATTTTGTCACAACATCTACACAATATACACTATTTTCAACCAAAAAGCATTTGTAATATGCTATTCACAACCTCAGAACTAAACGCGCTACTCGGAACTGAAAGCCCCTAAATTACACTATTGAGAATAGGAAAGTATACAAAAACACACAACAAGAATATCACAATCAACACAAAATCTACAAACACTAATTTCAACCCATGATATCCGTTAAAACTAATCAACTATTAACATCAACTTTAGCGAACACAACCAAATAATTCCTAAAATCATCATTAAGAATAGAAACACTCACCTATTCACAAATTTCACCACCAAATACTCAACTAATAAAGCACAAAAACCATAGTTGCTTGTTGAACTCCGGGAAAGTTGGACCAAAATGTTTGATCACTACACCCGGGATAGCAATAACACACACCTCACACATGGACTGTAAAACAATCTCTATTTTTATTCACCTAAACACATAGTAACTGGAGATACACAGACGGCGCCGTCTGGCGCACGGTTTTTGCGACAAGCATGAACATATATTGTAATACTTTGCATTCTTAATTTCATCAGTTATATGGGCTCGTGTTTACCAATAATCCCCATGAATGCGTTGAAAATTTGGTGATAGATAACATTACCTCACATCCTCGATTGGCGTACTTCTCTCTCTCAAGGCGCAACTTCAATAAATTTTCGTATTCACTGAGAAGTCAGATGGTTGCTACTCTATTCAAATTAGTAGTAATTACCGAAGTACAAAATCTTTTGCAGTACGTTAACCTTATTTTATGTTTTGTTGCCCGTTGAACTTATAACTGAAGTCCTTCAAGCTTGGGGGCCCTGGCGGCAACCAGGTCCACCAGCCACTTAATCCGCCTCTGATCAAAGTAATAAATAAGTTCAAGTTAAATATCACACCAATTAAAAACCAGAAAATCATTGGTAACAGAATAATTTATTTAACTCCTCAGCAGAATGCCATCTCGATTGATTGAAGAGGGATATGGAATAGCAAAGGCTGTTACCCCTTACGGAAATGTGCTGTTAGTTTAGCAATTATCAATGTGTCGTCTTCTGTAAGAAAGCTGTAAGGCTGCCTTCGGTTAAGGTTACAGAATAGGACCCGAATTTGGAATATTTTTTTCAGATATAAAGGTATTCAAATATTAATGTTATATTCTGGCTTCATAATCATATAGAAATAATCGCATATTTTATCATATTATTCATTTTTATCTGAGTTGAAACATGTTTTTCTTTTATTAAATGTGTTCTGCAATTTTTCTCCTATACATTAATGTTAAATGAGCTATCCTTTTACGCAGTGGCGGCGCGAGACACGAGCTTAATGTGGACAAGATACATTTCGCGAAGCCCTATGGAGGCATAAGAAGAGGGTTTATAAAGTAAAAAACAAACTTTTATTCATAAAGAAAAGAACCAAACTTTATACTTATTTTCTTTGGGAATAATAAAAAAAAAATTAAAGAAACACACACACAGAAATTTTTTGTTACTTTTAGTTTTGCTGAAATTCTTAATGATTGTGTTGTGAATAAAAATAATTTGTGTGAATGAGAGTGGCTGCATGTCGCCACGTTTTTGTAACTGTGAAGAGGTTGTGTGACGTCATTATGTTCTGTATATAAAAAGGGTGAAGCAATCACGTGCTCACTCTCACTCGGTAGTTCTGAATAAACTAAGTTACTTTAATTGACTGGCTCGAGACTGAATTTCTTCCTCCAACGCCGAGCATCGGGTAGATGCAGCTCGCAGAATTTTAGAATTGAAATTGTTCTTTACATAAGTTTTTGGTACAGTCGGTCGAAAAAATTGTTGAGCACCGTGACCCTTTCAAAAAATGATTGGACATGGAAAACGACCTTTTTTGAACTGACCTTTGTTGACATCGTCTCGTTTGACATTCATCCTGAACATTGTCACCTTTGAAACTGTCTCATTTCAAATTCATCCTGAACACCCTCTCATTTGAAATTCATCATGAACACTGTCTCATTTGAAACCATTTCATTTGAAATTCATCATGAAACTGTCTCATTTGAAATTCATCATGAAACCCATCTCATTTGAAACCATTTCCCTTGACATTCATCCTGTCTCCTTTGAAACCATCCCATTTGAATTGAAAATCCTTTCCTTTGAAACCATTTCCCTTGGCATTCATCCTGAACCCTGTCTCCTTTGAAACCCTGTCTCCTTTGACACCCCTCTCCTTTGACACCCTCTCCTTTCCAATCTTCTCCTTTGAATCGACCCCGTCTTTTTGTTCCCCCCTTTTCGTTTTCAACGGCTCCTTTTACATGACTCTTGTCCCCCTCCTTTTTATCCTTTCAGATCCCCCAGGAACGTTCCCAGGGCTCTTTTTGTATGACTCTTGTCTCTTTTCACGCGTTTTTTCCCCCCCGTTGGGTTTCGGGTCTCGATTCCTGTTTGAAGCAAAGTCTGCAGGTCTACCCCCCCGTTGTGTTTAGGGTCTCGATCAAAGTTCTCCTCAAAGTTCTCCTGAGAGCCATCATGTATGAACAAAATAAAATTTTTCAAATTTCCCACCAAAAGATTTTTCAGGGCCGAGAGAAAATGTTTCATGCCACCCCAGAGCGACGATTGAGACAGGGGTCAAATGAAATGCTGGACAGGTCCCATGACATGTTGGACAGGTCCCATGACATGCTGGACAGGTCCCATGACATGTTGGACAGGTAAAATGACATGCTGGACAGGTAAAATGACATGCTGGACAGGTCAAATGACATGTTGGACAGGTCAAATGAAATGAACGACACAAAAATAGTTTTAACACGGGGGTCTAATGACATGCTGGACAGGTCAAATGAAATGAACGACACAAAAATAGTTTTAACACGGGGGTCTAATGACATGCTGGACAGGTCCAATGAAATGTTGGACAGGTCCAATGAAACAGAGGTCTCCCAAAAATAGTTTTAACACGGGGGTCCAATGACATGCTGGACAGGTCAAATGACATGAACGACACAAAAATAGTTTTAACACGGGGGTCTAATGACATGCTGGACAGGTCAATGAAATGTTGGACAGGTCCAATGAAACAGAGGTCTCCCAAAAATAGTTTTAACACGGGGGTCAATGACATGCTGGACAGGTCAAATGACATGAACGACACAAAAATAGTTTTAACACGGGGGTCTAATGACATGCTGGACGGGTCCAATGACATGTTGGACAGGTCCAATGAAATGGAGGTCTCCCAAAAATAGTTTTAACACGGGGGTCACACGATATGCTGGACAAGCCCAATGATATGCTGGACAGGTCCAATGACATGTTTTGGTGAGAGGGTCACCTCATTCCAATCTTGGTGACGATTCACAGTGATACATCTAGGTGAGAAGGCCTCCCATCTTGGAAACGATTCACAGTGATGCATCTAGATGAGAAGGGGGCGATTCACAGGTTCCAATCTTGGTGTGGACCCGAAAAAAGAGGAGGGAACTGCCCCCTATTTTCGGTCTTGAAGATTTTTGCTAAAAATCATTTACTGTGACAGAATTTGAGATGGAAACCAGACTCCAAATCCTGACAAAAAACATTTAGCCATTCAAAAGCACTCCGAAGGTGCTGGCCTTTTATACTCTAATGAGGTCACGTGAAACAATTTCTATTGGCTCCAACGTTGTACACCGAGTCGACTCGATTGGCCCAGAAAGATTATTCAGCCTAAATGAGTGCACATTAGCTGAGCGATCCAAACTGGGTATACCCGAAAAAAAGGGGGGCCGATCGACTCGATCCCCCTTTTCCAATTTTTTTTTTTACAAACGCCAAAGTTGGGCTCAAACGATATTCTGACGCGTGACCCAGATTTCTAAATACGATAGGGGTGGTCCAACAAGTGTTGTACCGAAATCATTCTGACAAAAAAATGAGACTTGTTCATTATTTATTGAAAAAATATATACAATGAGTTACAGGCAACTATTGACAGATCCATGGGTGGGATGGCTCCGATAGATTATTGACCGATAGAACTATTGACAGACAGATCCATGGGTTGGATGGGTTTAAATGCGATATTTTTGACACAAGAATTTACTCTGGGCATGGTCAAGTCCATAGGCTCCCTTTCATCCAGGAAAGAGAAGAGATTCTCATCAAAAATAGAGGGTACCGTGTGAAGCAGCTGGAGTTCTTGGGGTCCAAATACAAACGACATGAGCTGGTCGAATGCATCTGTCGACTCCAAAGGGTCCAACATGTCGAGCTCTGGGAGAAGCTGCATAGGTTCTGGGAGACTCTGCACAGGTGACTGTGGGACGTGTGACACTGGAATCTGCACAGGTGCATGTAGAATCTGCATAGGTGACTGTGGGACGTGTGACACTGGAATCTGCACAGGTGCATGTAGAATCTGCATAGGTGACTGTGGGACGTGTGACACTGGAATCTGCACAGGTTCTGATACATGTAGAACCTGCATAGGTGGCTGTGGGACGTGTGACACTGGAATCTGTACAGGAACATGTAGAATGTTCATAGGTTCTGGGAGAATCTGCATAGGTGGCTGTGGGACTTGTGACACTGGAATCTGCACAGGTTCTGGATCATCTGGAATCTGCACAGAATCTGATACATGTAGAATGTTCATAGGTTCTGGGAGAATCTGCATAGGTGGCTGTGGGACTTGTGACACTGGAATCTGCACAGGTTCTGGAACCTCTGGAATCTGCACAAGTGGAATCTGCACAGGTGGTTCTTCTGGAATCTGCACAGGTTCTAGGACATCTGGAATCTGCACAGGTTCTAGGACATCTGGAATCTGCACAGGGTTCTAGGACATCTGAAATCTGCACAGGTGGTTCTGGAATCTGCACAGGTGGTTGTGGAATCTGCACAGGTTCTAGGACATCTGGAATCTGCACAGGTGGCTCTAGGACATCTGAAATATGCACAGGTGGGACAAGTGGAATCGGCACAGATTCTAGGACATCTGGAATCGGCACAGGTTCTAGGACAAGTGGAATCTGCACAGGGGCCATCGGTCGTTCAGATCGTCTAGACACACGTCTCATGACGGGACGCACTCGTTTCTTGGGTAGAGCCTTTTCCTCCAAAGGTCGCTTTTCGGCCGGTACATGAATCGGGGTAGGTGGAGGTAGCTTGTAAGGAGTTTGATTAAACTTTTTCATTTTCCGGAAATCTCCCACGTGGAATCCCTTCTGAATGAGCTGGGGCAGAAGGGATTCGGGGATAATGTCCAAACCAAAGGCGGTTTTTTGAACCGTCAACACAATGTAGTGTGTTCCAGCCGGGATCGGATACGCCGTGTGGGGCTCCAAGATGGTTCGATGGTAGAGCATTTGGTCATGGGGCTCAAAACTTCTCCGAATCACATGGGCTCGGCACTTGAGACTGGAGGCTGGCAATTCATAGATCAACATGGGTACATGCGTCGTTTGAATCAAGTGAATCTCTCCGGATGTCACCGTTCGCAAGCCAAAGGTAAAATCTTTTTGGCAAAAAATAGGTTGTTGTAAATGTAAACCATTCTCGTGTCGGTATTTTTGAGCAGTCTGTCTGGATTTCTCAACAGGCCTTTGGATGTTTTTTCCCACATCACGTCGTTGGGTCTAAATTCATTGACATGCTTTGCCTCCATGATGGCCCGTTTGAAATTGTCCAACCACGTCTTTTTTTGATGCCAATGGTCTTTACAAAACAGAACAAACACTCGTTTGGCGGTGGGCTCTTGGTAGAGGATACCCGCTCGGACTTGGCCCTGCCGAGCAGCATATTCCAATGCATCGGGTTTATCGGGCAGCGTCACGGGCACCACCGTGGTAGAAAGGTGCTCGGGGAAGGCATCAATCGGGTCCATGACAAAGTGTTGAAAGCACCTCTCGCTTTTATACGTTTCAAACAGGATGCGAAGGCAGGAAGCCGTGGCGATGCGTCCGTCACACCATGGATGGACCAGGGAGGAGCGGTCAAATGTTGTCCCCTCCATGGGACGATACTACGTCACCATGGAGGCGCGATCAAACCTTGAGTGTGGCTCTTGAGACAATCGTGAAGAGTAGAAAGGTTTAAACTATACTACGTCACAGTACCAACATGGATGGACCATGGATGAGTGTGGCTCTTGAGACAATCGTGAAGAGTAAAAAGTTTTAATCTGTACTACGTCACAGTATCAACATGGATGGAAAATGGATGAGCAGTCAAACCTAGAGTGTGGAAAAACTCTCAAGACAATCGTGAAGAGTAAAAAGTTTTAAACTATACTACGTCACAGTACCAACAGGGATGCACGATCACCATGGATGAACAGTCAAACCTAGAGTGTGGAAAAACTCTCAAGACAATCGTAAAGAGTAAAAGTTTTAATATATACTAAAAAAAAAAAAAAAAAAATTTTTTTGTAAAGGACAGTTTTAACTATCGTTTTCCTTTTTCATTTAAAAAATTTTTCACACAAAATTTTTTTTTTTTTCTTATTCTTTCATTTACAATGTTTATATATATATATATATATATATATATATATATATATATATATATATATATATATATATATATTATATATATATATATATATATATATATTATATATAAATATATATATATATATATATATTAAATTATGTATATATATTATCTCTTATCACATTATATATAATATATATATATATATTTTTTTTGACAGTTTAAACTGTGTTTTTTTTTTCATTTAAAGACATTCTTTTAAACATTAAAAAAAAAAAAAATTTTTTTTTCTCAGTTGAATTGCTAGTCCAGTTTTATTTGCTGTTTTGAAAGCACTCATAATTATGGCCTTTTCCTTGAAAACTTTAATCTCTGAATTGGAAAAAAACATTGTCCCAGGCATGCTTCAAGAAAATGCCTCCAATTTGTCGTCTTATAAACGAAGATTGGAACGTTTAGCGGGTATATTGAAATTTCAAGAACTCTTGAAAATGTATCCTGTTCCAGTCAAGGTGGTAAAGAATGAAAATGGATTTCACATTACGGACTGCGTCTGGAGTACGGAAAACTGCACTGAAGGTCCAGACACTTGTGAATGTTATTTTTTATTTAACGAACCCGAAAAGTATTTTATTGTGAAACAATTGGATCATGTGGTTGTACGGGATGGATCAATACATCACAAGGATTGTTTGACAAAAGCCAGTTGTCAATGTGGGAGAATACCATCTCTATTTTAAAAATCAATTCGTTTTGAAATTTTATCCTGGACACCTCTGATCTTGACAATTTATCGTACCACCATGCCAGTCGTTTCGGCTCCATGCTCGTGTCAACCCGATTGCTTAGTGTGTGGTCGGGGAGATGTCCCACCCCATGATTGTGCCATCCACGTTTTACTGGAATCGATGGTGTTTCAAGAACACATGTTGTACGGCGAGCCCACCGAAGCAAGATTGGAGGAAATTTACAGAATGGAAAGGAATATTTACCTCGAGCCATGCATATGACGGACCAAAATAGCGTACGTTGGCAGATAATGTATCACTTTGTCAAAAGTGGCTTTCCACGACACAACGGAAATTCTTCACAGAGATAAACTTTTTTTTCACTGTAAAATAAAATCTGAAGGGAAAATAAAATTTGAACAAAAAATGAAATCTATGTATCATTTTGAATGCCTCCAATGTGTCGTCTTATAACCCATGCGGACGTGAGCTACACATTATCTCCCGTCCAATATTTTATCGATGGAATTTTTAGTGTCTTTCACCACTTGTGGGGTGTGCAGCAAGGTGATGGATTGATAAAAATGTACCATCAAATTTGATGTGCAGCAAAGTGATGGGTGGATAAAAAGTGATGCACTCTGTAATAAAGGAGTAAAGAGATGAAATGGGACTATTGCACCTATAGCAAGAAACATTGTAAATAAAGAATAAGAAACAAAAAAATTTTGTGTGAAAAATTTTTTAAATGAAAAAGAAAAACGACAGTTTAAACTGTCCTTTACAAGTAAAAAAAAAAAAAATATATATATATATATATATATATATATATATATATATATATATATATATATATATAATATATATATATATATATATATATATATATATATATATATAATAATATATATATATAAATGAATAAGAAACAAAAAAATTTGTGTGAATACAAAAAAAAAATTTTTTAAATGAATGAAAAAAAAGGAAAACGATAGTTAAAACTGTCCTTTACAAGTAAAAAAAAAAAAAAAAAAAAAATTTTTTTTTTTTTTTTTAGTATATATTAAAACTTTTACTCTTTACGATTGTCTTGAGAGTTTTTCCACACTCTAGGTTTGACTGTTCATCCATGGTGATCGTGCATCCCTGTTGGTACTGTGACGTAGTATAGTTTAAAACTTTTTACTCTTCACGATTGTCTTGAGAGTTTTTCCACACTCTAGGTTTGACTGCTCATCCATTTTCCATCCATGTTGATACTGTGACGTAGTACAGATTAAAACTTTTACTCTTCACGATTGTCTCAAGAGCCACACTCATCCATGGTCCATCCATGTTGGTACTGTGACGTAGTATAGTTTAAACCTTTCTACTCTTCACGATTGTCTCAAGAGCCACACTCAAGGTTTGATCGCGCCTCCATGGTGACGTAGTATCGTCCCAAGATTTTTTCCACACTCAACGTTTGACCGCTCCTCCCTGGTCCATCCATGGTGTGACGGACGCATCGCCACGGCTTCCTGCCTTCGCATCCTGTTTGAAACGTATAAAAGCGAGAGGTGCTTTCAACACTTTGTCATGGACCCGATTGATGCCTTCCCCGAGCACCTTTCTACCACGGTGGTGCCCGTGACGCTGCCCGATAAACCCGATGCATTGGAATATGCTGCTCGGCAGGGCCAAGTCCGAGCGGGTATCATCTACCAAGAGCCCACCGCCAAACGAGTGTTTGTTCTGTTTTGTAAAGACCATTGGCATCAAAAAAAGACGTGGTTGGACAATTTCAAACGGGCCATCATGGAGGCAAAGCATGTCAATGAATTTAGACCCAACGACGTGATGTGGGAAAAAACATCCAAAGGCCTGTTGAGAAATCCAGACAGACTGCTCAAAAATACCGACACGAGAATGGTTTACATTTACAACAACCTATTTTTTGCCAAAAGATTTTACCTTTGGCTTGCGAACGGTGACATCCGGAGAGATTCACTTGATTCAAACGACGCATGTACCCATGTTGATCTATGAATTGCCAGCCTCCAGTCTCAAGTGCCGAGCCCCCAATGTGATTCGGAGAAGTTTTGAGCCCCATGACCAAATGCTCTACCATCGAACCATCTTGGAGCCCCACACGGCGTATCCGATCCCGGCTGGAACACACTACATTGTGTTGACGGTACAAAAAACCGCCTTTGGTTTGGACATTATCCCCGAATCCCTTCTGCCCCAGCTCATTCAGAAGGGATTCCACGTGGGAGATTTCCGGAAAATGAAAAAGTTTAATCAAACTCCTTACAAGCTACCTCCACCTACCCCGATTCATGTACCGGCCGAAAAGCGACCTTTGGAGGAAAAGGCTCTACCCAAGAAACGAGTGCGTCCCGTCATGAGACGTGTGTCTAGACGATCTGAACGACCGATGGCCCCTGTGCAGATTCCACTTGTCCTAGAACCTGTGCCGATTCCAGATGTCCTAGAATCTGTGCCGATTCCACTTGTCCCACCTGAGCCGATTTCAGATGTCCTAGAACCTGTGCCGATTCCAGATGTCCTAGAACCTGTGCAGACCTGTGCAGATTCCACAACCACCTGTGCAGATTTCAGATGTCCTAGAGCTACCTGTACAGATTCCAGATGTCCTAGAACCTGTGCAGATTCCATCCCAGAACCACCTGTGCAGATTTCAGATGTCCTAGAACCTGTACAGATTCCAGATGTCCTAGAACCTGTGCAGATTCCAGTCATCCCAGAACCACCTGTGCAGATTCCACTTGTGCAGATTCCAGAGGTTCCAGAACCTGTGCAGATTCCAGTGTCACAAGTCCCACAGCCACCTATGCAGATTCTCCCAGAACCTATGAACATTCTACATGTCAGATTCTGTGCAGATTCCAGATGATCCAGAACCTGTGCAGATTCCAGTGTCACAAGTCCCACAGCCACCTATGCAGATTCTCCCAGAACCTATGAACATTCTACATGTACCTGTACAGATTCCAGTGTCACACGTCCCACAGCCACCTATGCAGGTTCTACATGTATCAGAACCTGTGCAGATTCCAGTGTCACACGTCCCACAGTCACCTATGCAGATTCTACATGCACCTGTGCAGATTCCAGTGTCACACGTCCAGATTCACAGTGCAGAGTCACCTGTGCAGAGTCTCCCAGAACCTATGCAGCTTCTCCCAGAGCTCGACATGTTGGACCCTTTGGAGTCGACAGATGCATTCGACCAGCTCATGTCGTTTGTATTTGGACCCCAAGAACTCCAGCTGCTTCACACGGTACCCTCTATTTTTGATGAGAATCTCTTCTCTTTCCTGGATGAAAGGGAGCCTATGGACTTGACCATGCCCAGAGTAAATTCTTGTGTCAAAAATATCGCATTTAAACCCATCCAACCCATGGATCTGTCTGTCAATAGTTCTATCGGTCAATAATCTATCGGAGCCATCCCACCCATGGATCTGTCAATAGTGGCCTGTAGCTCTCATTGTATATATTTTTTCAATAAATAATGAACAAGTCTCATTTTTTTGTCAGAATGATTTCGGTACAACACTTGTTGGACCACCCCTATCGTATTTAGAAATCTGAGTCACGCGTCAGAATATCCTTTGAACCCAACTTTGGCGTTTGTAAAAAAAAAATTGGAAAGGGGGATCGAGTCTCGGCCCCGAGTTTTTTCAGTATACCCAGTTTGGAGCGCTCAGCTAATGTGCACGTGACCTCATTTAGGCTGAATAATCTTTCTGGGCCAATCGAGTCGACTCGGTGTACAACGTTGAGCCAATAGAAATTGTTTTGACCTCATTAGAGTATAAAAGGCCAGCACCTTCGGAGTGCTTTTGAATGGCTAAATGTTTTTGTTAAGACTTCAGGAGTCTGGTTTCCATCTCAAATTCTGTCACAGTAAATGATTTTTAGCAAAAATCTTCAAGACCGAAAATAGGGGGCAGTTCCCTCCTCTTTTTTCGGGTCCACACCAAGATTGGAACCTGTGAATCGCCCCTTCTCATCTAGATGCATCACTGTGAATCGTTTCCAAGATGGGAGGCCTTCTCACCTAGATGTATCACTGTGAATCGTCACCAAGATTGGAATGAGGTGGCCCTCTCACCAAAACATGTCATTGGACCTGTCCAGCATATCATTGGGCTTGTCCAGCATATCGTGTGACCCCCGTGTTAAAACTATTTTTGGGAGACCTCCATTTCATTTAACATGTTCAACATGTCATTGGACCTGTCCAGCATGTCATTAGACCCCCGTGTTAAAACTATTTTTGTGTCGTTCATTTCATTTGACCTGTCCAGCATGTCATTGACCCCCGTGTTAAAACTATTTTTGTGACGTTCATTTCATTTGACCTGTCCAACATTTCATTGGACCTGTCCAGCATGTCATTAGACCCCCGTGTTAAAACTATTTTTGTGTCGTTCATGTCATTTGACCTGTCCAGCATGTCATTGGACCCCCGTGTTAAAACTATTTTTGGGTGTCTGTTTCATTGGACCTGTCCAACATTTGACCTGTCCAGCATGTCCAGACCCCCGTGTTAAAACTATTTTTGTGTCGTTCATTTCATTTGACCTGTCCAGCATGTCATTAGACCCCCGTGTTAAAACTATTTTTGTGTCGTTCATTTCATTTGACCTGTCCAACATGTCATTTGACCTGTCCAGCATGTCATTTTACCTGTCCAGCATGTCATTTTACCTGTCCAACATGTCATGGGACCTGTCCAGCATGTCATGGGACCTGTCCAACATGTCATGGGACCTGTCCAGCATTTCATTTGACCCCTGTCTCAATCGTCGCTCTGGGGTGGCATGAAACATTTTCTCTCGGCCCTGAAAAATCTTTTGGTGGGAAATTTGAAAAATTTTATTTTGTTCATACATGATGGCTCTCAGGAGAACTTTGAGGAGAACTTTGATCGAGACCCTAAACACAACGGGGGTAGACCTGCAGACTTTGCTTCAAACAGGAATCGAGACCCGAAACCCAACGGGGGTAGAAAAACGCGTGAAAAGAGACAAGAGTCATACAAAAAGAGCCCTGGGAACGTTCCTGGGGGGTGTGGATAAAAAGGAGGGGGGACAAGAGTCATGTAAAAGGAGCCGTTGAAAACGAAAAAGGGGGGGAACAAAAAGACGGGGTCGATTCAAAGGAGAGGGATTGGAAGGAGGAGAGGGTGTTCAAAGGAGATGGGTTTCAAAGGAGACAGGGTTTCAAAGGAGACAGTGTTCATGATGAATTTCAAATGAAATGGTTTCAAAGGAGAGGTGTTCATGATCAAATTTCAAATGAGACAGTTTCAAATGAGACAGTGTTCATGATGAATTTCAAATGAGAATGGTTTCAAATGAGATGGTGTTCATGATGAATTTCAAATGAGATGGTGTTCATGATGAATTTCAAATGAGACAGTTTCAAATGTGATGGTGTTAATGATGAATTTCAAATGAGAGGGTGTTCATGATAAATTTCAAATGAGAGGGTGTTCATGATAAATGTCAAATGAGAGGGTGTTCATGATAAATTTCAAATGAGACGATTTCATGAAAATTTCAAATGAGACGAGGTCGTTTTCCATGTCCAATCATTTTTTGAAAGGGTCACGGTGCTCAACAATTTTTTTCGACCGACTGTACCCTCGGCGGGATTGGTTGTTGGTTGGAAGCGAAACTGAAACCGAGAATTTAAATTATTGAACTTTGAACTATTGAACTTAACTTTTTGAACTATAAAATGGAAGTGAATGCTTTGAAAGCGGCAAGAAAAGGCCTGAGAATAGCATTTTCTCTCAGTATGAAAAAGATTGAAACCGAACTCATAAAAGAAAACATCGATATGAATCAACTTTCGATTCTGAAAACTCAATTTATCGATAAGTTTCAGAGACTCGACACTTGTCAGAGTCAAATTTCTGAACAACTCTTGGATACAGAAGATGCCGTGCAAGAATATTTAGATGATATGGAAGACGCAGAAAACTACCGTGACCGCTACATCGAAATGTGTACTCGAGTAGATTTGAAAATACGAGAAACCGTTGTTCCTACCGAAACTGAAAAGAGAAGCTTTAAATTACCGAAAATCGAACTGAAGAAGTTCAGCGGTGAAGCTAAAGACTTTTTGACCTTCTGGAGTCAGTTTCAGAAAATTCACAATGATAAAGGCATTGCGGAAGACAAAATCCCAATATTTATTGCAATCCGTGGAACCGAAATCGAAAGCAGAACGATTAGTGTTGAGTTTCCCTGCAACAGCGGAAAATTATCCTAAAGCCATCGATCAATTAAAAGAGAGATTCGGTCGTGAAGATTGGTTAGTACAAATTTTTACGTACGTGAACTTTTAAATTTAGTAATGAAGAACGCTGTTTCTGGAAGAACGAAAACTGATTTGTCGCCCTTGTACGATGAACTTGAAGGGAAATTACGGTCGTTGTGGAGAGCCTTGGACGAACACAAAAAAATATGGAGATTTCCTTGCACCATTGGTAGAGTCCTGCTTACCCGAGGAAATCCTGATGGCCTGGGAAAGAAAACGGTATACTGAAACAGACTCTAAAGGATCGCGAACTCTAGAACACTTAATGACTTTCCTTCGCCTGGAAGTCCAAGGGGAAGAGATGGTGCAGCTGGCAAAATCCGGTTTTGGAACTCCTATCCGAAAAAAAAGATTCTCCAACTGAAAGGGTTAAGCCGACTAAATTAATGACTGCATCAGCTCTGGCAAGCTCCAAAAGTCCCCAGGTAAGAAAATCAATAACTGTATATTTTGTGAGAAATATCATCCCAGTGAAAATTGCTTTAATGCTAGAAAAATGTCTTTAAATGCTAAGAGACAATTGTTATTAAGAAAAGGTACTTGTTTTATTTGTTTAAATAGATCTGGACATTTGAGTAAAACTTGTGATATTAAAAATGATATTAATTGTTCTAAATGTAATTATTCTCATTTTGAAATTATGTGTCCAAAATTAAATAAGAAGTATGATCAAAACTTGTGTTCCATAAAAACTCAGAACTCTCTATCAAGTAACTGCAACAGAAACCAAAGTATTTATTTCCAAACTCTCTGCGTTTTCATTCGCATTAAAGATCAGGAAAGGAAAGTTAGAGTTCTGATTGATACCGCTTGTAAAAATAGCTACATTAGTGAAAGTGTTACTAGTATTTTGAAGGCCACTCCACTTATAGAGAGGAAACTATAATTCATTCTCTATTCGGGGGCAACGAAACGAAACCGAAACATCACAGCGTGTATTCTATAGAGGTCAGTGATAAGAAACACTCTTATACATGTTGTTTTGAAGTGCTATCCGAAAAGAAAATATGTGGATTTATTTCTAAGATTGAGGATAAGCATATTTTAAATGAGTTAAAAAATAAAGAAATTATTTTATCGGATTTAAATTGTAAAGAAACGGAAATTGGGCTTTTGATTGGGGCTGATAATATAGGAAAATTATTGACTGGGAATTTAATTGAATTTGATTCGGGTTTAACAGCTATTGAAACTAAACTAGGATGGACGGTAATTGGAAAAGTATGTTCGAACGATAAAAACGTTATGTTAACGACATCGTCTTTGCATGTTCGGAATGTTAGCGTTAAAGAATTATGGGAACTTGATGTTTTAGGAAAAACGGATCCCTTACTTAATGAGAATACGAAAGCAAATTTTGAATTAACCGATTTTAAGAATAAAATGAAAATTCTTCCCGATGGAAGATATGAAGTTAAACTCCCATGGAAATGTAACTCTGAAAATTTGCCCAGTAACAAAGAACTAACATGGAAAAGACATCTACGGATGATGAATAAATTAAGAAACGGTAAAATTTTTGAGGATTATTAGGCAATGGGAAGATTTAAATATCATTGAACGTGTGCCGGAAGTAGAATTGAACAATGAATGCCATTATTTACCGCATAGACCTGTTGTTTAATTAGATAGTGCGACTACAAAAATACGATCCGCATTCGATGCTTCGGCCCGTGAAAAAGGGAAACCATCTTTGAACGACTGTTTATATAAAGGCGTAAACCTTATTGAACTGATACCTGACATTTTAGATCGTTTTAGAATTTATCCAGTCGGAATTGTAGCCGATATATTGAAAAGGCGTTTTTGATGCTATCTGTTGCACCGAAAGATAGAGATTATCTCACAGATTTTTTTCCCCATGCAATGAAAAACAATTAGTGTACAGGCGTTGTCGAGTTGTGTTTGGGGTGTCTTCAAGCCCTTACTTATTGAATGCATCTATTATGCATCTTTTGGAAAACTGTAATTCCGAATGTAAGGAAGTTGCACAAAAGTTAAAATCTTCCTTTTATGTTGATAATTGTGTAACTGGTGTTTTCAGTGCTGATGAAATAGAGATATTTATTGAGAAGACTACATTAATTATGTCGGAAGGATGTTTTAATTTACGTATTTTTGAGAGCAATGTGGCGAGTAAAAGTGTTGATAAACACTCAGGCGAAACTTTTATTTTGGGTATCATCTGGGACTTGGATAATGATGTTTTGAATGTTGCACGAATTTCGACTCATTAACGTGCGAAGTGAAAATAACGAAACGATTAGTTTTGTCTACGGAGCAAAAAGTTTTCAATCCCATTGGAATGTTGGCGCCGTCTACATTGCTCCCAAAATTACTATTGCAGGAAATATGGAAAATGAAAAAGGCATGGGATCAGGAACTACCTCAGAATATTGTAAACAAATTTATGAAATGGTTTAATGAAATTCAAATTTTGAAAGATGTAACTGTACCACGTTGTATGAAAATTGATATTTTTACTGAATTACATGTATTTGTTGATGCAAGCAAGGGGTCATATGCGGGATGCGTCTTTGCTCGATCAATAGTTGATTCTAGAGTTAGCGTAATTCTCGTTAGAGCGAAGTCTAGAGTAGCTCCTCTCAAACTTTTGAGTATACCGCGTCTAGAGCTAATGGCTTGTTGTGTAGGTGCTCGACTTGTAAATTCTATTTTGAAAGCACTTAATATGCCGGACTTGAAAGTTACTCTTTGGTCCGATTCCACAACAGAACTTTGGTGGATTAAAGAATATGGAAATTGGTCGGTTTTTGTAGCTAATAGGGTAAAGGAAATTAGACAATTAACTCAAATTCAGTCATGGAAGTATGTTCAGGAAACATGAATATCGCGGATTTACTATCTCGTGGTTGTTCTCCACGACAAATGCTTAATTCTAGATGGCGGGGAGGGGGCCTTCCTGGTTGAAACAAAATTCGGAATATTGGCCAGATGGTGAAATCAGTTGCGAGCCTCAAGAAGTTAACGTAGAGAGAAAGAAAACTAAAAATGCGAATGTTGATCTAGCAAACGATGCACCCCCCTTGCTTATATGTAATGTGGCTGATTATGATAAAATTATAAGAGTATTTGCATGGATTTTAAGATTTGTAAATAATTGTCGCAAAGACTATAACAAATGTAAGGAACATGAACTTTCTGTTACTGAAATTGAAAATTCTGAGAAACAATTGATTCGTTTAACTCAGACATATTATTTACCGGATGTTGAATTTTAAAATTTGTTACTTTTATTGATAATGATAATATTTTAAGAGTAAAATCTAAAATAACTGAACGAAATGATGAAAGTTCTTTTTTGTATCCTATATTGTTACCTGATAAACGTGAATTTACAAAACTTTTGATTAGATCTATACACAAAAAGAACTGTCATGCAGGATTCCAAATAATGCAATCATTAATTAGAGAAAGGTTCTGGATTATCAGAGCTAGAAAAACTATTAAGAGTATTTTGAATGAATGTTTTATTTGTGCTCGTTTTAAAGTGAAATCATTGTCAAACGAACCATCACCTTTACCACCAGACCGTGTGAATGATTGCGCGATATTTGAAGTTGTAGGAATTGACTTAGCTGGACTTCTGTTTTTAAAACTGGCGAAAAGGTATGGATTACATTGTTTACTTGCGCAGTCTATCGCGCACTACATCTTGAATTAGTAAACGCTTTATCTTCTGATGCCTTTTTGCTAGCCCTTAGGTGTTTCATTGCCAGGCGCGGGAGGCCCAGGATAATTTACTGTGATAACGGTACTAATTTCCGAGGTGCTTTCAATGACCTTGCGAAATTGGATTGGCATAAAATATCGAGAGAGACATCAACTCAAAAAATAGTTTGGAAATTTATACCACCCACCGCCGCATGGTGGGGAGGCTGGTGGGAAAGGTTGGTTCGCATTATCAAGGAACTATTGAGACGTTCTCTTGGAAAATCAATATTGTCCTATGAAGAGTTGTCTACAGTGATTTGTGAATGCGAATTTTTAATCAATAGTAGACCTTTAACTTATATATCTGAAAATCCACAGGAATTGATCCCTCTTTCTACAGCAATGTTTTTAATAGAGAATCGCTGTTCCGATACTACCGACATTGACGAATTGAATTCGAGAGACTTAAGAAAAAGAATGAAATATAGAATTAAACTTTTAAGTGATTTAAGACGTTTCAGGAAAGAATTTCTAAGTGAGCTAATACAAAAACAGAATGATAATCGGGTGCGGGAACCCCGAATTGGGGAAATGGTCTTAATTGGAAACGACAATAAGAAACGTTTGTCTTGGCCTATAGCTAAGATTACAGAATTAATCCCTGATCGAGATGGGGAAATTCGAACAGTTCGGCTAAAAACTCAACATGGAACAGTAATACGCCCTGTGCAACGTATCTTCCCTTTGGAAGTACAAGCGATTGCTAATAGCGATAAGGAGTTGAAAGAGGAATCAATTTCTGTTAAAAGTACTAAACCTGAAAAGGTCTTGAATACTAATGATGCAATTGTAAAAAAATATACTTCTTCTGGAAGATTGGTTAAAGAACCGAAGAGACTTGATCTTTTGAATTATAACTGTTATAGGTTTGAGACTCTCCCCAAGTCTCAGAGGGGGGAGTATGTTGTGAATAAAAATGATTTGTGTGAATGAGTGGCTGCATGTCGCCACGTTTTTGTAACTGTGAAGAGGTTGTGTGACGTCATTATGTTCTGTATATAAAAAGGGTGAAGCAATCACGTGCTCACTCTCACTCGGTTGTTCTGAATAAACTAAGTTACTTTAATTGACTGGCTCGAGACTGAATTTCTTCCTCCAACGCCGAGCATCGGGTAGATGCAGCTCGCAGAATTTTAGAATTGAAATTGTTCTTTACAGATTGGTTCGTAATTTATCTTAGATGCTATGTCTGCTTCAGTAGATAAAACTGCCAAAGCTGAAAGTCTTTCCTGACCCATTGTATTTTTTACATAATTTTTTACTAGTTTTGATTTTGAAAAGTTCCTCTCAGCAGTAACAGTACTTACAGGCATTATTAACAAAAATCGAAAGACAATGTAAATATTTGGGAAAGTTTCTTTCAAATCGTTCTCTATGACATATTTGAACAGATGTTTCACGTTATATGTGAGATCATATTTTGTAATTCTTCATATGATTCGTAAGGTTGGAAGTCCCTACTCTCACTTGCAGGACTGTGGGTGTGGGTAAATCTTGACAGTTTTTTAGTATTTGCTCTTTTGGAATATTTTTTAACTTGTTAAAGTCATAGAGAATACCAAAAATTTCAAATTTTTGATTTAAAGACATAAATCTTGAATCCATATTGCTCATCACATAATCAATCATGATATTTAAAAAGCCTGCTTCATATTGGCTTTTGCAGACTCTATAGGTAGATCGCCACCTTCATAATCAAACATTTTTTTTCTTTTTGGCTACCCTTTTATTTCTAAAATCTTTTGGCTAATCATAACTGCTTTTATCAATAAACTTACGAGCATCAGACAAGCATTTTCCAAATCCAATTTGTCGATACTTTTTGATCCAGCTACAAAATGTACACAAATGCTCAAGAGTAAAGCATAAATGTGCTTGTACAGATTAGCATAATTTTCTTATGGTATTGACACGCGTTAATAACTCATACCATACATGTAGTGATATGATAAATTCCAAACTAATTATTATTATGCAGAATAATAATGCAGAACAGGTTCCAAATAATTATTTATGGAATATTTTGAAATTTTAAAAACGCTATATTATAAACAAATGTATGAGTTGTAATGTTACAAATTTTTATGAAAGAAGAGACATTTTTCTCTCCGAAAATGTGCTTCGCATTTTATTCAAACCTTCGTACATACAGCGAAAACAGCCTTAAACATCTGTTTATTAATCATTGCCTTTGAGAAAAGTTCTCTGAAGGTGGTTGTTGTTTACAAAGTAGAACTTCTCCATAGTTATTATTGAAAATAATCTTAAAATGACAAAAAAAAACAATGGTGATCAACCTGCATACTTACTCACCAGTTACAGAGCATCCAGAATAGATAACAGAAGTGGTACCCTAATCTGTGTTTCTTTACGTTTGCAAAATTAAAATTCTTCGAATTCGAAATGCTCAGAAAATATATCACTCTTTTTAAAACTTGAAATATCGTCGGCGTATTTGATAAAAACAACAAATATTGAAAATGAAATAATTAAAAAGTAATGACACACATTTCAGTCGAAATGTCTTTTGGAACATCTTTTAATTTCTGTGACATTGAAGATTTATTCCTTCTCTGCAAAATTTGATTAGATGGTGGCTCGAAAAAACAGAATTTTGTGGGCACTGAATTCGGTTTCAATTGCCTTCTGTTAGTGAAAGTCTGGTACAAAAAGCATGCTTCTTCAAAATGTTCGGAACATACTGAGGAATACTTAGTCGGTTTGAAATTTTTTCTGCCCAAGTTTTGCAACCACTTTTTTAATAAACATGGATCCTTTAGCGGAAACGAAAAAAAGGTTTTTGACCTAGTCAGACTTTCCTTTTGCATTACGACAATTTAATGCGCTGCAGTATCTCATTTTGCTGCTCGATAGAAGATGTGCAAATCCGAAAATGGCGGCTAAATACTCAGTCGAATGAAGCACACGGCTATTTGTTGATATCCGCGCTTGCCGATGACATGTGACTATGACGTCAGGTGAATCGAGTCCATTGAGGGTAAAAAAAAAGTATTTTTTAAGTCATTTATACAGTCACAAGTATTACACATAGCATTTTCTGGAAAAGTAAAATTTATTTTTTAAAAGTTCTGAAGTGATGATCATTTTCCAGATGATCCAAGTATTCAGAATCTCCTATCTCCTGTTCCTTATTAGGGGTGTAGCTACCACCGTATTAGCCGTATCGATGATGCGGGGTCCCCAAGCTCCAGAGGTTCCAACATGTGTAGCTACAGACCACTAAAATGACTCCCATATCTTAAAAAGGCCCCCCGAAGGAATTTTGATACAGGACCCCCTCAAAGCTAGCTACGCCAATGTTCTTTATCCTCTTAGATTCTTGGTCCCTCTCAAAATTTTATAAAATATTTAGTTGAATTGAACATTTAAAAATATTTTTGAATGTCTCAGAATCTTACTTCAAATCAAATGATTATTATAGAGGGATTGCATAATAATTTTCTAGCAAGTCTTTAAATAATTTTCAGCAATTGGAAACAATTTTTCAATGCAGATAGAACCCGCTTCTGTTTTCCTCTATCCTCGTTGAGAGCCATCACTCTTCTTAACGAAATTAATTTAGACTCTACCAAGGGCTTTAATAATTCTGTATGTGAAATATATAACTTACTGTTTTATTTGTCAAGGGCGTAAATTTTCAGTCTTACTATAAATTTCTTTTTAAATAAGAACCTTCATTTATGAATTTCTGAGTTTTTCGTTCTCTAGGTAAGAATTTTTTAATTTCGATTTGACTTCTGTTTATGACAATAACGAGAAAATTTTAAAATGCTTTGTTTTTTTAATGAAATTTAAATTTTTTTACTAAGTTGGTGTAAATGTTGTATAAGATGTAACATTTGTTTTGTTATATTGTACAGATCTCTCTTAAGATAGGCTTTTTTTTTTAATCGTCAAATCTTTTTGCATATGTTTGCTTTTGGTACAGGCAATCAAGGCAGCTGAGACAACAGTTAATATAGCTTTTAAATACAATTCAGAATTCTGCAGTATCAGGTAAAAACAGTTTAAAAAATCATTTTTATCAGTCAAAACGACGAGAAAAATCTTGGTTAATGTTTCTAGTAAAGATCGTATTGTAACTTATCAATTTTTTTGAATATATCGAAATTCGCGTTTCCAAATGAGAATTATTTGATTCATATATAAAACAGAGTAGAGATGATAAAATGCAACATTGAGAATGCGAAGCTTTTCAATTTCGTATTAGATGAATAAAAGACTATATGGTTATGTATAAACGTATATGTATGTGTAAAAAAAAGTGAATTGTTTTTATGAAAAACAACATGAAAAATTTTCTGTATTTCTTTCATTCTTCGACTTTTAACTTTCTACAGGAAATTAAAATTAGTGTAAAAGGAAAAAAATTATTCTAAATTAAAAATTAATGAACAAATATATCATTATTCAAATGTTTCTTAATATTAGAAACAGATATGGAACACCGACTTATTTGTTTTAATTAACCTAGATGGTAAATTAGGGAATTAACAGTAGAAGCATTGTGTGCCTTCCAAAAATATTTTATAGAATGCATTCACACTTTGACAGTCAAAACCTTTCAAAAAAATTTTTTAACGTATAGCTTTTCTGTGTTTGTGTAAGTATTCACTTAGGTAATATTTTATTAGAGATTTGCAATTTTTTGTTAGCACTTATATAATTTTTTTTATAGTTATAATTTAAATTTGTGAATTATATTGAGAAGTAACTTTAGATCTCAAGAATAGAGTACATATGATTTTTAAAAAGGTATAATTTGAAATAGGAAAGTATAACATTTAAAGTTAATCTTGCTTGCATGTTAGGAAAATACTGTATAATTTTCATTGATATGCATTAAATAAATCTATTTTGATTAAAAAGCTCTGTGCTATTAATAATTTTTTAAATAAATGATTAAGTTTTATGTGTTTTTAAGAATGAATATTTAAAAATTATATGTTTTTAAATCTTATTATTTATATGTTAATTTGTATTGTCGGCCAGGGGCCGAGTGGTAACGTTTGCCCTTCCTCACCACAAGTATGGGGTTCAAATCCCAGGCTAGGCAAGGTTGACTCAGCCTTTCATCCCTTCAGGTGTTCAATAAATGAGTACCAAGCTTGCTCGGGAACTAAATACTGGGGTTTGTGTCAGACTGACCACCTGACTGTAACATCTCTTACTGACTGTACCTCAGTGTCCAAGGTCACAGAAACTGAGATGGGCACAGTAGGCCTTGGCCTTCCATGCGCTGTTGTGTCACTGAGTTTAGTTTATGTAGTATTGAAAGAGTCACTTAACTACTGCTGTATTTAAGAATGTGATTGGGATAAAACTTTGAAATCGTTATTTTGGTGTTTAATTGTGAAATTAGAAGTGCTTAAATGTAATTGAGGTACAAAATGTTAAAAATACTTATATCTTCATTGCCTCGCTTGTATGCAGAGCATAATTTTATTATTTCTATTCAAAAGAATCATTATAATGAAAAGTTATTAATGATAAAAAATAAAGTTAAATAATTATTTTATGTGTAGAATGTTTACTGTTTTTGTTATTAATTTTCGTGAAGCTATTGTTAAAAAAAAGTCATGTGAAATCATTTACTGACATGTTAATATGGTTTTTTCTTCTTTATAATAGTTTTGCATTAGTAGTTAGTTTTGCTCTAATTTTTACTATCAATGGTATTTGCTTTGAAAATGTTTTTTAATTTAAAGTATTTTTAACTATTAGGATACTAGAGTATTGCAACCAGATGACAATTTTTATGATGTAATAATTATCATTAGCACACTGCAAAAAGTTATTTATTACTTTCAACCATGTTTTTGTAGATATAGTCTAAATTATTTTTTTTCTAATTCCCTTTTTAAAAAAATTTAAGCTTGTAAGCAGTTTTCTGTGGGAAATTTCAGTGCAATATACAGTGGACCACAAAAGTGTTTGTACACTTGTAATTTCCTACAAAATTTAATGTTTTCGGCTAATAAAAATTAATATATTGGAATTGGAATTTTTTTATGATATCTACAACTTGTTCTTAATGTAATGATATAATAAATTTTTTAAAAATATTATAACTATTTTTTTTTAAATTAATAATCAAAAAGCTACTAAAAAATTACGCCACAAAAGTTTTTGCACACTTAACAAAAATCTCAACATAGCTTTATATATTTTATTTCTTGCTTAATTTAGAACTTAGTAGTATATATGGTAAACTCCTAGGAGAGCCCCCACCCTTGGCGCCAAACCGGAAAAAGCGCCAAGCGAAAACGAAATGGCGCCAAGCAAACCCAACAACGGTGACAAGTAAATATAGCAGTATAAGATGGATGCGCAATGAAAATACATGTAAACAATACAGAAATTTAACATTTAAGATAAAAAAATATAACAACAGCACTTACTTTCTTATTGTTGATCCTTCCCAAGTGGAGGGTAAAGTGTAACAACTGCTTTTAAAAAATTCTGGAAAGTCTCGTCGCTGAGTGAGTGATCGCGAGACGCCATAAATACTCAGCGAGGTAATGGTCGAACATGCCTTCTGCGTGGCTGGTGTGATTACGGAGAAAACGTTTTATTGCCGATTAACTTACTATTGGAAAACCACGAATTCTTTCTTATACTTCTGCAAACATCATGCGTATTCACACCTTTTTTTCGACATCTCCATTCAAATCCATCCAAAACAACTCTTTCGTTCATTTAATCCCATTTGCTCATTACATTTAGGACATTCATAACTTGAAGCAATTAATCCTTCTTTCATACACCATTCAATCAATTCTTTCTTGCCTCTAGCATTCAATAACGTAAAAAATTCTAACGTGTATTCACTTACAAGCGCAGCCATACTTTCAACCCGGTGCCCAACAACAAAATGAAATTTGAAATGCGCACCCACAAATGACGAAAATTCTAGAAAATTAGGGTTGCCATATGTTGTATTTAAAAAAGCAAGGTTACCATGACGGCGCAATTATCGCCAACCAAAGTAATTCGCGCCAAGGGTGGGGGGGGGGCTCTCCTAGGTGTGAACCGTATATATTTTAGTGTTCACAACATCTTTTAAGCATCTTGGTATAGATTTAATCAGTTTTTTTAATTTCTGCATTGATTTTCCTCCATTCTTTGGTTATTGTTTACTTCACATGTATTTGTATGTTATGTTTTCTTTTTTTTTAAATCGAAATCTCTACAAATATGTTCTACTGGCTAAATAAAGTGATTGAGGAAGTGTTTTCAGAATTTCAGGACAGTTATAGAGACACCAGTGGTGTACATTGAGAGCAGTGTGCTTGGCGTCATTATCCTATTAAAAAATGAAGTCATCTCCAATACCCAAACTTTTGGGCAGATAATTTAAAATTTCTCTTAAAAATATTTAAATAGAGCTCATGATTCCCAATACTGTCAAAGAATATCAAATTACCTAATTCTGAGGCCGATTTACACCCCCACGCAAGAACAGCTCCACCTCCATGCTTAGCATGGAGGTGGAGGAGTTCTTGTTCTTTATAAATTCATGGGATTAAATTCTTCATTTTTTCATTTACAAGCTATTATATGGCCATTGGAACCAAAAATGTTGAATTTTCTGTCATCCCAATTTATTTTGAATTTTCTGTAATTTAATCCCAGAATCTTGCTGGATCAATAAACCATGGAGATGGAAGTGTTCTTGCGCGGGGGTGTAAATCGGCCTCAGAATTAGGTAATTCGGTATTTTTTTATGGTATTGTAAATCATGAGCTCTATTTAAATATTTTTAAGAGAAATTTTTAAATTGTCTGCCCAAAATTTGGATATCGGAGACAACATCATTTTTTAACAGGATAATGAGGCCAATCACACTGCTCTCAATGTATGCTGCTTGTGTCTCTATAACTGTCCTGAAATTTTGATTAAAAAAACATATATAAACACAATGTGAAGTAAAAACAATCGCAGAAGAATATAGGAAAATCGATGCAGAAATTACAAAAAAACTGATTAAATCTATACCAAGATGCTTAAAAGTTGTTGTGGACACTAAAATATATCCTGCTAATTACTAAATTAAGAAAGAAATACAATATTTAAAGCTATGTTGAGACGTTTGTTTAGTGTACGAAGACTTTTTTGGCGTAGTAGCTTTTTGATTATTTTTAAAAAAAATAGTTATTATATTTTTAAAAAATCGATTATGTCATTTCATTAAGAATAAGTTGCAGATATCATAAAAAAATTCCAATTCCAATATATTAATTTTTATTAGCTGAAAACATTAAATTTTGTAGGAAATTACAAGTGTACAAACACTTTTGTGGTCCACTGAATTTAAGAACAAATTCCACTGTTCTTTAGTTTCTTAGCCTTAAATGTTATAGAAACACAGAATTATTCTTCCTTCTGTAGTAAGCAAATCCTAAAAAGGCTTAGAAATTCTGGTTTAAACAAAAAATAAAAACCTCACAGAGAAAAATAAAAAAAAAGTTTAATGCACGGAAAGCAATATTGATTAAAAAGACATTTTCAAAACTAAAATGGATGTCACCCATATTGTTGACATGAAGTGTTGGTGCTAGACAATCAGATTTTGACACCTTAACTTTTGCAACTTATGTAATGTGGATTATAGAAAAGTAAACTTAAGCTTTTTGAAATCGATGCAATTTTCTTGAAAGAGGGCAGAAAGTGTTACAGAAAGCAAAATGGAACACCATTAAAATGATGATTCTTGATTCAAATAAAAAGTAGTGCATTGTTTGCTAAAAATGGAGTGAAAGCAAGTAGTTTGAGAATGAAAAAATTGAGTCATGTAAACATATAACTGTATAAAATCCCAGAGCAAATATAGAACAAAGAGTCAGGGTAATTAATATTTAATTGTTCAATTTAGCAATTAGATGGGATCTTTTCTGATAATGAAATTGTGAGAAGAAAAAAATCTGTCATTTGGGAGTGAAGGATGGTGCATGTATAAAGGTAACAAAATACTTTGTAAAAGTGTGGTTGTATGTGATCAATGTCAAATTTCTTTGTTGGAATTACTATGAAAATTTTGTAGCTTTCAAGTGTATCATTATATTTATTAAAATTCATATTTCCCCCTAAACTAGTTTCATATTTCTCTATGAAAAACCAGGTTTGTTCCATTTTATATTTTTAAATTAAAGCATATTTTTTATCCATTTTATGTATATTAAATGTAATTAGCTGAAGTTTTCCCCATCTTTTAAAAAATAAATCATAAATTCTCTTAAAGTGTCCTGAATGTTTTTTAGTTTGCTGTAGTAAAAAGTTTGCTGGATGAAACATTATTTTTACTTTTGTGTTTGACTGACTCAGTCTTTATGATTTGTGTCCTTCCTCCCCCCCTTCCACCCACTGTAGGCTTAAAACAATACATACACTTGCCTCCGAAAGTCTGCGTACAGACGATCATCTTTAATATTCATGCAAAGATCACTAATTAAATGAAGTCTTTCTGAATCGATACTATTTTTAACATGCTTTTATAAGTTTCACTTGTATGTAATGGAATCTTTGAACTCAATTTTTACCCACTTAAAAAGATCAGATTAATTCAAAATTTTGCACACTTTAAAGGACTGATGACAATACAATAATTTCCTAATTTTGTTCCGTTATCCTGATTAGGATAATTAGGAATATGATTTATAGATTTGGCGACTAATTCCATATACCACTTCCACATTTGTCAACTTATTGCATAAACCATTTTCAGATTTAGCGACTAATTTCAGATTTAGCAACTAAAAGATTAAGATGCAACCTTAAAACCGCAAGACTTGTGCATGTGAAAAAAAATTATTTATTTTCTAACTTCTAAATATTTTTTATTTTTATAAAGCAATATACGTTTAGAAGTGATGATATGAATTAACATTATAGCAATGCATTTAAAAGGTGATAAATGTATGTTCTAACTGCTAAATATTTTTTTATTTTGATAAAGCAATACGTTTCGGAGTGATGATACGAATTAGCAGTATAGCAATACGTTTAAAGGTGATAGTACGATTGACATTTAATGTTTCTTCTTAATACACTATTATTAGTTAGACCTGTATCTATAGAGATGGAATCTTTGAAATATAACAATATGGGACTCATCCAAGGCCCCGTAAATGGAGAGAATAAATACCCTTCGGACCTGTTAATTAATATCCATTGAAGAGCAAGACTAATTCTAGCATCCTTGTAATTTCGGCTCCAAATATCAAAGTCAAGAATAAATTCATTAAAGGATAAATGATAGTTTTAAAAACTAAAAACAGGCTTTTATTGTAAATTGAACTAAAAAAATGAAAAATAAATTATAGTTTATATGTATAAAAAAAAACTAAAAAACACGCTTTTATAGTGAATCTAACTAAAAAGTAAAAAAATAATTCTTAATTTAAGAATAAAATGATTAACGAGAAAATTAATGTCATTGTTGTAAAAACGCTGGGTGCTTTGTACAAAATTTTTGACTAACTCAGCATTTCGGAATGGAACTAGTAAGGAATTATAACAATTAATATAGAGCACCCCATGCTTTTACCTCAATGACATAAATTTTCTTGTTAATCATTTTATTCTTATACTAGTTAGGTATACCTGTCCTTCGCACGTCTGAATTGAAAAATTAAACAATACAGATTGAAGGATAAAGAACTTTTTAATTAGAGTTAATTTTATTTGAATTACAAATTAAACAAAAAAAAAAGCTTTTTTCATATCTCAGCTGAACAAAAAAAAAGTTTGTTAAATTTTAAGTCCTTAAATCTTATAGCAGATAAAAAGGATTCTTTTATATTCATAACGCCCTGTAACTCTCTTGTGGGTCGATAAATAAATTGCAAAATAATTGAAATAATTGAAAACACCTTCCTAAGCTGATCTCTGCTCAGCAAAAGTAACATATTGTTACAAATTTTGTGTAATGAATGCTTAAAATAATGTAAATAATTTATGTTAGTTTTACTTTATGTTGTATTTATTTTATGTTAAAATTTTAATATTCGCAAGCAATGCCATTCCTTAAATTATAATGGTGATTCAATGGAAACATAGCGAAATGTTGACGATAGAGTCAAGTTAGCAACTTGGCAATTGATTGAATGGTGCAGAAGTTGATATGCTTTATCGCAACCTGGTGGTGGGCTGCAACAAAGAAGATAACACAAAAACCTTCTCCATAAAAAAATACGTATACATGCCAATTTTCATAGTGATCAGTTGAAGGGTGTTGGAGTGAAGCGAGGTCATACATACAAACATCCATTTTTATATTTATAGATAAACCAATAGCATTAAGGAATCTTAAATTTCGGATCATTAAAATAGTTTATAGAAAATTTACATGCAGTGAAACTTGAGAAAGATTAGACCTACGCTTTCGCGGCATAGTTCTTAGTAGGTACTTTTTCTACACTTCCAAAAAATATAGTACGGTAGTTATTATTTTTATGCTTAAAAAATGCAATACCTGCCTATTCAATTAAAATTAAAGCGTTATATGTTTCCTGCTCTCCCCCCTTTTTTTTCCTTCTCAATCTTTAAACCTTATTTTGTTTTTCTCCCATAATATATTGCAGCTTCCTGGTTTAACTCTTAGCCAACAATTAGTCTTTATTTATTTATTTTACCCAGCTGCATTCTTCCTTTGTTTCTTTAAAATAAAAATGGAGAAGGGGATCTCGCAAAAAATAATCCTCTTTCCGGTGCTTTTTTTTTTAAAAAAAAACATTTTATTATTTTTTTTAGTAATTTTGTTTTCTGTCTTTCTCTCTTTTTGTTCTTTTGATCTGTTTTTCTTTGTTTGACGCATATGTATTAGATAATTAATTATCGTTATAGTTTGGACACTTCACACAATATCTTTATAAATTATAGCCTTTGTCTTATTCTGATGTACAAGCTATATTGTAAAGTTTCATTAAAATCCATTCAGTTGTTTTTGTATGAAAGAATAACAAACAATCATACATACAAACTTTCATGTTTATAATATAAGTTAGGATTAAGAATTTTTTTTACTTTTTAGTTTGATTCACTATACAAGCATGTTTTTTAGTTTTTTTTAAACTATAATTTATTTTATTGATTCCTCTGAAGTCATAAATTCAAATGGTATAAGTAAAAATCACCTGATTATTACATAAAATAATACAAATATTTATAACTTGAGAACGATACATCATGCGTATCAAAAGTCTGCGTACACTGGAAAAAACCTTTACAATAAGCTGGGCCGGCACTAGCAGTTTCGCCGCCCCAGGCAAAGAGGTAAAATGCCGCCCTTTTATAACAAAAATTAAAAGAAATAACCTAAACCCTTTCCATGCTTAGTGGTAAATAAAACGAGAGCAAAAAAATTGCTATCAATAATGTTGGAAGTTTTGGTTAGCAAAAAATACTAATTTATTAATTTATGTTTTTGGTACTAAATTAAAATTAGTGTTGCACACAAAAAAGTTATTTCTAGTGTATAATTATAAAATACAGATATTAAAAAAATACTAAAACAAATTATAGAACCACTAAGTATTAAAACTTAATTACATATTAAAAATACACTTAAACCAAGAGTTAAACTTACATCCAATCAGAGAGCAATCTCTTAAGCTCTCAGCCAAGCCAAAAAACTCAAAAACTTCTCATCCAGATGAAGAACCATAGCCACGCCTCCCGGACTCCATCGCCCAACCAATCGCCATCATGCCACTCAGCAGAATGTTAAACTCCACTTTTGCCATGCCCAACATCATAGACTCTCACGATATGGGATTGAGGACTGTTTTACAGTCCAGACTAAAAAAGTAAACGCCTATTCAACGCCTATTCAAGAGTTAAACTTAAAAGTGTTTCTTTTTCACTTTTAATTCTGAGAATTTTTTTATAATTTCTTTAACGCTAATTTCTTCAGCCTCCCCCAGTTCTTGTTCAGTCGCTATTGTTGTCAAGCGGTTTAGCCAATCCTCGGTAGTTGTGGAGCATAAATTTTTTTTTAATTAATTTTAATTTGGAGAAACTCCTTTCTCCCCTTTCCACACTTATTGGGTGAGTAAACAATATCCTTATGACTATACCGAGATCTGGAGCAAAATCCAGGTCCGATATGAATTTTAAAATCTCGATTGGGCTTTCATTTTTATTTAGCAAAGCCTAAATAGACTGCTACTATCTTGTCTGCCAGGTCCAGCACGTTTATATCTGATGAATTCCCATCAGTTAACACTGTTTCTAGATTTTTACAATACTTTAGTTCGTCATTTTGAGGAGTATATTTTAAATCGCAAATATCGCATAAAAATTGGAAATAGGGGCTGAGGGTACTGATCAAATCAAACCTGGATTCAAGTGCATTGATAGCTTTATCTAATGTGGAAAAATAAAACTGTCTTATATTTCAAAGTAGGATCTTCTATCGGATCTTCTCGTGCCTCATATAGTCGAAGTTAACATTCCTTCTTCGAACTCTATGACGTGGCTGGGTGAGCTCAAAATTAGCCGGTATGTCAATTTCGTCAGCGAATTCTCGAGCGTCGCAAAGCATTTCATTTAAGGCTGTTTCTAATCTAAGATCCTTGAAAAAATCTTTACGATTTTTCAAGAACTCCATAGCAGATGGCAGATCATAGTCTTCTGTCTGCAAGAGCTTACTTAGAAGATTGATACAATTTAAGATTTTGTACCAAATTACAATGCAGCATAAGAACTTAAATTGTTTAACACAACTTAATAGTCCAGAAGCCTCAACTCTTATAGAGTTGTCAATCTTCGAATTATTGCAAACAGCAAGTAAAGCATTGTATATCCCTCCTACTTGATACCTTTGTGGTTTTAATGCATCTATTCGGCTTTCTCAACGAATTTTGTTTAAAATCATTTATCTACTTTATAATTTTATACTTTATCATCTTTTTATTTCTGTAATGCACATTTTGCTTCCACTTTAATTAAATAGTTTTATACTAGGAACTCGCACACAACAAAAAAAATAGTACTTATATTCTTCCACATTAATTATTGTTCTGTAACAATAAAATTTTAATTAAATCCTTTTCATGTTGTTTTTTATAAGAAACTTCTGTCATAATTTTGACATTCTTATTGTTGTCTTTTCTAAAGATTTTAAATATTGCTATAGACTGGAACCTATTATTACACTAGAATTTTTTCTTACATATACATACTAACACTTTTAAACCTTTTCACAATCAGGAAAAATACATTTTAAAGGATTTTTGAGAAATATAATAGTAAAATGAAATAGCGTAAATAAAAACTATTGCACACTGAAAACACTGACTTTTTAATTTTTAGTGCAACAGTGTTCTACGGAACACTGATTAAGAGCCTCTCCTTTATGTCTTGGATGAGTGGTTGTGTTCTGAAACTTTTTTGTTAAGATATTGAAATAGGAATTACAAGTACTTTATATTTGTATTCGTTTTGATTAAACGATTGAAAATTAAAGCCTTTATGTACTAATTACAAATAAAACATATTTTAATAAGATTGAAATTAATTTTAAAAATGCTTTGGAAGTTATTCAGGCTTAAAGTCATTGTTGCTTGCTTATTAGGGCTGCTAATTCTACGTTATTTTGATATCACTCTATATAATCAAATTAATTGTCCATTTAATAATCGTCTTTCGAAATTTAAAATTCATGCCTGAAATTTTGCAATTTATTTATCTAAAGGATGTTTTTGCATTGAGTTAAATATTTGTATTTTTTAGTTTAAAATCTTTTAAATATTTTCTTCAAATTTCTTTATATTAAACTGCAGATAATTTATTAACTTAATTTTTATATTTTTCGAAATATGCATTTTGATGAACTTTATTAGTAGCATACAGAATGTTTTACAATATTTTAAAGATATTATACATTTTGTATGTATTTTTATAATTAATTTTACACATAATTTATTATACGCATAATGAATATAATTAATTATACACATAATTATTATACACATAATATATATAATTAATTATTATACACATAATATATATAATTAATTAAACACAATATATATATAAGTAATTATACACATTGTTAATTATTAGACTGCATTAAATATTCCTTCAAATTGTCCGTGTAAAACAGAGGTTCCCAAACTGTTTTCTCATAGACCCCTTACCATGTTTTTTGGTATAGGGTAGACCCTTGCTAAATTAGTATATAATTTTTGCAAATTTATCAACTTTAATGTCTTTTTGACAGCTAGTACTACTACTACTACTTTAAAAGAATTAAATTTATAACTAATGAAGTATAGAATTAAAAGTTTAAAAAGCATATGTTAATTAATTAAATTAAAAGTTAATTAATAAATAAAATAACTCTTAAATAAAATAACTTAAATAAATCAGTCTTCTGTCTGCAAGAGCTTACTTATAGGATTGGTACAAGTTAAGATTTTGTACCAAATTACAATGCAGCATAAGAACTGAAATTGTTTAACACAACTTAATGGTCCAGAAGCCTCAACTCTTATAGAGTTGTCAATCTTCGAATTATTGCAAACAGCAAGTAAAGCATCGTATATCCCTCCTACTTGATACCTTAGTAGTTTTAATGCATCTATTCGGCTTTCCCAATGATTTTGTTTGAAATCACTTATCTACTTTATAAATTGTGTTCATCATATTTTTATTTCTGTAATGCACATTTTGCTTCCACTTTAATTAAATAGTTTTATGCAAGGAACAACCAAAAAAAGGTACCTATATTCTTCCACATAAATTATTGTTCTGTAACAATAAAATTTTAATTAAATCCTTTTCCTGTTGTTTTTTACAAGAAACTTCTGTCATAATTTTTTGCCATTCTTATTGTTGCCTTTTCTAAAGATTTTAAATCTATATATATAAAAATGTTGTGTTGGTTTGTGTATGCGCGCATAACTCAAAAAGTTCTGCATGGATTAATCTGAAATATTGACACAACGTTGCATTTGTCTCTGGTCAGGATCTTATGTACTTTTTATTTCGAAATTCTCTCTAAATTTTTTTAAATTTAATTTTTAATTGGTTTTTTCGTGTTATGACGTCATACGACGTCACGATTCGCTCTGAATGCGAAAATTTAAACTTTACGCTTAGATTTTTCCAAATTATTGTATAACTCTTCTATTGTTATGTTTATGCGTTGTCATATTTATCTATTTACTGTCCTTTGATACGTATATAATTGGGATTATTTTTCAAATAAATCATTTTTTAAAAATTATTCTTTCAAAAACTCAAATTTTGTTTTGTAGGTTTGGCAACAGTCAGATAGAATTATCGCGGGATGTTTACAACTTTGATTAAATTCTACATTGTGTTTTTTCTGTAATTTTAAGCTAAATTTATTTCTCTTTTTTCTAAGCGAAAATGAAACTAACATAATTCACTTCTGTATGCTACTTATTTTTCTACCAAATAGTTTCCGTCAACCATTTACCTGAAATAAACAGACGTAGCCAAATGCCGCGATATAACATTCAAGGTCTGGAAACAATATTTTTTTTCCACTTGGAGATATTTTAATTTGACGAAATTAATCGACGGAGTTTTTAATAAGAATGTTTTTTTCTTTTTTAGACAACTTTTTAAACTTCCTTTGATTCTTACGCATTATCGAAACAATCGCCAACTTTAATGATAACTCGCAAAGTTGGCCATTCCATTTTCGCAGATGTTGTACGCGCGGAATTGGCAATCGTGCTTCGTTTTATGCAATATCGCTAATAGGTTGCGATAATACGTAAGTACCTTTCATTTGATGTTAGTATTGAAATACAAATGTTAAAACTAAGATTTTCTGATTTTGAGTCATCAAAATATTGCACCTTATTTTGTTTTTCATTGCTTTATAAGATTATAACCTTCTTAAACAGATTCCATTAGTAATTTGTTAAAAAAAATACTTGAAGTTATGGTTTGCTTTTGTCTGGGACGTAGAGCTACCGCTGTATTAATGATGCAGGAGCCCCAACGAAAGTTATTACAATTCCACTTACATGGTGCTCCTATCTGAGAAAGGGCCACAAAGGAATTCGGATACAAGGCCCACTCAGAGCTGTTTTTTAATTTCATATGTTTTTCTTTAAACCTTCACTTTTAACTGCAGTCAATCGGCTTGAGTACATAAAATTGTATTGCAGAAACTCTAACTTAGGTCATCATACTAGCCAAGCAAACACAGTGCGAGGGATAGATGCTGATCAAATTAGAGTAGGCATCAGTGAATGAGAAAAACAGACAGAGGGTTCAAATACATGTTGAGGAAGCAGTTGGTCATAAGTTTGTAATTATTTTTTCAAATTATACTTTTGCGTTGATAAAGATATTTCAGCTCTTTTTATGTCAATTACTGTTGGTATTGTATATCATTTTTCAATTTATTTTTAAACGCAGGATATTTACTTTGGATAATTTTTATATATACAATACTAAATTTAATTCTGTACACTATGTGTTTAGCGAGTAGCATGCCGATTAAAATCTTCCACCTACCGTAAAATCCGGCTTATAACGCGCACTTTGAACACAAAAATAAGATCAAAATTTACAGGTGTGAGTTATACACTGGGTATAAAAATGAGGGCTTTAAAAATTAAAAAATAAATGAGTATAAAAAAGTTAAACTTCTAAATATTTCGAAATACTATTTATTTAAAAGATATGACATTCTTTATTGAACTTAAAAGGTGGTAGTTCTAAAAGTATACTATTTTTGCAATTGCTTAGATAAACACCTTGAATAAATCGCTACTAAACATAACAGCATTGCATTTCTACATTTCAGGTTTCTTCGTAAAAAAGGGGTGCACGTTATATAGCGAATATACCTAAAATTTAAAAGTTGCTGCTTGAAAGTATGGGTGTGCGTTATATGCCGGACTTTATAGTATATATATTTTATCTTTCTCCAATGAATCTAAATTAAATTAATATATAATTTTTTATGGTACTTATATTTTTTCTTTAGTCGGCCATTTACATAAAATCAAAAGACATCGCCAAATACTGCAATATGTATTATATAAGGGAAGAACATTCTATGCCTGTTTGTGCACAATAATAATACTTTTTGCACTTGGTAGTGAATTTTCCACGAAATAGTTATTGTAGTTTTTAATAGTTGGGGGCAAAATAACATTAGACTCACGAAATATCTATTTTGTGTAATTTCAAAATTTTATTTGGTGTTACTGTGTAATATAAATGGAAAAATTAAGATTTTCTGATGTATATTGTGTGTTTGTTTTGATATTTATGTATTATCGCAACCATATTGGCAAAATTAGCACTTAATTGCCAATTCACCGTGTATGATGCGAACAAAATCGGGATTGATATAGTTGCAACAGTACTCAAGTACCTTTGTTTGCAACTTTTTTTGGTGATTTTATCAAAATGATAATTTGTTAATAATAATTGGTTTTTGATAGCTTTTTATCATTTAAGTTTGTTATAGCTAGCTGTACCCAATCATGTTTTCCTGTGGCTCAGTCTGGTTAAAAAGAAAGAAAAGAGAAAGCACATATTTCTAATATCTTTAACCACTTGCACTTGAGGTATGATTTTTTTTATAAAAAAAATGTGGAAATGTGCATCAACAAAACATTTCTAAACAGATTTCATTTGTAATTTGTTAACAGAATACTCCCAAGTTATTATGGTTTTTTTGTCATGTTATGAATCTAAAATTATTTGCATTGTCTCCATAGAAGAGGTGCCAAGTTTGAAAACAAATTTAAAATGACTCTTCTCGAGGTGAAAGGGTTAATTTTACAATGCTTATGAGTAGATATTTTGTGTTGCTTCATTGTCTGTATGTATACAGAAATTATCTGCTGTGCCTACTTTAGAGGAGTAGTTGCTGTTTTTCAACACTTCATGAATCACTTAATGTATACCTTTATAATTAGCGTTTCACTAATAGGATTGACCTCTATGTGGTGGAGCACTATAGCTATATTTACGTCTTTATTTAATCTTCTATGCCCTGAAAATAAGCTTCATGAAAAGCAACAATCAACAGATTGAAGTGCTTTGCCTACAATTTTCCAAAAATTGGTTGAGGTTACCAAAAATCGCTAACCTCAGGAATTTTGTTTTTTTAGTTATTTCGGTAACTAAAAGCTTTTAGTAAAGAATAATTCGTGTTCCGTAATATGTTATTTTGTTGTTCATCTTTTTTTAAACTGAATCTTCATTAAAGTTTAAATAATTTCCCAATTTTTCTGCATACCATCCAAAATTTTTCACGCATCACCAATTGGTGACTGCTGCTCTGTAACACACATCAGTAATTATTTATTAGCATCACTGTAACAAAATTGGTGCCATGTGTATCGTACCTTAATATTTAAACAATAAAGAGATTCTAACATTTTTTTTATGAGAAAAGAAATGGAGGGAAAATGTTGCAATTTGCATGGCGGTAATTTGGCTGCGGTGATGCTAATATTTAAGTACACAGATAACAAATAATTGTCCATGTGAAAAGCTGTCTGTGTCTAGATATAAGCCACTCTGTTTTAAAGATAGGCCCTTAACTTTGTTGATAACAATTGCTAATGCTAATCGATTTGTGAATTGCAAAGATACTCCATCATTATCAACACTTTGTCGTAGTTTTCTGCTGCAAAATCCATGTTTATATTGGAATTTTCTTGGTGTATTCAATTAAAAATACCTTCAGCCTCTCATTGCGTTGGATTTGAGCTGTGTCAATTGATGCATGTTTAAAGTTAAATATTTAATTAGCATTTTTCTTTTTGTTCCTGATTTTTCTTTTTTTTAATGTTTTGGAATTTTATATGTTTTTGTTTTAATTTTCTTTTCTTTTTAAGTGTAGTTTTAAGTTTTTAAGAAATTTTATATACTTTGTTTGAATTTTTTTTCTTTTTAAAGCAGTCAATTGGCTTCAATAGATAAAAATAATGCCTTGCAGGAAATCACACTTAGGTTGTTATACCTTCAAAGCAAAAGAACTACAATGAGTGTAATTGCACATCAAACTGAGAAAGAATGGATATCAGTAAACAAGAAAAGCAGACAAAGAATGTCACAAACACAGGCTGAGGGCGCAGCAGAACAACATGCAGCCAGACTTGAGGATGCACATTTGCGAGCACATCATTCGTGTTTTACAACATCAGAAAGATGTTAACCAGAAACAGCACATCTGCGTCAAACATGACTTTGTGGTGAGCAATCACACAATATATAACAGTCACTTTGCATTCTGGGGTACACAACCCACACACAGTGGAAGATTCTAGGTACAGGCAGCATGTTCTCATTTACACAATGATGGAAGTGTATCCTTATTGCAATGTTCTCTGGAATTTAAGGGAGAAACCAAAGGAAGGTTTTGTACCACTGAAAAAATTAAACTGCCTCAACTCGGAGAACAACAGAGCCATTACAAATTTTGCTTGCTAGATATACTGCGGAATCAAAGCATTTCCTATATAACATCAGGAAATACAGTTCGTTTCCAAGTGACATTGTTTGGGTAAAATGTGCATTTGTAAACACACCTGTGATTTAATAAAAATATGCATAAGCATTGTAAAACTAACCCAATTCCCTCAAGGAATCCAGAGTAGAGCCATTTAAAATTTATCTTCAAACTTGAGTTTTTTTTATACATATAAACTATAATTTATTTTTCATTTTTTTAGTTCAATTATCCATGTAAAACAGAGGTTCCCAAACTTTTTTCTCTCATAGACCCCTTGCCATGTTTTTCGGTATGGGGTAGACCCCTACTTAATTAATATTGAATTTTTGCAAATTTATCAACTTAAATGTCTTTTTGACTGCTAGTACTACTACTATTTTAAAAGAATTAAATTTATAACTGATGAAGTATAGAGTTAAAAGTTTAAAAAGCATATGTTAATTAAATTAAAAATTAATTAATACATAAAATAACTGTTAAATAAAACAACCAAGCAACATACAATTGATTTTAATGAGAGGTTTGAATCTAGCACTACAATAACAAATTTTCTACATTTAGTATCAATCTTGTCAGGTTTAACCTTATATATCCTCTGTTATTAGTGTCCAGTTTCTCTTTTTTTGTTTTGGAGATAGGTAACTGCCTGAAACTTCTTCTTACTAGGAAAAATAATTAAAAACTTCCTCACAATATTCCATAATTCTGGACAAATAACAGGTTTGCTTTTTTAAAGCCAAAATTACAGAAATCCATTTCTAAACTTTAAAATCTTCATTGGTGCATATCACGATCAGTTCCCGTTGTCATGTGACATTTTTTTCCCAATGTGACCATGTAAATTCATTGCCTGTTGTGGTATTACCATAGTCAAAGCATTCTCAAAATTGGTTTCAAAATCTCAATAAAAGGCAGTTAATTGTTGAACGAAGGTTAAAACGTACTGACAGATTGTCTGGGTTAATTTGAGAAAATTCCATCCTCCAGTATTATACTTCTTTAGTTTAACTCTGGAAAAAAACTCTGAGATGGTCCGTGTTTTTAAAAAAATTTATGCTGTCACCTTATATGGGCAAATTAACGTCATTAAATTAAATTTAGTTAATACATCTGCTAAATAAGTAAAATTTGGTTTCCAATTGATTAAATTTTCTTTGAAAATTGAGCACACACAATCTAGTTTAATGAGAGCCAATATCACTTAGACCCCCACTTACCACCCCATTGATCCGCAAATTATTTTTTTGCTGATGTGGACCCCTTGCAGGTCATCATAGACCACTTTGGGAATCACTGGTGTAAAAGATCTTAATTAAAAAGGTATTTTGTAAATTTCTCTTAAAATGGCAATTGCATCCAATATATATATATATATTGTTCAAGTTTTAATAATTTAATCTTACAAAAGAATGGCTAACTTTTAATAGTCTTAGAATAGATTAGAAAAATTATGTATTTATTTCACATGTTACATTCAATAAAAAGAAAAAAAAAGTGTCTATATAAGTAAAATTAACTTATTTTTTTCTTTGAAAATTCTTTTAACAGTTTGAAGCAATATAAATTAAATATTTAGTAATTACAGACTAGTTCATTTATTATTAAACAAAATTATCACAATATATTACGATTACAAAACAAAATAATCATAATAAATATAACTACGTTGTATTTCAAATTCGAGCTATTGCTGTTAGGATCCTTTATGTGTGGTAAATAATTAATGAAAATACTCAAAAGCTCATTAATGTTTTGCATTTTAAATGACATACTATCGTCCTTTATATGCGACTAAGGAAGTTATTTTTATACGACAGGCAAATAATATTTTTTTCATTTGAATAACAATGTCAATCGAAAATGTTTTAAGAAGATTATGGTACATTCAAGCTACGAAAACACACATAATTAAAAATGTTAATCAACATGAAAATATTCTACGAAACTGATGACATTAATATTTATGTATAAATAAATAAATAAAATAGAAAAAAGCGCAAATGTAGCAAAATAATTTTTTCTTTTCGCTTTATCTTGCGCAATGATCAAAATTCCTGGGCATTAAAAATCTAAACAAGAATTTGAAAATGAAAATATTGTTACCTTTTTTGTTGTCCTACTTTGTCTTGCCTGCTTAGGCACAGGAAACTAAAAGAATTAGTGCGGAAGTCAAATTGACACAAGATTCCCTCAGTTTTCTTCAACAAAGGGTCTTTTTCTCAGGATCATCTTGCCCCTTTCTTTTCATTCATAAAACTTGACCGTGCTTTTCATAACTTTTATTGAGACTGCCAAAATCTATCTCTTTCAATAGTACCCGAAATCACGTATACAAAACAGTAACAGTTATAGGAAATTAGTTGAAAGAGAAGGAACCGGATGCCGAAATTCTTCTTTATCCCCCTCTCCCTTCCCCCATGAGGCCAGCGTTGGGAAACACGGCTTTAAATACTAATGAATACTCATTAAAAAAAAAAACTTTTGGACTCTCCATAGAAAACGTGAATATTTTGCATATACATTTAAAATTTTTTTCCCTTCGAATTTTTATTCTGACTCGTTTATTTTCCTCATAAACTAGTTAATTTTACAGCCAGTTTGCCGCCCCAGGCAGAGGCCGCGGTAGCCGAGTGGTATAGGTATCGGACTGTGGCTTGCTTTGTCACGGCTCTGCCAAAATCTATCTCTTTCAATAGTACCCGAAATCACGTATACAAAACAGTAACAGTTATAGGAAATTAGTTGAAAGAGAAGGAACCGGATGCCGAAATTCTTCTTTATCACCCCCTCTCCCTTCCCCCATGAGGCCAGCATTGGGAAACACGGCTTTAAATACTAATGAATACTCATTAAAAAAAAAACTTTTGGACTCCATAGAAAACGTGAATATTTTGCATATACATTTAAAATTTTTTTCCCTTCGAATTTTTATTCTGACTCGTTTATTTTCCTCATAAACTAGTTAATTTTACAGCCAGTTTGCCGCCCCAGGCAGAGGCCGCGGTAGCCGAGTGGTATAGGTATCGGACTGTGGCTTGCTTTGTCACGGGTTCGAGCCCAGTACCACTAAAGACCCGCCGTGTAGGGCAGCGATGCACGTTAAATCTGTCAAGAGCTGAAACGTCCTCCCGTTGGTGTGGTGTGGTAGTTAGGAGAGGGGGTGCCAGCTCAGGTGTCGTCCACGTCACTTGACCATGGTTCAAAATTACGTGGTCCGTCGCCAAAAGCTCTCGTGTAGCTGAACAGTGCGACATTAATATTCAATCAATCAAGCCGCCCAAGCAGGGACCCGGCTTGTCCCCCTACCGTTGGCCCTGCAATAAGGGATTGTAACTGAAAGTTAATACTTTTTAAGCTATTCTGTTCTTTCTATAACTCTCTCGACATATTTGACTAGAATTTAACTAGCTTAGTTGTTTCATCTGTGGATGTTTTGTTCCATTCTTCTACTCTGACAGATTTGAGCATTTCCTTGGATGTTATTACGTTCTCTCTGATTATTCACTCAAGTAAATCTCACAGTTGCTGTATTGTGCATAGGTCTGGGGACTGGGATGGCTTATGGAATGGGTTTGGGACATGATAGAACAGCCATTGCTACTTAAGCCATTAGCTTGGTACTTTTGTCCCACAGAAAGTAAAAGTCATCACTCCCTGCAAGTTTTTTGGCACTTGCCTTGATATTTTACTTCAGTAAGTTCAACTAATCAATTTTGTACATTATTTGCTTCAATAAATTCCAGATAACCATCCCAAATAATTCCTATACACCCGGAAACATTATACCTACTCCTCCATGTTTGATAGTCTAAAAAAGATTCTCTTTCTTGAGATCTGTGCAAGAATTTTTGCAAGTATATTTTTGTCCTTTTTGTTGCTGAAAATAGAAAAATTACTTTCAGTTGAATATATTACATTTTTCCAATAATTATGTGTCCTATTTAGGTGCTTTTTACAAAGGTCACTCTTAGCTTTGTTCACTCGAGAGATGAATGGATTCTTGTGTGCAACTCGGCCATGATAGTCATTCTTTTTCAGTTGTCTTCAAATTGTTAAAGTCACAATTTTTGCAATATCTCAGCAACACTTTTAGCTATTTGTGAAGCACATTATCTTGGATTTATTTTTATAGGGCATATTACAAAGCAAGATTCTCGAGGTGACAATGCAGAAGGGCGGCCGGATCTTGGCTTGAGCATAAAAATTTTAGTTGATTTGTAGTTTATGAACACCTTTTGAATCAATGAATGTCTCCTATTGACAGTTTCAGCAATTTCTTCAAAAATTTCACCCTTTTCTGAAGATCTATGATGATTTTTCTTTCAATAATAATCTATCTCTCTTCTGTTACTTGCCACAGAATCAACCACATGGTCTTTCAAATCTTAAATCCTAAATAAATCTTAAAAGAAGCTTATAATTACTTATAAACACAATTTAGTGCAATATTTTTACAATTAGAGATCTTTACAGCTATGTTGATTTTCTGGAGTGAGATTTTAATAATTATAGCATAAAAATGTGAGATCATTGCCTGTATGCAGACTTTTGGAGGCAAGTGTATAAAACAGTTGCTCATTTTTTACAGGAGCATTTCCTTTCATCAAAACATATGGTCATGGTCATTATAAATATGCTAGTATACCAGAATAGTCTTGTCCAACAATAGTACTGTAGTTGGTGATATTAAAAAGTCACTGGGAAAGGGTTTATAGTGCAGTTTATTTGTAAATTTTAATACTGCTGTGTATTAAAAAAAAATAGAGGTTAAAAATTATAAAAAAATTAAATTTCATTTCATTTGTTTTTATGACTTTTTATGCTTTCTTATTATTTCAGCCAATAATATGTCAGTCAATATTTGAAAATGAAGATAATTGGTGTACATATCTTCTGTTTATTGTTGATTGGATTGAGCTCTGGCCTTTCAGGTAAAGTATTTGATTTCTTAACTATGCTTTATTTTTTTATCATTGGATTTCTTTAATTTAAAAGATGGTGCTTGCATTACATATCAGTGACCAATTTGGCAAAATCAAAAATACATCACCTGATCAAAAGACATTGCCAAATACTGGCATTGTATGCAAGAATAAAAGTATTTTATGTTTGTGCACATGCATGAGAACAGTTTTCCATTTTTGGCTTCATATTATAGCATTTGGCAATGTTTTTTTCATTTGACGAACTGTTTGATTGTATAATGTACGAGTACCAAAAAACATTAAGCTAAATTTTGAAGTTCTTCTATAATTTGGTATATGTAGAAAGCATTGCTGTATAAATGGAAATTATAGTATTATGAGTTTCAAAGTAAATATAAATGAGCTTAAAAAATCATAAAATTATACTGTTAAAGCATGTTATTTTTTATGTAATGCTTCATTTTTATTATCTTGTAGTTTCACTTCTTTGCAAATTTTTCTGACTGCCATTACATGCTAATACAAATACATTTTTCACTGTAAAAGTTTTATATAAAATTAAAAAATTTGCTAAGTGTATTATTTTGTATGTTGAATGAATTTTTTCCAATGAGGAATCATTTCACTCAAATTAGTTACCTGGCAGTGCTTTCATTATAATATCAACATATCTGTAGTCATTACGTTTATTATTGCCATATGGAGTAATCTATATCATCTTTTTCTTCATTTTACTGCACAAAAGCCCATTGCTCTAATTAACTATCAATTTAAAAATAGCTTGATTTTTTAAAATTTCTTTCCTTTTCTTTTTGTTCTATTTTTCGTCTGATATCTTTCATGTCTTGTACTGTTCTCTTTTGTATCCATTATTTTAGCTTTCATAAGAGGTTTATTTTATTGTTACTCTTTTTCAGACATATTTGAAATATATATAAATTTATTACATGTTTATGTACACTTAAAAATTTATTTGAGCTGTTGTAAATTATTAGTCGATTCTGCCTTCCATCCCTTCAGTAGGTCGATAAATTAGAACCAAGCTTGCTTTGGAATTAAACACTGGGGGTTTCACATCTGATTGACCTCCTGACCGGAACATTTACTCATGCACCTCAGTGGCCAAGGTCAGAAAAACTTGTATACACAGTAGGCCTTGATCCTCATGGGCTGTTGCACCACTGAGTTTAGTTTATAGATTATTAGAACTTGGATAAATTGATATTTTAATATAGTTTGGTAATAATTCATGTTTTTCTTCCCACTCTTACAATCTAATAAATAGTGGGGATATCTCAGTAAACAGTACTTTAGTCAAATTTATTGGTTTTCACCTCATACAATGTAAAAATGGTTGAAAAATGGAAAATTAGTAGATTTTAATTTGGCATTTAAAAAGCAGATTGAAGTATAAAAGAAAAAATTGCAGTGTCTAATTTTCATGAAACAAAAGCCCCCAATTATTTTTTTTAACAGTTAGTTTACTAATCTTGTTGTGTACAGTATTAGATAAATGATACTTTCAAGAAAACTTATTTAATTTTCTGATGATTTGGATAATTCTGTTTCTAATCTCATGTGTAAAACAGTTAACTTTCACTTAACTTAAATGAGTAACTTTTAATTTTTATCTGAAATAAGACTTGCATATCAAGATATTATTCGAATTTCAAAAGAAAATTAAATAAAAACAATAACATCATTATTTTTTTTAAAGGCATTGAATATAAAACTTAAAGAAACAATTTTTTAAGCCTCTAAAGTGTGAAATATATTTTAACCTTTTTTTTTCAAAATGGTTTACTTTATGAATTTTGAGACAGTCAAAACATAAATTTTGAGTTCAAAGAAAAAACAGTTGTCTTATAAGTTCTTCCTTGAATAACAACTACAATGATTTTAAATTTTGTAAACAAACTTAATTGAGAGATATAACTGCAGTGTAGCAAATCAGGAGTTCAAGCTCACTGTTTCTGAAGACTGTATGTAAAAATTATGGAAAATGTGTATTAAATATAATTGAATTTTTGAAAGTTATGTGTTATGGTTTTTAAAGAAATAAAAGTCTAATTATGTTTTTTATAATTTCTACTCTTAATACTTAAAAATCCATTTCCAGTAATATTTTTTATCAAATTTTTTGTTAAAGGAATATACATACATATGTATTTGTTTGAAGCAAATATTAAAATACTACAGTTTTTTTTTCGTCTGCCAAAATGTTGATTGTGGGTATTACTAAAATGCTATTTCTCTGTGATATTTTTTGTACAAATCGAAAGAAATAGATTCTTCTATTCAAAACAGTTGGAGAGTTCAGTCTTTTTAAAGATTTCCTCCTTAATTAAACTTTGAATTGCCTTTACCTGAAATAACTCTCCCTCTCTTCCCAAAATTTCTTTGTTTCTAAATTTTTTTGAAAAATAAGTTTCTTTAATCCTTAAGATAGTTTGATATTACCAGTTTTGTATTTATACGTTTTTGTAGAGTTACTTTGTTAGCTCATGCAAACATTTCTAATTTTTTGATGTGTCATATTTAGTATTCAAAACATTCAGGAGTATTTCCTAGAGACTAGAAACTGTGTACACACTCAATTCTATAAAATTTTGCATATCCATCATGTTTAAATTTCTACAAATATTTTATTAGTGGTGTAAACAATGAAGTTGGGATAGTAAAATTATCATGCATAAAACTTTGTTAAGGTATTCTTCAAGAAATAATTGAAAATTTTTTCTTATTATAGTTTATTGAGGAATGCCATTTTTATTGTTGTAGAAAATACCTCATCTCTTCCTTTTTAAATCAAAAATCTTCTCGCACACACATTTCCACATTCAATCAATATGGACGTATAGCACAAACTTTCAACATAAAAATAAGATCAAAATGTACGGGTGCACATTATGTGCCAGGTATAAAAATGAGAGCTTTAAAAATATAAAAATAAAAAAATAGAGATGATTATATAAAAAAAAATAGACTTTTATGTCTATTGAAATACTGTTTATTTAAGAGAAATGACATTCCTTATGAACTTAAAGAGTTGTAGTTCTAGAAGTATACTAATTTTTTCTAAAGTTTGAAACAAACCTTGAATAATTGACTTAAAAGCATAAGAGCATTACACACATATATTTCAAGTTTCTTCATAAAATAGGGGGTGCACGTTACACTGTGAATATACCAAAAAAACTAAAAAATGCATCTTGAAAGTATGAGTACATGTTTTGCGGCAGTGTGCATTATATGCCAGATTTTACAGTAATATAAAAATATAAACATGTGAAAAATAACATTCATTACACATATGATTTTATAATTATGACTTATAATAATTATTCAAAGGTTATTTTAATTCTGATTTTATCAAATTACAAAAATTCAGAATCAATTGATCAGTTCAGTCCAAGAATATGAATGTGCAGCAACTTTTTAGAGATAATAAAAGAATTATTTTTGTACTTATTATTTGTAGTGTTAATTAATTTTTCTTTTATCAAAATGATAGCCAATTTTGAATTTCTATGATTGAAATATCTTGAATACAGACTTGTTACAATTATAAATTTTTATAGCTCTATTAGGTTATTAATTCAATGTTACTTTTCTGCATAAAATGGTTTCTCATTCTTATATTTGTATTTCTTATGAGAAGGTTAATTTTTTTATCTCTGCAAAAATGGTTTTAGATCATTTATGTACTTATTGACTTGATTGGTCTCTTTTGATCTTTTGAACAGCAATATAAAAAAATTTCTGTCAGTAGAAGTTTTGCTTTCAAGAATAGCATAATTAAACTGACACATTTTCATAAATTTAGAAAAGGATTTTTAAGTTCCATGGGCTTGGAAAGTAAAGGGAGAATCTGCCTGTCTAGTTGTCATTTTTAAAATTTTGCTGGATGTGTATTTGTAGATGTAATAGCAGGATTTTTTTGTAATGTAGTGAGATTGTAACAGGGGTGAGTTGCCATGGTCATTAGCTCTTGAACATTCTTCCAAGTTTGAGTACTGGTTCTACCAATGACCTACTGTATAGAAAGGCTGATGCACATTAAATTTGTCTAAGCTGAAAGTCCTCTTGTTGAGGTGATAAGGAAGTTTGGAGAGTGGGGTGTCAACTCAGGAGTCATCTTCCTCATTTGAATTACAAGGTACATAATTCAGAATTACAAGGTCTGTTGCCAATAGAATAAAATTATTTGTAATGTTTGATTTAAAAACAATTTACAAAAACAAAATTTTAAAGTAAATATTTTAATAGAATTCATACAGCTACCAGGAAGAGGACCATATTTTCTAAAGGTAGCAAACACGAACATTTTGATTAAGATAACTCAGAAAAATTATTTAGGCAACAAAAAGCTATTTGTTAAATTAATTCTGTTGGATTAAAAAATAAAGCAAAGTTACTCGCAGCTCCCATTTACAATCTTGTCTTTTTAATCTTTGTAAAATTTTCATTTAAATGTGTTGTGATTTTTTTCCACCTTTGAAATTTTTAAAAGGATAACAAGCCTTGAGTTTTCAGCAAATCTTAAGGTTTATGCATACTATAATTTAAAGTACTCTAATGCTGCAAAGGTACTATACATTTACAAACATCCATGCCTTCTCTAGGATTCAAACCCAGGCCCTACAGCACAACAGTCAGCATCACTAGCTACTATACTGGATGAGTGGCTGGGTTGAGTTCTGGTGCTATTAAGACTCCCTGTTTAGAGGATTACCAGTGGTGTAATGGAGAATATTAGAACCCCCTACAAAGTCAGGCTTTGGGTCCCCTAAAACTCTGCCCCCTTGCAATGTTGGGTCGTACGTTATGCCACTGGGAACCATTACACATTAAATCTGTTGATGTTAAAAGTCCTCATATTGATGTGTGGAAATTTGGAGTAGAGTACTAGTTCTGGTGTCCTCGATACTTGGATGAGGTTCATTGCCAATAGTCCGTTTGTAACTTCATAGTGCTGTGTTTATTTACAATAAGTCCTTCTCGTGTGATAGAAATCTTTTCTCTCTAAAATATCCTCCAATATGGTATATTTTTCTTTCTTTTAAATGTGTGTGGCTCAGAATTGTAATAAAATAATTGTCTTTGCTTTGTTTGTGCACACTTCTACAATTCTTGTCTTTCTTTTTTTAGACTTGCATTCTGCATGCATAGATTTCTCCTCTACAAATAATATATTCCCTCATTCAACTCCATATGGCAATTTTAGTGCAGGTCACTTTAAAAGAATAAAGGATGCTGCAAGTTATTCTGACTGTGTCCGAGCATGTTGTGAAATTGATAATTGTCACATAGCTCTCCTTTACAATGCCTTTTGCTATACAATTCATTGTCATAGTTACAAACTATGTAAACCACTTAAAAGACGAGGACAAAAATATCAAAATACATTAATGGTGATTGTTCGAATACCAGGTAAGTTATTTACTTTCTTATGCTAGGTTTTAAATTTTACACAATTGCATACAGGTTACACATAACATTGAATAAGGTAAACTTTTCTTCATTAAACTTTGTATTTTTAAATATTTTCTGTTACTTTATCATTGACCATTTTATGTTTTTTAGCATCATTTAATAGTATAATTTGCATTTTGAATTTTTCATGCTATGTATTAATTCATTGTTTGTGAATAAAATATGCTAATTATATGCATGAAATAATGTGAAAACACATCACATACTCTATAACTTATTTTTTATATTACTGACTTTATTCTACACAGCTTCACATTATTCTTTAAAGTAATTAAATTGCCTGTAAAAATATGTTTGTTATGAAAGAATCTTCTCTTTATATACATCTGGAATATATATATTAGGTTCTAATTTTAAAAATGTGTTCTTCATAAGCTGTAGTTTATAAAAATCAAATATAGTTGTATAAAAATCTATGGGATTAAAATTTAGAAGTGAAATCTGTTAAAATACCTATGTTTTATTTGAAGATCACTTATATTGTGTAAAGAATTTTTGTGTGGATATTTTATGAATTTTTAAAAAATAAAATAGAAATGCTTATGTGCATTTGTAAATATGTTGCATCATTTGTTATTCTAAATAGATTTTTTAAAGAAAAAAGAGTTATTCAAATTAGCATTTTTAGCATCTTATCTTTCTCACTAACTTTTAGAACTGTTATTGCAGTATTTTTTGTGTTGTACACAATTATACAGATGCTTTATTTATTTTTAATGAATAAATGAGAATTACAGTCGAACCTCTATATAACGAACCTTCATATTGCGAATTTTTCTATAAAGCAAACTTTTTTCAAGAACCTTGAACATTTCATGATTTTCTTCGTAAAATAACCTCTCTATAGCAAAGTGCATTTTCTATGTAACAAACTTTTTCTTTTGTGATTCAATTTTTGTTATCCCTTTTTTTTTTAAAGTATTTCTAAAAAAATTTCAAGTTAGTCTCTCTTTAACACTTTTTATGGTGGTCACACATAAATCTTGAACTGGTTTTGTTGGATCCTAACTCGCTGAAAGCAATAGAGTTCTGGACATTTCATCCAAGAAGTGTAACCTTTAACCCCCATTGTCCAGTTCATTAGAAACATCTTCGATATCCTCTTTCACCCTCTGTGGAGTTGTGCGGTGTGCTCGTGTTCTAAATATAAAATAATGTATGTTTAATATTATTTGTGTGCTTTAAATTATAAAATGTCCTTAACATTCATTAATTTTTTGTATAAAATTATTTTCTTAATGTTGAAAATACAGTGAATTCTTCAACATTCTTTTTAGTTTTCCTTGCAGTTTTTTCTTTCTTTTTTGATGGGTAAGATATACAAAATAAACATATATTAATTTTAAAAAAGGTGTGAATAAATTCTTTTTTGTAATATGTAGTGTTAATGAATTTAAAATTTGTTTTATCTGGTTTATAAAGTATATTCAAAGATGAATGTCTATATTACGAATTTTCCATATAACAAACTTTTTTCCGGGATTTAGCAACTTCGTTATGTAGAGGTCCGACTGTATATGCATTCTTTAAATATTTTATGTTTACCCATGTACACTGGTGTCCAAAAGTTAAGCATAATTGATAATTATGTGAATAAAGAAGGAACTGTAAATCAGAATGGTGGGAAATGTGATATGCGAGTGTACAATGATTATAAAATAAGAAAGCAAATCAAAAGAATGATAATAATTAATTTTATTATCCAAAGTAGCAGTTTGAAAGAAAACTGAGCACAGCAAGGATTCACACTTTAAAGAAAAAATGAAAGAAAACATTAAGTAAAATACTGATGCAGTTTAATAAGGTGTGTGGTCACCTTTGACAGCCAGGCACGCTGCACAGCGATTTACCATACTTGCTATGAGATGATGAATGAGTTGGGGGCTCAAACGGTTCCAAGATTCTTGGAGAGCTCTCTTCAGTTCTGTAATGGAGCTTGGTGGTGCGAAAGGGCTGCAATTTGTTTCCCGAGCATATCCCATAGATGCTGTATAGGATTTAAATCGGGAGTTCGCAGGCCATGACATGCGCTGAATGTTTTCCGTTTCAAGGAAGTCATCAATCAGCGCTGCTCGGTGACATGGTATATTATCATCCATGAATAGGAAGTCAGAACCAACAGCACCTCGAAACAAGCGAACATAAGGCTCAAGAACTTCGTCTTTGTATCTTTGAGCAGTCACAGACCCCGTGTCAAAGAAATGGAGGTCTGTGCGGCCGTTCATCATGATGCCTGCCCATACCATTACTCCCCTTGATGGAAAATGATGTCTTTCCGTTATGTTTCTTGGTTCAAAACGTGTTCCACATTCTCTCCATATCGTTACCCGCCGAGAATCACTACTCTGACTAAACCGGGACTCATCACTGAACATCACATTGGCCCACTCTCCCATATTGATGTTTCAAACTCCAGTTCAAATGAGTGCGTTTATGTGCAGACGTGAGGGGAATGCAAACTGCTGGTCTTCTGGCATACAGCCCAGCATGATTAAGTCTTCTGTAAACAGTTTGTCTCAAAATTCGTATTCCTGTGGCGACTGTGAGCGCCGAACCCATTGCTCTGGCAGTACTGCCCCTCTGACGTCGCACACTTATTACCAGATATCGGTCTTGGCGAGGGTTTGTGACTCTTGGTCGACCTGATACTGGTTGTCGGGTAACATCTTCCGTTCTTTGAAACCTCTGCAACAGTCTTGAGAACACAGACTGGTCCACATTCAGAATTTGAGACACTTTGGTTTGTGATGGTGAGGATTCCAGCATTCCAACGATTCTTCCTTTCGTAAACATGTCCAATTAGTATCTTTGTGCCATCATTCACCTTGTTTGATGGTTAACAACGTTCCTTTGCACAGCAGTTGCATGAAACTTGTCTGAACTGCCTATGTTGCGTGAATCAGTTTCTCCACATTCTGACATGCGCCGGTGTTTCGCGCAGGACGTAGTCAACTGAAAAGTTTTTTATAAACCCAATGTTTCTTCTTCACCCAATCAATATCTGCAAGAAATTTGGAATAATTTTACAAATATTTACTCCATGTTTTTCGCATTTTACGATTTATGCTTAACTTTTGGACACCAGTGTATTTCCATTAAATGGAACTTTGTAGCTTGCTCTCTGATGAAATGTTTATAAAATCTTCTTCAAGTTTTGATAGGAATTCTATGAATAAGCATGTAATTTAATTCTTTGTTGCTATTTGTATTGAAAATTTTTGTGACATTTTTTTTAATGTACAATATGAAAAATATGTCAATTTGACTGATAATAGTAATGTATCAAAATGTTGATAAGTAACTAAGCTCTCTATGACTCTCCTCTAGCTCAGACACTAAGACTAAAAATTGGAGGTAAATGTACCTTTGTTTATATCTTTCTTCAAATTTTTGAAAAATAATCCAAAATAAATTGGGCTTAAATTGATTATTTGTTTAAAAAAAAGCTATCATACTTTTTCAATAAGTTTATTAATTGCCTTCTTTATAATTACTATAATTTCAATGTTAAATTAAGCAATTTTATTCTGATCTTTTTAGAATAATGTAAATCCTTTTAAGTTTTAAGTTAATTTTAAAGTTTTTATTTGCACATGTGTGAATAGCCTTTTTTTAGGTATGTAATATTTTTTTGTGTGTTAGAGTGATAGTTAAAATATTTCAATATTATTTTATAACATCTATGTTTTTCAGGAGAAAATTATCTGTATGGAACTGAATTTACTGATGTTGGAAATGTAAAGTAAGCAATGAAGAATAAAATTTATTTTGGAATTAATTTTGATAAGTTTTTGTAATTTATTTTATTTCTATAATTTGTTGAAAGTGTAATGTGAAGAGTAATTTTCCACTATATTATTGAATTGTGTTGTGTTTCATTTCTTGAACAAAGTTTCATTCATCTGAAATTAATTGCTCTGGCCATTCTAAGTATATACAGCATATTTTAGATGGAAATAGTTTTCTTTTTAGAGTATCAATACACAATTGATATTAGTAATATATAACTCATTAACTGAGATGTATTTAACTAAAAACACTCACACAAGTTGAAATTATTCAGTCTAGGAAAATTTTGAAGTACATTTTGAAAATTGATAACAAACAATGTTTATGTCAACAATTTTTTGGGGGGAAAGAAAGAGACTGGATTTCAAAATGTTTGTGCATGTGCCTGTTATTTCTTGGTTATTCTTTCATATGTACAATAAAAGTAATAGGATCTGTTAATTAATAAATCTAAAAGTACCTAATCCAAGGTGGAATTTCTAGTTCTTTCACTATTTTATGTCTTTAGTACAACATTAAAAAAAATTTAAAATTTTTGAATGAATCTTATGTTTGTCAATTATTTAAATTTTTTTTAATCTAAAATTAAAATTTTTCCATTTAACTGAAAGAACACTAGGTTTTAGTCTAAAAACTTTGTAAATGCCTTGCATCCTGTAATAAATTTTTGAAAGAAATTTCATTGTTAAACTGGTTTATGGAAAAAAAGAGTGGGAGGTCTTAATAACATTCATAATTCTCATTACTGCTATATAAAAGAGATTTGAGATACGAATAATGTATGTATTAATTTGTTCATAATATGCACATATTTTTTAAGTAAGTGATTCAATTATGTAATTTATTTCAGGTTATTTCAGGATGATTATACTGACTTTGCGAATGATGACCTGAAGGAAACTCATCCATCATTATTAGATGCCAGTGCTGTGACTTTTTTCACTCCTGCTCCAAAATCCTGTCTTTATGGTGTTCCAGGCGAATGCCTCCAGTATGAAGAATGTGTTTTGAAGAATAATCGAGCTCGCAATGGATTTTGTCATTGTGTTAGTGGTTACGTTCGTGATATGCGAGGCATTTGTATACGGAAGCATTCTACAACAGATTTTAATCTCCAGATAACAGCTTTACCACCTACTGTTCATCAGGTAAAGATTTTTTACCATAAATACTTTTTATTTTATTTTATTTATTTTTGAAAATAAATGCTTTTAAATAAACTTAGTGTTTGTAATCAAAATGTAGTTTGATAATTATATAATTTAGGAAGCAAATACTAAAAGTTATTTTGAATTCTATAATTCTTTTTGTAATGCCTGATTATTTCAATGTTATATTATTGAAATTATATTGTTTAGCATTTATTCTAAAAATTAATTTGTATGAACTGGAAATATAATTATAAGTATTACACTTAAATTTTTTTGTTTAGTTTTTGAGCATTAGGTTAACAATTTTTAAATATTATTAGATTAGATTCGTAAAATAGTATTTACATGGGTTTGTTCTAACTATTGTGAAAATTTTCAAGAAATTAAAATTGACACTATTTTTGTTTGTAAAGTAAAATTCATATATATATAGTTTTAAGGACATTTTGTTGTATAGAATTGATTATAAAAGTACAGCAGCTGATTACTTCTATAAAATGTTTCCAGTTCATTTTGAGTAGAATGTAAGTTTAGATATATCGGTGCGAGAACAAATATAGTTTTAAGAAGCATTTAAAAACTATTGTTTAAGGTTAATCTTTTCAACTTATGCAATTATTTGAAGTATAATAAATTTCATAATATTGATACTCCTTCCTTCGTCTAATATCAATGTATAGGACCTAAACTCTGCACAATTTTTCAAAGAAAAGAAAGAAAATGCCCCACCATACATTCTGACTTCATTATCATATACATAGCAACCTATTTTACTATATTGCTAATTTCTGTTTGAAGCAGTATTATTTTTCCCTTTAAATTTGTTTCATACTTGCATACAAAAATATCATTTATATTATAAAACTAAACTGATATATTTTTCTTTTACTTATAAACAAATGTTATAAAAAATTGCACATATGAAATGCTCTTAAATTTTAGGAAGTAAAGGTAAATATGATATATATATATATATCTATATATATATGACGCATTTGTTGTCTGTTCCCTCATAACTCAAGATCCAGACAACCAAATAACGAGAAATTTGGTACACGTATACAAAATTACATGGGGAGGGCTCTTAAATAGGTTTTGCGTTCGTAATTCTTTCTAAATTTTTTAAAATTTAATTTTTAAGTGATTTTCCAGTGTTATGATGTCATGTGTTGTCATATTTCTCACTGAGTGGAAAATTTATTCTTTACACGCAGTTTTTGAAGATTATTACTTATTTTTACTATAGCTATATTTATCAGTTGGAATATTTATTCAATTTTTCTATTCTGTGATATTTAATTAGGATTATTTTTCGAATAAATCATTTTTTATGGATTATTCTTTCAACAACAAAAATTTTGTTTTGTTGTTTTGGCAACATTTAGGTATTATCGCAGGATGTTTATGTGTATGATTTTTCTTACAAATTACAACTTATTTAAATGTCATGGTGAGATATCGAATTCATTCTAAAATAAATAATACCGAAAAAAAGTACCTTGGTGACCACTTTTAGTCACCAAAATAAAGGACTGCACCAAGTAGCCCCCCCATACTACACTTGATCCAATAATATGGTTCTTTGGAATTTCATGTGTCTTTATTTTAACCTTTAAGGTAAGGGTATACTATTGGCTTCAGTGCATAAAATTGCCATGCTGAAAATCAAACTTGGGTAATCATATTGCCCAAGCAAAAGCAGTGTTGGTAGTAATTACATATCAAACTGGAATAGGCCTCAGAGAATGATCAAACCAGACAAATGGCTTAAATACCTGTTGAGGAAGCAGATAGTCATATTTAAGGGTATAAATTGCTTTGCAGAAAATCAAACTTGGGTAATCATACTGCCCAAGCAAAAGCAGTGTTGGTAGTCATTACATATCAAACTGGAATAGGCATCAGAGAATGAGTAAAACAGACAAATGGCTTAAATACCTGTTGAGGAAGCAGGTAGTCGTAAGATAAATTATTTTTTGGAACTTATGTAAAGGGTGTTTTTTTTTTTTAGAGGTATAGAACCTTAAATTGCAATAAAACAACGATGTATTATTCGATTGACATGAATTTTTTTTTTATTCGAAAGATAATCTTGTGGCATTACATTTTAAATATGATTTCTGGCATATGACTGCCACGGCTGGCTCGGATGTAGTCCAATCTGGATGTCCAATTTTCGATGACTTTTTCCAACATTTGTGGCCGTATATCGGCAATAACACGGCGAACGTTGTCTTCTAAATGGTCAAGTGTTTGTGGCTTATCCGCATAGACCAATGGCTTTACATAGCCCCACAAAAAATAGTCTAGCGGTGTTAAATCACAAGATCTTGGAGGCCAATTCACAGGTCCAAAACGTGAAATTAGGCGGACACCAAACGTGTCTTTCAATAAATCGATTGTGGCATGAACTGTGTGACATGTTGCGCCATCTTGTTGGAACCACAGCTCCTGGACATCATGATTGTTCAATTCAGGAATGAAAAAGTTAGTAATCATGGCTCTATACCGATCACCATTGACTGTAACGTTGTGGCCTTCGTTTTTGAAGAAGTATGGACCAATGATTCCGCCAGCCCATAAAGCGCACCAAACAGTCAGTTTTTCTGGATGTAACGGTGTTTTGACATACACTTGTGGATTAGCTTCACTCCAAATGCGGCAGTTTTGTTTGTTGACGTAGTCATTCAACCAGAAGTGCGCTTCATCGCTAAACAAAATTCGGTTATGAAAATCGGGAACAACGGCAATCTCGTTTTGGGCCCATTCGACGAATCTACGCCTTGCTTGATCATATTTAAAATGTAATGTCACAAGATTATCTTTCGAATAAAAAAAAATTCATGTCAATTGAATAATACATCATTGTTTTATTGCAATTTAAAGTTCTATACCTCTAAAAAAACACCCTTTACTATCCTAACAATCGCCAACGCTCAAAATAACTTGCCAGGTTGGCAACCCCGATTTTGCATGTCATATATATGCTAAATTGTGAGTCATGTGCTTCGTTTCATATAATGTCACCAATAGGTTCCGGTTATATGTTAGTACCTTATTTTTTCAAATTATGCTTTTGCATTGATAAAGTTAGTTCAGTTCTTTTTATGTCGGTTAATGTTCGTATTGTACTTCATTTTTCCATTTATTTTTATGCTCGGGATATATATACTTTGGATAATTTTTTTAGTACTTGCGTATTTTTGCAGTCGCCAACGTTCAAGACAACTCGCCACTTTGGCAATCCCAACTTTGTATGCGTTGAGTTGGCAATCATGTGCTTCATTTTGTATAATGTCACCAATAGGTTGCAATAATACATAAGTACCTTTAATTCTGTACATTACTATAACATTAGACTGGCCGCTACATACCAATTTGGCGTGATTTCAAAATCATGCCAAAAATGAGTAGCCAACCAATATGAAATTAATATTATGAGTATTATCTTAGCCTATTTTATCTTTCCCTCCAGTAATCCTTAATAAATTCAATATATAATTTTTTTATATATATATTTTTTAGTACTTACATTTTTTTTTTTTTTTTTTTGGTTATTATGTACTGCAAATATTTTATTGCACATTGCGATGTCTTTGGCAAAATTAATCAGTGGTATTTTTCGTAAATATGTTTTTTTTATCTGTTTTTGACAATTTTAAAAATTTTGTTTGATGTTTGTCTGAAATGCAAATAGCAAAATAAATATTTTACAATATATATATATATATATATATTGTGTTTGTACAAAAAATTTTATACTGATTTATTCAAAATATTGAACCGTCTTTTATTTTTTATATCTATTTAAGATTGAATTTTATGTTATAACTAGCTATACCCAGTTAAATGTTACTGTGGCTCAGTCAGTTTTAAAAGACTGGTACACCATAAAGTATGTCATGAGGCATACAAAAGTAATAATACACAAGAATTCAAACAAATCTATATACATATAAGACGCATTTGTTGTCTGTCTGAATAAACTTTCTCTTTCACATTACATCATTTGGACAAATTTTCAAAATTTTTGTAGATATTAGTTAATTATAACGCTATAATATTTTAATTGAATAGTCAGATATTGCATTTTTAAGTATAAAAATAATTTTAACTACTGTACTGTATTTTTTGGAGTGAGTGAATATTAATGTCACACTCTTCAGCTACACAAGGGCTTTTGGCAACAGACCACGTAATTTTGAACCATGGTCAAGTGACGTGGACGACACCTGAGCTGGCACCCCCTTCTCCTAACTACCACACCAACTTAGAAGGAATATTCTACCAATACTTAACAGGACTATTCTTTGAAATTCACTCTTCCAAGGTATATGACAGCATGGGTTCTATGAGGAGTATTTTAGCGGGGAAGGCGAATAGATTTGTAGCAGATATTGCATTTTCAGCTGACGGCGCTTTCAGCAGATTGCAAAAATTATTTTTGTCCCAAAAAATAGTTAATGTCAAAATTTAAGTGTCTTATGTTTTTGTTTGTTTATGGAGACCTTAGAAAACGATTTGACTATTTATTTTAAGTGAACGGTGTATATAATTAATTTTACAGTGGAATATCTTTAATTTATTAGCTCTAACCGATTAAATTTCCCTAAGTGGAGTATTTTGTGTATGTATGTCCCTTAATTTTCAATGTAGTGACCTGAAAAAAATTGCAATAAATCATAATGTGGTAGATAAAGCATTAACGTGCATCGCTCTCCTGCACGGCGGGTCTTACAAAGCTCTAATAAAGCTTGAGCTATGAAAGTAGCTAGACATTTGCCAACTTGACTCTGTTGTCAACATTTTGCTATGTTTTTCATTGTATTACAATTTTAACATAAAATAAATTCAACAGAAAGTAATATTAATGTATGACACTTTCAGATATAAATTATTTACAATATTTTAAGCATCACAAAACTTTTAACAATGTGTTACTTTTGCTGATCAGCTTAGGGAGGTATTTTCAAAAATCGGCACTAAAGAGTGTTACGGAGAGTTATAAATATAAAAAAAAAATCCTTTTTATCAGCTATTAGATCTACAGACTTAAAATTTAACAAAGGTATTTTTTTCTTTCTTTTTTTTCTTCAGCTGAGATATGCGAAAAGCTTTTTTTTGTTTAATTTGCAATTCACTTAAAATTAACTCATTAAAAACTTCTTTATCCTTCAATCTGTGTTGTTTAATTTTTCAGTTCACCCGTGCGAAGAACGAGTATACCAGCTAATATATATATATATATATATATATGATTCTATATCAAGACATTTTTTTTATATTAGGATCCATGTTTGGATTTTTCTGTGTAACATTTGATGAAGACAGCTTTATAAATTGTAAGAAATGTTATGTGACTTTGACTAACAACTACAACTATATGAATAAACAATTTTTTTGAATTTTAATTCCTTTAGTCTGAAACAGGTCTTTTTTTGTGTACAATTATTTTATAAATTTTTTTTTAAAAAAAACTAACAAAAACCCAGCTTGTGTTGTATATGGAAATTATTATTATCTTTTAATACTAAACTGAACTCTATTATTTTTTTTAATAAAAAAATCTTATAATTTTACTCTTTTAATACATATAAATATGTGCAAACTTTTAAACCAGCTTTAAAAGACTATTAATTTTGCAAGAATTATTTTTGATGGCTATATTAATTTTATTATATACAATTTTATTACATTTTATATTTTGTTTATTTTTAAGGACCTTTTTCCAAGAAAAAATGTTACAGATAAATTATCAACAACTGCTTCTCCTGTGCATCTGCTTGTTGTGTCTGCTGGTGATAATGTTACATTGCAGTTGCCAGATAATGAAGTAACTCTCTCTGCTTATGCCTTAAAGCAGCCTGAAGGTATTCATAATTTGTTATTTGAATATTAAAATGCTATAATTTCATGAGAATTTCTTGTATATTCTTGATGGATGGTTATTGATATGGTAGTATTAAGTGAAGTCAAAAAACATTTTTAATTCTTTAGTATTTAATATTTTGTATGATAATTATTTTATGAGTAAAAGTTTTAAGATGTAGTTGTTTTGATTGATTATATCCTGCTATCATTAATTATATTTTTTGTAAATTTTAGTAATTTTTTTTAAAAAAGTAATGAAGAGTGTTTTATTATGAAGAGATTAATATTCAGGGAGTTTTCTATGAAAGTTAATGTGAGGTATTTGATAATGTTTTGTGGAAATTGCTGTTGTTGAATAATTTTGAGATCATTTTTTGTTAGGTATTTATTCTTTAATATTAGCAATACTTGATTATGGTTAGCACTAATATATATAAATAATCACTGAAATTTAAAGTAATTTTTTTTGTTTTTGCTGTCTATGTAATTGGTGAAAAAAATAAAATATAAGAAATTTATGGAATCATAGATTTTACGTTAATAGGAAGCTGTATTCATAAAACTGGACAGTATACTCATCTGTGTATTATACAAGAATGGATCTATGCTTTTTCTATTCTTTTATATGGGATATATAATAGCATTATTTTGCTAATTACATTTATGCATAGTAAAATGATTGGAAATGATTTATCGTGTGTGTGATCATATTGAACAATACCAAAATATGCAGTTAAAGAGCAGAAGTCTTAAAAAATCATTCAATCTATTGTGCACTTAATAAATTAATGATTTTTATATCAAATGATGGTTCAAGTTAATAATGTAATATTGACTTCCATTTATTGATTCATAAAATGAATAATTTGGAGTAATTTAATTTGATTTTAAGTACTTGCTAAAGAATTTGTTTGTACTATACATCCTTATTTATTTTGGTTCACATTTGATCTTTTCCTGTGTAAAATTATATTTTTCTATTTTCATTAGAATTAACATGCAAACTACCTTATATTTCCGAATATAAGCTGAAAGTGCATTTTTTTTTCAAAAGCTTACCCAAAATTCAAAACCCATATATTAACCAAATTGGGGGGAAAACCCTGTAATTTTCAAACATGTTTCTAAACAGATGGAATATTTTTCCAATCAAATTGATGTAAATAAAACATCAAAAGCCAATGATATTTATTTATATGTGGAAAACCCTATTTACAGCTGACATATTTTTTCCATTCATTTGTTATCTTGTGTGCTCTCCATGCTAGTTATGCTTACTATGTTTTTTTTTTTTTTGGGAAAATGAATGAGAAAACTTTTTATACATCTTGCAACCATTGATCTTGGTTTCATACCTTGGAGGAGATACTTGCTACTATATGATCATATGCATTTAAACATTTCAATAAGTAAATGGGAATTTTATGAACTATTTGGAAATTTGGATTCAGACACTGACTCTGAAGGAATTTGTGGTTTTTTTTCCCTTTTAGAATAAAAATTCAATTTAAAACACCCCAAAAAACTAAAAAATTAAAATATCTTGTGTATGGCTGATGGGAAAATGTTAAAAAAAAAAAACTATTATTCCTATGCTACTTTTTTCCCCCCTGAGATCAGCAAATCCACATAAAAGCCACCCCCTCCTACTTTTAACTTAAAAGAAGTTCTAAAAATTATCTTTTTACACAAAAATGTATAGTAGGTGTTGCAACACAAAGATGTCAACAATTTTGGCTAAAAAGAATATACCTGTTATTTTTCCCAAATTATGGAATATCTTGAAAAAGTTTTTAATTGCTTTTCCTAGTGAGAAGGAGTTTCAGCACAGTTGCCAATCTCCAAAACAAAAAAGAAAGACAAACTGGACATTACTAACAGAGGGGATTTAGAGTTAAATCTGACTAGATTGATGCCAATTGCTGAAAATTCGTTGTTAAAAGTACTAGATTCATTCCTCCCATTGAATGTTTGTTTCTTGCTCAGTTATTTTATATATCAATTAAATTTTCATTTAATTAACATGTGTTTGTTAAGTTTTAAACACTATACTTCACTATGTTTAGAAATTTGAGTCTTTAAAAGTAAGTAGCTCTATACCAGCTGTCAAAAAGAGATTTAAGTTGATAAATTTGCAAAAGTTCACTATTGGATAAGTAGAGGTGTACTCCAAACTGAAAGACATTACAAGGGGAGAGGGGTCTATGAGATGAAAAAAAATTTTCAACCTTTGATTTAGATCAGGGGTGCCCAACCCAAATTGGTTGGTGGGCCACATAAAAATTTACTAAACTGAGGTGGGCCGCACATATCAAAATAAAAAAAAATTATTCAAAATATTTTAGTATCGTACAGCATTCAAAATATGATCTGATCAACACATTCAATTATTGATATGATAAAAAAACACCAAGTTTACCTTTTACTGGATCACAATCGCAACAAAGTTGAAAGTCGACCAATTGCACTTGTTGGTGGAAGAATATCTCTTAACCTACAAGGTTCTTATCTACAGTAGATTTATGCTGCCATCTGAGGTTACATAGTATAACAACTATGTGCGTAACATCTTCACATTTTATACTTGTGTTACAGTATGTTTGCATAAAATTGATTTTGATTTTCAAAATTTTTATTTCAAATGCAAAAAAAGCAATTAAGCAAAGAACAGCTTTGTACTTATTACACTGTTTGTCAAAAAAAAAATTTTTTCTGCCCGATAGCCAAATGTTTTGTTTCTTATTGTATGATATTAATTATTGCACTGTGATTAAATATATATCATAAAATGAAAAAGTTACATAATTTCAGTACGTTAAAATATTAAACATTTTTATTCTGCTGCCATAATTATTTTACATTTCTACTAGCTGGTCTGACAATCCTGAGGCAACTCATTAAATCCATCATCAGATTTTCTCATTGACAAATAAAACAAGAAAAAGACTACTAATCTGAACTTAAAAATATAGACATAAATTATTTCTCTGACAAATAGAACTAAATACACTACTCACTCCCAACGAAGTTCTTGTTGAAAGAGGAATAACACACCCAAGCTCATCTGCTTTCCTTCATCCATCAACACCTGTTATTACAATTGCTTGGAATTCAAATGAAGGAAAAAAATTATTTCGGTAAAAACTGCACAGGGAGAGGTGGGGGTGGGTCAAAAAACGATATTTTCGATTCAACTGTCTGTAGTCCAAATAGTCCAAATGTCTAAAATAATATAGACAGAAACTTCAATTGGGCCGCGGGTTGGGCATGCCTGATTTAGATTATGTTATTCAAATTGGGTTACTTTTTTTTTACTAAAATATTTCAAAGAAATGTCTATATTCTTTGTGGAAGAAAAAAATTACAATAAAAGGTATTTAATTTTTTTTTTTACAAAATTAAAATTCATATAAACTCATTAATAAATTTGCTGTTAAATTAGATTAAAAGCATTATTGATTTACCTTTGTATTTGATATTGAAACTTTTATATTACATTTATATAAAGAATTTTTATTTAAAGGTGGAAGTGAAAATTATAAGTATGAATGGACACTGATTTCTCATCCTGAAGGTGATGAGACTGGTACTATGCAAGATCAAAATACAAAGAGTTTAAAACTTTCAAAGGTGCAGTAAGCTTTTCTGTTTTTTTGTTTAAATGTGTGTAATCTTTTTAACTGTTTAACTGTATGGAGTATTAAATAAATTTACTAGTATAAATTAATATTCCATTGTAAAATAATTCTGGCTAAAATAAATAACTAAAAATTGCTAATGACTTTCATTTTTTCAAAACTGAATTATGTAAAATTCTTATCTGTTTTTATTTTTGTTCATAATTATTTATTTAGCTTTACTAGGAAATCTTTTTTATGTTTTTAAAATGGTCAAAACTGAAAAAAATGTAATTATCTTTGTCTTTCTTTCTCTAAAAAAAGAATCAGTTAATACATTTAATGAATTTTTTACCTTAAGATTAAATTGTTAAAAGATTGTACTTGTGTGTTAAACATAAGATACATCACACACTGTAAACTATTTTAAAGCAGAAAATGTTTATAAAATTTTCACCAAAAAATATGTTGAAACATGTTTCTGATAGCTCAATAGGTCATAGAACCTATCATACTGTAAATTTTATTTAACTCAAATCCACATCTGTGGTTAATTTTATTGAATGATATATATATATATATGTTTTGATAAATAAATTCAACATTAGTGTTATAGAAATTTATAAAGCTTTCAAAATCTTTCTGTGATTTTTTTTCTATTACATTTCATATTAAATCTTGTGTTTGTGAATGATAATGTTAAGATTATTTTCTAAATTTAAACAGTTTAATTGATCAGTGTATAGTTTTGTCAAATGTCAGTTAAAAGTATTAACTTCTGTTAATAAATATTTTCTTGCTGAATTTTTAACTGCCTTTTTTATGAAATTCTCTGAATAAAATGAACTGATATGTCATAAAAGTGTTCATTTGGCATAAAGAAAATGTTTCAAATTGACTGCAAATGTTTTTATTTTGATACACTGATTGAAGAAATGTTTAATAAATTAATGCAATTGATTAATTTCATGCAAGATAATTTATTTTTTACTATTACAAATTGCTTAGAACAATTTAAGAATTAAGTAGATTGAAATAACTTAAATAGTTTGAGATAAATGTATATATATTTAAAGAGTTTTCCAGAAATGGATTTGAAATTTGATTGCATATTAGAATTAATGGATTTTTGCTTAAAATTATGTCATCTTCAAGAAAAGGAAATGAGCCCTATATTATTTAATAGTTTTTTTAAGGGAAAATTTCAATGTATTTGAGAACAGTTTTGTTTCATTAATAAGTGCTTGATGTATGTAATTTACCAAGTTCAATAGCTGGGACAGTTATTTTTAAAAACATTCAGGTTCAGTTTCAAGCTCAATAAAATATTGTAAATGTCCCAAGTAAAGATTTTTTTTAGCACTAAAAATGTTTTCGTTGATTATAAATGTTCACCAATAAGTTCTCTCCCCATAAATTGGGTTGCAAATTTTTAACATGAGTGATAATATTTAGAAATTGGAACATCATCTCAATTTCAAAGTAGCATACATTTATTTAGAATGTGTCAAATAATATACTCTGTGAAATTACATTTATAATTTTGACTTTCCAATCCAGAACAAAAAATTGAATAATCCATTCTGCCCATGAACAATCTACACTAAGCAATGTTAGAAACAGGCTCTATCAAATAAATTATATTATGCTATTTGTCACATTTGAAAATGTGACTATTAAGTGGGTTGTATTTTAGTACTTCTTAAATTTTAGTTATTAACCACTTGTGCTGGAAAGACGTGCCACGCACGTCATAATTCTTTTGTCACAGAATTGCTGATGACATGGTATGTATGTCGTCATGGAATTGTTACAGAAACAAAAACGATGTGCGTGGCACATCGGGTGGAATTGTTGTCAGAGTAAAGATCATCAGTGCACTTCATAGCGTACAGTTATAAATATTTAACCCACATTCTAAAGTGGAAGGCAAAAGTGATGTTAATGACATCATTTCGACAAATAGAAAAAGAAAACATGATGGTAGTAATAGTGACTTTGATGAAATAATTTTTCCACTCCAAAACCGACTATAAAAAGTTCTAGGTTAACAATAAATTAGTTTAGAAAATATAAATCTTTTTCCGATTTCTCTGAGGCATCACACACTGTGTGACGCCTCCCAGTGAGTTATACTGGAACGTTATGGTATACGCGTCAGTGATTTTTTTTTTTGCCAGTGCAAGTGGTTAAAAGAAGCATTTCTAGATGTGCCTTAATATAAGGTTTTTGGATAGTTTTTTTAAGTCTTTGTTTTTTAGTAGTTCAAGATAAGTTTTTATGGATAATATATATACTTACTAATCACTTTGAAAACATCTTCCGAAATATTTTTGTTTTCTTGATAAAATCTTATGAATGATTAGTAGACTGTATTTGAAATCCACAAGCATGCATGGAACATACCAAGATGAAGGATTGAATTATAATAATCACTTAACTGACAAAAAATGCTTTAGTTTCTGGAGTTTGACAGATTGTCAAACTCTTATTTTAGGCGTGTTACAACTTTCCACCAGAATATCAAGTTTTTAAGTACAATATTTTGGGATGTAAAAATAAATTTTGGTACATCTTTTTTTAATGTATACTAAAATTTCTCTTTGTTAGTTTTTCTTTCTAAGTTTCATTAAAATAAGTTTCAGCTATTTATTAAAATTTATCATTAGAATATGCTGTTTAAAACGGTTTTAAGTTCCATTTATTTTTCAGATTGAAAATTTTTGTACAATGTTAAGTACAATTGAATAAATTCACAAATTTGTGTTAACAGATGTATGTGAGTTCTAATTTTAAAATGCTCTTAATTAAAATTTACATTCTTTTTGCTTTTCTGTTATCTATTGTTATTTTAAATAGTGCATATTTCTCATGTATTTGCTTAATAATTATATGTTAACCAAAATAAGAAAGATATAGATTTCATGTATAGTAATTCATATATATTGAAATAATATCATTTATTAATTCTACATTTTTATTTCTGTTTAGCTAAGAGCAGGACTGTATACTTTTAAAGTTTTTGTTACTGCAGACAATGCTTTTGGAGAAGCCATGGTTAATGTTACAGTTTTACCTCGTATGTATGCAGTATTAATTTTATATTAGCTTTAATAAGCTGTATTATAAAAGCTTTTTAACTCTTAAATTCTATGGGTTATCAAGATAAGAAAATGGAATTTTTAATGATTAACTTATTTTTTTAAAAAATTTCTGGCAGTAACAGAAAAATTTGCATAATTTTTTTTTATTCATTTATTTGTTTTTGATACAAATGTAAGCTTTAAAATTGCTGCTTTACAAATATATTTTCTAAAGTAATTCAACTTTAGTTTTTAATGTTTTCCTTAATTTCCATAACTGTGGAATTTATTGCTTGTATTTTTGAAATATATTTTCAAAAGCAAATAATAGGATATAGCAGTAAAATAAATATTCTTTGTGTTGTGTAACTATATTTTGACTTGATTTATTAAACCATTGTCAATGAAAGTCAACTTCTTATGTTATAGTTTAAATCTGTGGTTTTTTTTGGTTTTGTATTTTATTTCATTATTTATTTTAGTCATATTCTTTGTAGCATTTGAAAAAATCAAAAAGGTAATTTGTGTACATATCATATCAATTGAATATATCGTATCTATCTTTTTAATGAATCGAATAATGCAATTTTTGAAAGCAATATGGTATTTTAAGTTTTCATGAGAAACATACAAAAAAAAGCACTTAAGAAAGAGGCAGTAGGATGTTGTAAGAGTTTCTAGTTCCATGCATATAAAGAAGTAATAATGCAGATTTCTCTACCATTGTATAGTGGCCGCGGCAGCCGAGTGGTATAGGTATCGGACCGTGGCTTGCTTTGTCACAGGTTCGATCCCAGTACCACTAAAGAACCGCCGTGTAGGGCAGCGATGCACGTTAAATCTGTCGAGAGCTGAAACGTCCTCCCGTTGGTGTGGTGTGGTAGTTAGGAGAGGGGGGTGCCAGCTCATGTGTCGTCCACGTCACGACCATGGTTCAAAATTACGTGGTCCGTCGCCAAAAGCCCTCGTGTAGCTGAACAGTGCGACATTAATATTCAATCAATCAATCTACCATTGTATAAATTTTAATATCTTTCATGGAAATTTTGTTTGGTGAAGTATTATCTAAAATCCAGTTAAATTTACTATTGAAAATTTAATGTAAAAGTCTTGCATGAAGTAAAAGTACTTTCTTAAGTAAACAAATTTTTGTATGTTTTTATTTAACCAGAATTCATTTCTTACAAAGAATTTTAACTGAATAAAATTCTTAAAAGGTTATTTATTTTCACTAAAACAGAAATAAGATTTAAGATTTAATTTTCATGAAGTCTGAAAAAAAATAATTTCTGAAACTCTTATTAAAAATATTTTCTTAAAGTATTTCTGGCATGTCTGTTGCTTTCTATCCCATAAATATGTAGTTGAATACAAATCTTGGAAGTTTTTTAATCCTTTCATTATTGATTTGCCTTTTAAAGAATTCATGAAAATCCTTTTCTCTTCCATTTTTTTAAGTTTAAAAACTAATTTCTTTTCATATTATGTATACTTATTGAAATCTAAATTTCTCCATGAGAAATTTTTCTTTGTGATGCCCGTTGTAATTAATTTCAAGTTAGAGCTATTTACTATATAATAACTTTTTATTCTAAATAGCTTGACGAAATTTTTTTTTCTTCCAATAGTGTATATAAAAATTAATTAATTTCTTAGATATTTTTTATTGCATTTACTTTTATGTTTATTAATGTTCATCAAAAAATGTATTTGTTTAGCTGAACGAGAAAATAAACCCCCTGTTGCCATTATTCAGCCATCAAATGTAACTGTTAAACTGCCTAACAAAGATACTGTCCTTGATGGTTCTTGTAAGTGTTATATGTATTTTGTCTTAATTTTTTTCTTCGCAAAATGATCATTTTGATTAATGAAATAATATTTGAAAATGGTTATGAATGTAAAAAAAGAGTTTTTTAAAAAACTATTCTCAAATAAGTGCATCAGAATGTGATAATTTGTTTAACTTAAACATCTTTTGTCATTTTCAAAAAATACTTACGTAGGGAAGTTTGACAGAAGAATTTTATGTATGGTAGTTAATGAATTTTATTTTTAGTAAGAAATATATCTTTAGTGAAAATATTTTTCTGTTAAAAAAGCTTATGTTTTTTTGATTTTCAAATAAATTTTTACAAGTGTTAGAATACTTATTCACACAGAATAAATTCTTATAAAACCATCACTGTGGTAAGCAAACAGAAAATTATTTTATTGTTTAAAGGCAACCTTCATTATTCTTGTCTTTCATTGACATCTAGATTAACATTTTCCTATCCTTTAGAAAATGACATCTGTCTCTGTGACTATCTATACCAATGCAATCATATTTATAATTTTTAAAAAAATTAAAGTTTAAAACTTCAATGAAACACCATTTGTATAAATGGTGTAAATAAGCTGTACATTGGTAAATAATAAAAGCTGTAAATTTGGTAAAATTTTCAGCTTTTTTTTTACCTGTTTATTACACTCAGTATAAAAAAGTTAGAACATAAAATATATATATTTGTAAACATTGCTTTAAAATTAATTAAAGCATTCTTTTTATTGAATAAGATGTTTTAAATGCAAAACATGAAAACAATGGAAATACTTAAATATATTTCTATAAGGTACCCAAATAACTTTAAATTATAGCTTAGAACAGAACTCTCTGTGTCCTAAAAGAAACAGGTATGCCCTATATATTCAATCATAATTCATATTTTTTACTGTATCTGTTTGAGTACTTTAAGTCTGAATGATTTAAAAATTTGATATAATAGATGTTTTAATATTGGAATTTTTGTATTTTAGGTAATTTAAACATAGTAGTTAACACTAATTTGAATATTTTTTTAAATAAGTTGTACAGACGTAATACAATTAACAAAATCATAATTTTTTTTTTTGTACTTTTCAGTTAGTACAGATGATGATAAAATTGTGAGATATCAGTGGGAAGTTTTAGAAGTACCAATAGGATATTCTGTGCAACTTAATGAAACACCAACTTTGCAACTAAAAAATTTAATTCCTGGGCTTTATCGTTTTAAGTGAGTTTTTGATTAAACCTTATAACATTTTTAAACTTTTAAATATTTTTTTTCAGTAAAAATGTAAGATATTTAGCAGCACTGCAACTAATATGTTACTTTCATAAATGTTCCTTGTTTTAAAGTCCAACTATCCGATTGTGCTCTCTAAATTTTCTTCTACATTTTAATAAGGTTGCTGATATTGTTTTCTTAATAAATATTTAATTCCAATCTTCAAAGCTTTACATTTTTATCAGTTATTTTTCAAAGTATGCTTTCACAAATGTATGTACAGAGGTTAAACTCAATTTGGATATGATTCTAATCAAAATATGTAGTTGCTTTTATAAAAATGCTGTGCTCTCAACAGTCTGAAATATTTTCTAATGCTTCAGACTAAATTCTGGTAATATTTTAAGGATGTTTCCAATTATTATATACATTAAAAACTAAGAATTTAGGAAGAATCAGCTTTCGGTAAAAATACTTGCCTTTAATTTAATGAATAGTTAGCCTATTTACCTATGAAATAAAAAAAAATGTCATAAATAATTTAACTGAAAATTGAAAGGTAGTTGGGGGATACAATAATATTAGTTTTATTTATTTAATTAGCATTTTTTCTTCTTTTGATTTCCAAGAATTTTTTCCCTTTACTTACATAAATATATAAGCAATAAAATATTTTATTTGCTTATTTTTTAATTATATCCCTGCAATATTTTAGTTTTTTTTTTTTTTTTTTTTTTTTTTGTATGGATAAGTGTTAAGTTCATCAAAACTTTTGTATATATTTTTTGTTTTGAATTTTCAAGCTTTTTAAAAAAATTCTTTCCTAGTGTTCAAAATGTTGAATGTTTTCAATATAGTCTAATAAAGTACATAGTCTAAATCAAGGGTTCTTAAATTTTTAGGGGTTGTGACCCCTTTTTTGTATAAAAGTTTTGTGAAATCCCATAAGCATTGTACAAAGACTTACACATGCTTGGATATTTGTATGTGTTTTATTTGTAGTATATTATTGTTTTTCAGTAATAAGCATCTGCAACAAGTTTTTACTTTGAATCGTGGATATTTTTTTGTTTGTTTTTATAATACTTATTTTAACCTTTGTATGTCAATTGGTATAATTTAAAAAAATATGAAAATATACTTTGTAGAATTTGTATTCATTACTTAGTAATTATTTTGCTCAGGAATAAAAACAATTTTTATGTTAAGTTTTATTTTTGGAATTAAATATTTTTTGTACATTATGTGCTTTTATTAGCTCTATTCAACTATAAATTAACTTTGAAAAAATAAATGTTGCCTGCCATCCAACAAATATTGTAGAATGTGCTTGTAGACACAAAAAGGTTGAGGACCCCTGTTCTAAAGAAATATGTTCCATAATTATATATATTTATATGACCAAAAATTTGTTAAACAAATTTAATTGTGTAAATGAAATTGACTAAATACTTAATATAAGTATTAATTTTTATTTGGTACAAGATATATATTTTATTTGAAATTCATCATAATATCAAAATGAGCTTGTAAATTTACAGAATGACTAGTGAATACAGTTTTTGAGTGGAACCTACTCTGGAAGATTTCATGTTCTTCAAATATTTTTCTTGTATTCAAAATTTGTTCAATTATATATAACATCAAGAAAAGATGTATAAAAAGAGAAAATGAAAGAAAATCGTGGATATTTTTTGTTTTTATAATACATATTTTAACCTTTGTATGTCAATTGGTATAATTAAAAAAAATATATGAAAATATCTGTGTAATTTATCTATTTCTAAGCCTTTAAAGTTGCAACTATATAAGTGTTACAAACAATTTTTTGACAGATATTGTATTTTAAATGAATTATGTTTAATGTAGAAATTAGAGCATTAGTAAAAACATGTGTCAGATCTAAGTTCAAAATATATTTTCAATCATTTTGAATCACGTATTCACATTAACTTAAGGAATTAGTATTGTTTTTCAAATATTTAAATTTACCTTATAATCTTTTATGAAATTAATAAAATAGTATACATTAATGAAAGATGCCATTAATTAATGAGGAACGGCCAATAACTCAGATTCAAGTTTTTTTAAAAATCAAAAGAATTTTGTGCGATGTTTTAAAATAACATTCACCTAAAAAGTGTTTTATACTCCTAACTAAAATGTTAGAACTAGTTTCCTTACAATTTAAATAAATTATGAATGTCAGCTTTTCTATATGCAATGTGTAAAAAAAAAAGATTTTTTTAACGTATATAAGCAAGAAAGAAATTCTATCTCCCCCTCCCCCTTCCATTTTGAAAATAAGGGTTTGGTCCAGTGATTGACACTCAAGGATTCTGACAGGCCGCTTGGTTTTCATAAAGCAATCAAGTTATTTTAATAGTTAATGAAAATAAGATCTGTCTGATGTGCTTATTGAAAATATATATATAAAAAAATAGAAAATTGTGAATTCATCACATTGTATTTTTTATAGTTTCTTAAATACTCCATAAACTGTCACTTTTATGTGTATATTACTTGCAACCAGAATTTATTAAGGGAATGAAATTATTGAAACAAAATGCTCTGTGAAAAATCCTCCAATTATAATTTGTTTTTCAGAATTTTATTGTTTTTATGCACTGTTCACCGAGTAATGATCAATGATTTGATAGGGCAGAACCATTTTTCTGTAGATAATAATTTTATTTGCCTTTCATAATTTACAAATATTGCTAAATTTTTTGTATTTCTTGTTTAATTTCAAAATTATAAAAATTATGTATTTACAAAAGTGCTAGTAAATTTTGTCTTATTTTTTCTCCAGTTGTTGAATGTATTTTTATTATCCTTTTAACTGTGCTGTATGCGGGTTTTCAGATCTTAATTAAACATTTTTAAAAGTATCTGTAAATTTTTGAAAATACAACAGGTAGAGAAATGTTGATATATTATCTGATTAGTTAAAGTTATGTTATAGTGGAGTTTCATCAAATTTATCTATTTAGCTGCCCATGTAAGCCAGAATTTGGCACAATTTCTGCATGTTGCCCGGTTTTACTTCCTGATGCATTTAACCAATAAGTCAGCAGTATAACAAAAAGAAAAAGGAACATTCAATTAAAACAAACCACTATAACACATTGATGACTTTTAAAACTCGTATTGCTTATTTATAATAGCACTTCAATGTAAGTCAAAATTTGGAGTGTTGGGACGTGTTTGGATTTATGATCCTTGTACCAAGAAGTACCATAAAATTCCCCCTTCTTTTTACATTTTTTTAAATTTTTTTTTTGATTAAATCCAATAATTTTGATTATTCATTATGGGAATTCAGGGATGTTATCCATAATAACATTTTTCTAAAGAAGTTCTGGGTGGCAAGCAGACAAGACAACATTCATCTTTTTGCAGTATGTTTTAAAAGTATCCTTTGAAGTTATTTTATCTGATTACCTTGCATTATTATAATTTTTCTTATTCAATTCCTTGATTTTACTTTTATTCTCTCTTTTTTTTTAATGACCATGAATATCTTTATTTTTTGCAGATTGAATGTTACCGATTCTAAAGGTGCTTGGAATTTTACTTTTGCAAATGTGACAGTTCAAAAAGGTAAACTATAAAACTGTAATTTCATTTTATAATTTTTTTTTAATGAAAAACAAGCTTTTAATTACATTGCAGTCAAATCTCTTTGCTGCAAAACCTCAAAATAGTAATATTGTCTTCTAATAAGTTCATGTTAATGCTTTCCCTTCTGCATCAAGTGTAGAGAATATATGTTCCAATACAATATTTTGAAAATAGAATTAGTTGGCAAAACTTATTAATTCTAGTCCTTGTGCTATGAAAGCTATTAGATTGCCCAATACTTGGAAGTGGAGGGGAGGGGGTTTGTTTTTAAAATATTAGAAATAGAGCCATATGATTGTAGTCAGAATAAAATAGCTTTAAATATGAAATATTTGAGTTTTCAGTGTTGAAATTTATTAAACTCTGTTTTAAATTTTAAGTAATATAATATTAAGCTTTTACATTATTCAAAACTTAAAATTTTTTTTCATAAAAATTAATGTGCTGCGAAAAATTTGAGACAGTTAATCAGTTTATAATCAAGTATCTGGTTCTCAAAATTCATGTTAAGAGCTGTAAAGAAAAAGATATAAACGTTGTTTTAGAGCAGGGGTACTCAACCTTTTTTTCCACCAAGCCACACACATATGACAAGTATTTCGCGCAGGTCACAACACGAAGATTATTGGGGAGGGGCGACAGTATGAGGTCAAGGACATTTAAAATGCAGAAAATTGATTAAAATATTAAAACTTATATAATTCTGGATTTTATTTTAAAACTATATTAAACTCTAAAACTACTCACAAAGATTAGGTTTTATGCATTCATTCCCTAGTTATGGGGTAATTTCAATTTCCTTTCTTCAATGATCCCAAGCCCTTTGTTTGCATTCTATTGTCATACAAACAAAGCTGCCATATGTTTTGATACTTTGATTTTTTTTCTTTTGTCAAAGCCTCATTTTTTATATCAGTTATTAATTTATCACGTGCAAAATTGTAGCAAAAGGATTTACTGAATTTCAGACCAAAATCAGTATTATATGTTTAAAATTTATAGAAACATGCTTGTGCTTTTTTTTGTTTCAAATTTATTCAAATACCTTTTTGATTTTACTAAAAATATCCAAACAAATTACAGTTTATCAAGGAGCAAATCGGAAGCGTTTGAGAAACACTTCAACAGTTTCTGTACCAATTTGCATGTTTATCCTTAAAAATTTCATATGTCTATCTATATATATGTGTATAATGTAGCAAATTTTATTGGATGCTTTTGTTACCTCTACATTTTGTGACATTACGACTGACAAAATATTTTGTTGCTGTGGCAAAGATTCTTGTCTTGAAAGAGGTCTCTAGGGAAAAGAGCCATTAAACAATTTGTGCTGAGAGATTTAGTGATGTGCAAAATTATATTTTTAAGTATAACATTTTCTCAACAAATCAAACAAGTTGTTGATCCATGTTTGTTTTTCTCTAGGAAGTAGTCAAGATCCAATCTTCTGAAAATAACATATATTTAGATATTTTTGGCTTTGAAGACAGGAGGATTAATTAAAAATTATTTTGTCATGAAAGGGTCACTACTCCACTGTTATTTGTTACCATTATCCGTTAAAATTACAAAAAGAAAAAAATTATCTCGCAATTCATATCAGTACAACATCAATAGCAAAATTGATATATTTGATTGATAGAATTTCTTGCTAAATTTTTAATGCATTTTAAGTAATTGAATTTGTTAGTGCAACAGGCCAAGACCAGGCCACTCAGAAAAGTCCACTTGAGTATTGCTGTTTTAGAGAGTATGGAAGTTACTTATAAATTTGAGGTATTCTAAGTATATCTCATTGTGTTTAAAATTAAAAATTGCCATTGAAAGTGTATTTTTGATTTATCTCAAAATGAATATTTGTAAGGTATTATCTGATAATGTAAATATCAGTAAAAGTTGGGGACCTAATTAGTTTAAATTTTATTTGTAAGATTTAAAGATCCCCTACTACTTTCATGATTATAAAGTTGATATGTTTTTAACAACAAAAGTACATATGATGTCTTGTAATAATTTTTTTATGATTTTTCCATGTTCTTTTACTTGAATCTTGATAAAGATTGCAATAATTTGGTTATCAGAAAAATAGCGCCAGCCCTAAAAAAATGTTATGATGATCAACATCAAATTTACAGAAGAGTGACACACACACACATATTTGTTTACATTTGGGTTATGAACATTATTCTAATAACCATTTAATTCACTGTTTTCCACCCTAAACATTGTTTTTGCACTTCCAGTAAAATATTAAATGTATTTTTCACAGTTTTAAATTATATAACATCTTTTAAAAAAAAATTTGTAATAACAACTGTTAAAGTATTTCAAAAATTTTCTTCAATGGTGTGCCGATAACTTAAAAGCTATTTGTTGTATATTGTTAATTATTTCATGGCAGATTTTATGGAAATCCTGCATTTTGTTTTTGAAAATTTCGTATATTTTTTCTTGATTTTCCTCTTCACCTGTGTACTAAACTAGTTTTCTTCAGTTCTGTTTTTAATAAAACATATATTTCGTTTATTTTTATTTTTATATTAAACTTTTCAAATATTGTATTTAAATTGAATTGTGTTGCAAATTGAATAAATATTGCCAAAAAAGAAAAAAACAAATGTTGCCAAAAAAGAAGAAAAAAAACTACTAGTCATTTTGTTTTTAAATTTTATCTAAAATTAGTTTTCATTTTAGTTTTATGATAAGTAACTTATTAAAAATTTGAAACAAATAAAGGAATATAAAATGCACCTGTGATCTTCATCTGTAGTATTATAACATGTTGGTAGTTTAATTCTTAAATTTGTTATTTTCCATTTGTAACTAATTTATCAAAATTGAAAGAAAAATTCCATCATAAATTATATCATTGTAATGTTCTTATATTTGGGTAAAATAATCTGTTATTGTCAGTTCTTTTTTATATTGTTAATTATTTTCATTTGCTATGTGTTTGATTCATAGAATCTGAACTAATGAAAAATATTTTTTAATGAATGAATCCTATGTAAAAATCCTATGTAAAATATGTTGGCTGTATGTACAAGGCATGAATATTAATGACTTACTCTTATAACAACATTTTTAAGGAATATGCATAATTATGATGTAGGATTACATTCATGAATGGCATAGAATTTTTAAGATATGTAATAACTTTTCATGACGTAAAGTTCCTACATGTTTACTTATAATATAATGCAGTGGGTAGGGTAGCCTAGTGGCTATGGTCATAAACGTATGTCAAATGTTCTTGAGTTGCAAGTTTGATTCCTGATGCCACTGAAGCCTACTGTGTAGATTGGATGCTGTGTGTTAAATCTACTATGGTGCAGAAGATCTACAGGCCCCCTTGGCACTGGCAGATCGATATTTATTACCAGAAAAGCTGGCTAAGTCCAGCTTATCTAGGCCCTTAGGCGTCTGCCTCAAGTGCCCAATGGATAAAGTGGCTCACGGTCTTCATAAAGATGTGCTGTGGGAGTTAGGAGGGTGTGGTGCCAGCTCAGGTGCCATCCTAGTCACTTGACTGTGGTTCAAAATTAGAAGATTCATTACTAATAGCCCATTTGTTGCTTTTGAGTACAACATTAACAAAAACTTACTTCCTGTAATAAAATGCTGTTGATTATGAAGATTTTAAAAATTATAACATTCACATTATTTTTGTAATAGTTATTTCTTTTATATTAATATTTCATTATAATCAAATGAAATTTCCCTGACTTTAAAGGAGATTATTTTCCATAGATGCTGCATTTAGAATTTGTGAAAGGTTTTGCTGTCTATCATTTTTTAAAAAGAAATTTTCTCTCAAATGACTATAAATATTCCCCTGAAAGTTTACATTACCTCATTCTTTTTAGTTGCATGTTTTCATTTGCTATAAACTTTAAATAAAATTGTGGTTCTACAACTTGATGTTATTTAAAATATGTGGGATTTTGTTTATAACAATTGTAACATAACATAATGTTTGAATACTCATTTCAGAAAAAAAAAAGAATGGAAATGGTTTAAATTTTTTAAAACAATATTTTATCATTGGATATTTTAATAATGTGAACTTAAACACTCAATTTATTCTTTTTGTATATAAATTTCAGAAACTGATTATCCACCTACAGCTAATGCTGAATCAGAAGTTGTTATATATTTACCTCAGAATGAAGTGACTTTAAATGGAAATCTTAGTACTGATGATAAAGGTATTAAAAGTTGGGAATGGAAAAAAAGTCCAGATACTGACAAAGCAGTTGATATGGAAGTAAGAGTTTTCTTGAAAAAACTTGGTTATAATTATGTAATGACTTGTTATTTACATTTATGTTTTGTTAACATATTTCTACTACAGATTTTTAAAATTGAAACTTAAGGTATCCAATAAGATATCTTAATTTAATATTGTTTTGTAAATGTATTGTGAGATGCTTTACCTCTTTTTTTTATAATAATATATTGTTTCATTTGTTTAGGAAGAATGTTAGAACAGATTTCTTGATGTCTAAATGAGTTTTATTCTAATTCTTTTTAATTAGGGAACAAATGGGCCTTACTTGCATCTTTCACAGCTTGAGGTTGGCGTATACAAATTCATCTTGAAAGTTACTGATACTGCTGATCAAACATCTACAACAGAAGTGCACTTATTAGTAAAACTTGAAAGTAATACCCCTCCTGTAGCTAATGCTGGTGTGGATCAAAAGGTTACTTTACCACTTCAGGGACCTGTAATTTTAAATGGTTCTGCAAGTAAAGATAACATAAAAATTACTCAGTGGAAATGGGAACAGATCATGTGAGTGTCATGAATTTTCTTACATATATTGTAAAATAATATATATACATAGTTAGATTGATTTTTAAAAATAGAACAGATGCAAGAATACTTCAATTTAAAACAGTTTCAGAACCATGTGCCTGTGAATGCATGTTTACATGTCAAGTTATAATCATGCACCATTATAAAGGTAAAATAACTTAGGGGAAAGCATTTTTATTCCTTAATCTATTTGGATGTTTTGAATAGAAAGTGAGTAAATAAAAAGAAAAAGTGACTTTCTGGATTTTGTAACACATTCTGCTATTGACTATCAAGATTGACCAACTGTATGCAAGTCTACAATTTGAATATTTGTAAAATCTTGCAATTGGCAGAACTGCCTTTGGTGTTATCACCCAGGTATCTTTTGCTCTACTCATCTTTTGGAACATAGAATTCTAAATTTCGAATACCCTGGGTGATAGAATTGGGACTGTTGGTTCATCCATAATTTATTTTCCTTTTATCCTGCATTATTTAAGTTGGTTATGTACATTTAAAACACATAACCCCAACTTGTATTTCTGATCATCTACACAACTTGTTCAGCTCCAATTTCCCTAAAATTTGTGCATTTATACAACCAAATTTTTGTTACATTTTCTGTGTTGGGTAGTGTATTTGCCTTAAAACTGAATTAATAAAAATAATTTCTCTTTCTTATTGTTATGTGTATTAACTATGCTGTTTCTTCTTTTTGAGATTTTACAACAATTTTATTTTAGTGTCCATACATCTTTGAAGAAATATAGTTTCATTTATGAAAACATCATGTAATGAATGTTTTTATATTTATGTACAAATCAGTTCATTTTCTTTCTCATTGTTCTTAAAATCTGTTCTTAAAATTATATTTGATTTGTCATCTCTTGAATACACTTCACTGTTTAATACAAATTTTAAAAGGAAATATATATATACAAATACTTATTAAATTTTATTTTTATGTCATGTAATAATATTTGAGTATTTAGTTTGTGTGTTTGAAAATATTTTTTATTGTAGTGGACCTAAACCTGCTATTCTGAAAAATTCTGATACTGCTGTATCTGAGGTGACTGGTTTGATACCTGGATACTACCAGTTTATGCTTACAGTTTATGATGAGAAAAATGCTCATTCTTCTGCTACAGTAAATATTACTGTCATTCAAAGTAAGTATGAATTCTAATTTAGTAAGTTTTTTTTTTAAAAAAAAGAAATAAGTTTTTAGTTATATAATGCTGCGAAGTTTCAAAACTTTTGCTGTCATTAAATGTTTTACGAATTTTCATATATGTAGCTGAAAATATAGCTCCAAGAGCAAATGCTGGTGGTGATAAAACAATATACTTACCTTGTGATGTTATTATAATGAATGGAAGCTTATCATCCGATGATGTTGGAATAGTAAAATTCCAGTGGACTAGAGATCCTGCATCCCTTGCTGCTGGAGTAAGATATTTTGCATGTGTACATAATTTTAATAAAAATTAGATTTGATGAAGAATAAATAAGTTTATAATATGCTTTTCTCTATATTTTTAATGTAAAATATTTTGTGTTATAGAATTTATGAAACTTCATTTTTTGAAGCATCAAATGAAAAAGAAGCTATTTTCTCAAATAATATGTGCATAACAAATTGTTAATGATGGCTACTATTTGCTCATAGATGCATTTATAAACATATTATATTGTATGGCTGTCATTTTGTCAATTAAATTACAAAGTGAAAAAATAACTCATATGTTTAACTACAAGAGGAAAACATACATGAAATTTTACATCTTTTAGATAGCATCTTTAGATAGCTTGCTTGGGTGTTTAATACAATGGAGGGTGTTTTGCAGAATTCATTGAAGTTGGATATTATTTTTTAAAATTTATTTAAGGAAAACTTATGGAGAAATAAACTAATAAATCTAAAAATGTGAATGTGCTTTAAATGATAATGCAAATATATCATTAAATTCATTTCTTTTTGTTTTGGCATTGCTGGTATAAGATTTAATATAGGATAATGATGCAAATATGTGTCTCAAATTCAAATAAATAAGTTGTTAAAAATGTAAAAAATTAATTTTTAAAGCTTTGATTTTATGTAATATAATTGTAAAATATGTTTAAAAGCAAAATTATTAGAAATGATCACAATGTATAAATTAACTTTTAGTTTTGAAATTGCTCTCAGTTCTGGGGTTGTGTTAGCTGTTTATTTTACTTATTGAATTATTTTAGAATGCCACTTACATTAGGATATTTATTATTGAAATGTTTTCTGCATTAAAAAGTTTCTGTATTATTTTCTAGTCTGTAATTGAAAATTCGGATCAAACTGCTACCTTGAAACTTACTGGGCTAGTATCAGGTCGTTACTTGTTCCGACTTACTGTGTTTGATCTTCAAGGTGCATCATCGTCTGATACTGCATCTTTAATTGTTAAAACTCCAAAAAACCTTATTGATCAGATTGAACTTGTGGTTAATGCAGATATTAAAAGTTTTACCCAGGAACAAGAGGTAAATTTGTTAATCATCATTCATGTTTAGTTTTGCATTTCTTTATTGATAATTATATTTTTTTCTTTAAAGTAGATAAATGAATTAACAATGCAGATGTGTTATATATAAAAAAAATTATGCATTTTTTGCAGGATACTTTATTGAGACAACTTGAAATTCTGTTACATGAGGCTGAACCAGTTAATGTTAATTTGATTAAATTAGATTCTGATCGTCATACTAGAAGGTATGTAATACATTTTGATTTCAAAGGAAATTCATTCTATAGATTATTTGCATGGTAAAATGATCCATTTAATAAATTGAATGAATTTTTTGTGGATATATAGTAACAAAAGTATGTTAAACAAGATAAGTCCTTATGCTCCTGTTTTAATTACATTTAAAGTATTAATAAAATATTTAGAATTGATCTTTATTTGGTTCCTTGTATGGAAAAATTATCAGACACTTATGTATTATTCCATTGATCATCTTTGCAAAATTTAAAGACACTGCGAAACGTTGTCCTTTCTGCACAGACACAAAAATAAATTCCTGTGCATGTTCTTTCCATATTACCCTATTGAGAAAAGTTTAGAATTAATACTGCACTGAAAAAAATGTATTATCTGAAATAAATGAGACATAATATTACATTTTATTCAGGCAGCCAAAATGCCATAATTGTATTCAAAATCATAGCAAATGAATCTTTATCCGGACAAGACCTCATAAATTAGCATAAGTATGAATCTAAATCCTGTCTTTTGGTTCTATAATATTTTATCTGTTTTTTTATAAGCACTAATCGTTTGAGTACTTACAAATTAATTACACCACAATTTTCGAAAATACTACATTTTTTTCTTTTCCATTGAAGATAAATCCCAATTTTTAATCATCTTTCGAAACATAATGAGGAAAAGTGAATATAAAAAATTTATCAACAATGTTATTATTTTCAAGCGTGCATGATTAAAATTGTGTTTCGACATGCTTGGAAATGGTATTCCTCTATTGGCTGCATATTACAGCATTTGGCAACTTTTTTTCATTTGACAAAATTGGCTAAAATCATAATACTTAAGTATCAATTATCAAAATACATATAGCTTTTCATTGCTTAATCATTGTGTAATGAGGGTATATATAAAAAGAGAATTTAAATTTTAAAAAAAAATTTGTTTATATATTTATTTCACTTTATCCTGATTTTAGCTCATCGATATTTTTTACGAATAACTTTTTCGTAGCTATATATGATGTATGAATTCTCTCATAGTTTCAGAAATAAATTCTTGAACTTAAGAATTTAAAATTTTGAGCTTTTAGCATGTTATTAGCATGTTTAATTATTCAATTATTGCTAAGATAAGCTATTAGTTATAATACCAAAATATCTTTTATTTTTTTAATGAAAAAAAAAATCTATTTTATGAAACTATTTTATATTATTGCCACTCTGAAAGTTAATTTAATAGTCTTTGTTGCACGATATCCCATAAAATCTATTATGTAAAGCTAAGTTTATTATGAATCTAATGGAGGTATGCATGTACTGCCTTTAAAAAAAGAAATTTTAAATTCATTGATTTTAGAAACCAAAAATTAGTAAAAGTTCAAAGTCATTTTAAAAATATAATTACATTGGGGTAAATTATATATTAATATAAGATATCTCAATTAATATTTTTTTTAAGAATAGGTTCTCAACCATCATTTGTTTATTTGTTATATCCATTTGTGGAATAATTTTTTTTGTATCACTATATTTCATTACATTTAAAGTTTAATTTCTTTTACTAAAAAAGTTTTCACATAATTTTTTGTATCTGTATACAAGTATTATATACTAGGAGCACACATTTTGGTTTTAATATTTTATTTTCAACAATTCTGTATCTTATTTATAAACATTGAACCCCTAGAAAAAGTTCCCTAACAAAGTCATTATCAAGATTTCATATGAAAATTCTTTATTTTAAGACTGCACATGATTATATTTTTCAGCTAATGAATGATTATATTAATATTTCTACTTTGTAAAGGTATCCTGTAAAACCTGAACAGTTTCAAATTTTCTTTGTTTCTGTTACTATTCATTGAATATAATAATGTTATGTGATTGAAGACTTTATAGATAGTTAGATCTTATATATGAATATTTAGAATGCTTAACCCTCTCAAAGCATAGTTATTTTATCAAAGTAGGCTAAAAAATTGCTTATTGTTTTATTATGTATTTCAAATCTATGTATTAAATCTACATTTTAAATTTAAAATATGCAAAAAAAAATTGTAAAAGAATTTTTATTTCAAAATGTAGAATAAGATCATCAAAATATGAACATAAAAACATAAAATGAAAACATAAACAAGAGCAGTGCAGGTTGCTCAGCTAAACAATCGAAAAATTCATGCCTGTCGAAATTGTGTGTTGTGCAGATTTTGCAACATCTACATTGCCCGTTGAAATCATGGGATGCACAGCAAGAGGGATAATGGATTTGTCATATGGAGAAATATTCTTCAATTTCCTGTTGGGAAAGTAATAGAACAAATGCATTTCATTTCTTTCATTTTATCTTAATTATTAAATGCTAAGGTAGCATTCAGTTTAGAAATAAAATGAAAAAAAAAAATAATCACAAAGCTTATACTATGAAATATTTTATTGTATCAATTTGCATACCAGCCAACTTTTATGCTTTAAGTGTAAAATTTACTGTTTTCATATGTTTTTACACCTAGACTTTTATGCAATTTCTCAAAATTTTTGTGTACTGCTATTTAATTTCCTACAGCTCTTTTTTTATTGTTTTATTTTCACACCTTCTGGAAAATAAGATGAAAACTGTAGAGAACTCATTGCCATTAAATTTTTAAAAATTTCATGAAGTTTGTCCTTCCTCTTTCAATCATATTTAGTTTACAAATGATTCCTGATTTATAGGTGCAATTTCATTTAGCAAAGCGTTTAAATTTTTTTTCCCATTGTGCTAGTGTTCTTTATGCCTCATATGGCTGAATGATTTGTTTTTCTTGATTGTTCTCTTTAACATGTTGTCTATTAAAGACAAAATATCTTTTCGAACTCGTAAAGGATGGATTAAATTGTAATACTATACCCCAAAGGAAAAAAAAGATGCATTTTGTTACAAGGGTTATACTGGCATATGGATTTCTTATGGTGGCTGATATGGGTAAACTTCATCAGCATATCACAAATAAGAAATTAAGCAATCGTTGCTCAAAATTGGATCGCGTTTTCAAGCACAATGCTCAGTCAGACCTTGTATATAATGAGGTGCCTGTATTTGGTTTTGAATATTCTGGATGTTTAATGGATTTGTCATATAGAGAAATTTTTTCTACAAGTCTTAAGGGCTAAATTCTCATTATGTAAGTAATAAGGCCTAAAGTACTGTTTATATCTTTTATTGTAGAACAAACAATGTACTTTTAACTACAGCTGAACTTGCTAGTCCTGTTTTCAAAATTTTTTCCTAAGTCTGATATTGCCAAGCAGTTTGCATGTGGAAGAACAAACATATGCTGTGATTAGCAAATCAGCTTCTTGTCAGAGTGTTATGATTCAATGTATGAAATTAGATCCTTTTGCAGCAGCATCTTATGGCAGTTATGATACGAACTATAAATCTTATCCCATTGTGATCAATTACTTTCAAAGGATGTTTTGCAGGATCAAAGTGGTCTTTTTTTCTGCAATTTCAGATTTGATTGGGAATTCCAGTTAAGAAAATATTAATCAACCCATTATGGAGGAATTTTAAAAAAGGGGAATATTCTTTGAGTATTTAGTTTTTTTTTTTCAGATAATGTTACACTTATGCTAGGGTGAAAATAGAGTACCTATTTAAAAAAGGAAAAAACTTGCTTGTGTTATTTAATACTTTTGTGTGTGTGTGTGGCTTGGAAAAAAAGGCTGCTACTTTAATTTTAAAAATTAAGGAGGTGCTCATAGATATATTCTAATATGTTAGACTTTCAGAGTTTGCACAATAAGTTATATTTTTGTATGGAAATGAGACATTTTAGATTAACATTAGGTGAGAGAATAATAATACACTGCTGGCCATTAAAATTGCAACACCATGAAGGAAAGCAAATATAAAAAAAAGATATTTATTGTATGTAAACAGTATGACATGAAGACAAAATGATAAAATTTACAGTCAGGTTGTTAGTTTCCAGGGGTATAAATATAAGGGGTTGAGTATAAATAGCTGCCAGAGGTGGCAGCTAAAAGGACTCTTACCTGTTCGGCAATAAAACAATACTTCATTATTATTATTTTATTTATTTATTTGCAAATTCTGAATTTACTATTCATTTTAGATAAATCGATCTTAGTTTGAGTTGTATAAGTAATCATATATATTTTGTGTATGTGTGTAGACAAGAGTTGTGATTAACAGAGTGCATTTTTTTTTTGTCCAAATTGTTAATTTCTTTCTTTGGTTTCTTTATGCTGAAGGACTTTTTATCTGTATTTTCCATATTCTAAATTGAAATTTTAAACTTTCTAAAGGGAAATTTTTTTTAAAATCACTGTCATTATGTTATGCAAGTTGCATAAGCATTTGAAACTAAAATAAAATTAATTATGCTACAGTAATACTGCTTATTTTGATGGTTTGTAAATTTAGATTGAGATTAACTCAGAAAATTTGGTTAAAAATAAGAAAACATAAATTGATGCAGTTCAATTTTTTTTTATTTATTTTACTGTCCGGTTGTATCTCCATTTTGTATGTAATGAAACTGGAAATTCTGTGTTACCTTTAATGTATAATTCCTGTTCTAAGACATGATTTAATAACTTATTGAAAAGCAAAATATATCAATTTCTGTTTGTGTGTATAAATTCTTTGTTATAAAAAAGGTATTAATATTGTACATGGTTAGAAATAAAATTAGGATTGTATGTATTTGTAATACATGTTAAAAAAAGTTTTAAAATTGTAAACAGTTTGAAAGAAGGATAAAGTAGAAACTAGGGAATTTATAATGCTTTTTATAGGAGATGAAGTAAGGGAAGTCAGTAATGTAGGCAGTTATTAACTCATGATGGTATGCTTGGTACATTATTATTCAGTGTGAGTTATAATTGGATAATGCTATTTTGTGAAGAGTTTGAAGGCACATACTGTAAGGAACCGCTGCCTGCACCTGGCAACAGGTCGAACGAGAGACGATATAGAGGGAAGGATCTGGCAACGACAGAGGGAAAAAAGATCGGAACGGGGGAGAAGAGAGCGGTGGCGAAGAAAAACCGGGGTGGTGAAAAGAAGATATGGCTGGACGACGGATGTATCGTAATCTTGTAACATCTCGATATATTCTTTATTTTAAGAAATGTCCCATAGAAGGTGTGGAATAAACAGTTGAACAAAACCCTGTCTGCAATTATTTTCAATTCACAACGCGAACACAATCAGAAAAGAACCCACAAGTTTACACTGGTGTCAGGAGAGGGGTGCAATGGAGCAGAAGCTAAATGAATAAAATATTTCAAATTGATCGGTGTTCGTACTACATAATTGTGAACAAGGTTCTAGTGGACATTCGGTTTGAAAGGAAATTTTTAACAAGAAAATAGAATCCTGCAGTGTATCTTAAAGTTGATGACCATGTGCATCCCGGGAATTGCCCTGCAGCAGTTTCAAGTGAAAAAAAAAACAAGACCTTCTTCATATGGAGTTTTACCATCACCTGCCGAGTTGGGCTATGAACGAACAGATGTTGTATTTTTCTTCATTTTCTGATGAATGGAGCCGTGATCTGAAAACAACGAAGGAAATCCCAGTAGTGTTCAAGTACAGAAACAGCGTTCATGTCGAGGTAAGTGGCTATTGTTCCCCTAAGTTAAAATATTGTGTGAATATTTAAAAGAGTAATGGGATGCAGTCATATTTAATTTTTTTTTAAAAAAATAAAATAGAAAAAGCAGATATATCTGAAAAAAGAAAGTTTCATTGGTTTATTGCAATATTCTATGTTGTTGGATTATTGTGTAGATGAAATAAGAAAATTGTGTACTTATTTTACCTGGAAATGATAGGGTATCATTTTAAATGTTGTAAAATATGGTATTTAGAGTTCTAGTGTTAAACTATAATTTCTTTTTTATCGTCATTCTTTACTGTTTTAAAGTTGTCTCAAAAATTAAAATCTGTGTATAGAAAATGTTTTGCATAACAATTCAGTTTGCAGAATTTAAAAAAAAAAGAATTAGATTAATTTATCTTGAAATAATGGTTGCGAAAAATGTATGTTTGAGTCCATGAAAAATATTCATTAAAAAAAAATGTATATGTATTTCAAGTAGACTTCCTGTTGAAATGTTGTAAATAAGAGATTTTGTAGGTTATTTATGACTCAGAATATGGCATGTTTTTTTTTTAATATTATATGATAGTTTTTCATTTTAAGCAAAAGTGTTGCAATTTGTCAGTTAGTTGATAGTTTAATGCAATCTGAGGTTATTTCCTTTGCTCGTAATTTAGGATGTATATGTATGTTGGGTTTTTGTTTCCTGCATAAGATTCTTCTTTTAATTAAAAAAAAAAGAAACTAAGAGTAGGTTTATGATTTGAGAAATAATTCTATGGTAATGTAGCTAAAGTATGTTGTTATTTGTGTTTTTTTTTATTTTGAAAAAGGTTCTGCATTCTGATTAGTAACAAATAACTGTGTCTCATATAAGTTTTATTGTAAACATATTTCGTATTGTGTTTCTGGAATTTGAGTACTCTTAGAAAAAACGAGTAGAATTTTTCTTGCTTGTTAAATATATAGTACTAGGTGATTTAAGTGTTTGTAGTTAAATTTGTCAGAAGGTAATTTGGCATTAGGTTTAGCTTTATTAAAAATGGCATTTCTCATTAGAAGTAAGAAAGTTGACTTAATTCAATTAGCGCGGGACTTAGATGAGTCACTTGATCCATCTATGTCTAAAATTGTTTTAAGGAATTTAATAATTTCTAGTAAATATTATAAGGAGGAAAAGAGGCAAAAGAGTTATTGGAAGTTATTACAGCCGAAAGATTAGAGACAGAACAGCAGCAAAAACTAAAACGACTAGAACAATTATCAATTGAAAAATTACGCTTGGAAATAGAATTATCTAGGAACGCTAATCAGAGTGCTACTCAAAATAATGGTCAAACCTCACGTGTAAAATCTTTAGATGAAATAGTAAAATGGTTAGGCTCTTAACTGTAAAGGTACCCAATAAATCAAACGGGTGGGACTATTTTTTTTCTAGTCTTGAAAAGGCTTTCGCTAGTGAAATGGTTAGCGACGAGTTAAAACCGAAGGTTTTGTTATGCATGGTAGGAGACAAAGTGTCAAATTTTTAGTTAACCTAGGCGAAGAAGAATTAAAAGATTACGAATCTTTAAAACAGGTTGTGCTCAAGGAGTATGAACCCTCACCCCAAAAATATGCTTAGAAAATTTTAGAAAGGCCAAACGTAACTCTGACGAAACTTTCTCTCAGTTCGCGTCCCGTTTAACATCGATGTGGTTATACTACTGTAAGTTAAGAGAAGCGAATGATTTTGAGTCTGTTAATCAACTGATCGTAGCAGATAAAATGTTTGAAATGTTGGATTCTGAGACGGCGACCCATATTGGTGTGCTCCAAGGGGAAGAATGGTACAAACCCAGGGACTTGGGCAAACAATGTGATATATTTTATGCTTCCAAAGGGAAATCCTACGATGAACCTGAGAGAGCTAAATGGAATGATAGAGAAAAGAGAAGTTTTAATGGTAGTTGGGGTAAACGCAGCCATTTGGGGAGAAAAAGTCAGATAATTTTTCTTCTAGGAAAAACTTTGATAAGGGTCAAGTAACTGAAATTAAAAAATTCGCTTGTTTCACCTGCGGATCAGATAAACATTTTAATCGGGATTGTCCGAAAAACAAAGAGGTAGATAATAAAAGACTTAATGTGAATAAGGTGTCAACGGAAGGGACAGAATTGGAAGATGGAACGGTCACTGCTAGAGTTGATTTGCTAGGTAAAGTCATTCCTAGGCGGGCTATTGAAGACAAATTAAGTAAATTAGTGAAAACATCTATCAGTGTAGATGGGAAATTAGTCCATGCTTTATTGGATTCTGGTACGGAAATTACTGTTATCAAGAAAGACTTAGTTCCTGGAATATCGGTTGAAGGAGCTTCGACGATTTATTTGAAAGGTATTTTCGGTCCAGCGGTTAAATGTCCTTTAGTATATGTTCCAATTGGTCTTGTTACCGGTGGCCAGGTTAATGTGGTGCACCAGCAAGTGTTATGTGCTTTGGCAGAAGTTTTGGTAGAAGACGTGTTGCTTCCACCAGATGTTTTGGATATGTTGAGAGGAGCCCAGAGTGAAGAGAATTCACTGGCTCAAAGCTCTCAGGACCTGAGGGTTGACTTAGGAAATGTAGATGAAACCGAGGTTTCATTGGGTATTCTGCCAGAGAAAGCACAGGAGCACATTGAGGATTCTCAAAGGAATATTACTTCATGTCGGAATGAAGTGGGAACATTGGGTACTAAGGATGAGGAGGTGACCGCTGAGATGGACAAAGGAATCATGGTGGCTGATAGTTTTCGTTCCGAACAGGAGGGTTGTGCCGAGTTAGCACTGGGTTGGAAGCATGCTAAGGAAGGCAAAGGAAACTACTATGAAGTAGATGGGTATCTATTTCATAGAGATAAAATACTCGGGGAGAGTATTGGGCAACACTGGTAATTCCGAAGTGCAGAAGAACTGAGGTGTTGAAACTAGCGCATACTTCCGTGTTCAGTAGTCACATGGGTCCCAAGAAGACGCTTGAACGAATAAAGTATTCTTTCTTTTGGGAGGGTCTGAGGGCTGATGTGAAGAAATTTTGTGAGTCATGTAAAGAATGTCAGCTCACTCGATTGGTTAGGATTAAAGACCGATCATCCAATACACCTGTGGCAAGGCCTGAATTGCCATTTGAGGTGGGGAATATGGATCTGATAGGTCCAATTGATCTGCCAAGCTTAAAGGGACATAAATATATTTTATGTCTGGTTGATCTGCACACTAGGTGGGGCGAGGCTGTGCCGTTGACTAGTCTCAGTGCGAAGGTAACCTGTGAAGCTTGGTTAAACATATTTTCGAGAACCGAGATTTATCTTTTGTCGAAAAGGGAAGGTTTTGTAGAAAAGAATAGCGCAGCATCGTGGGTCACGGTACTGGATTTGTGGAAGTGGTATTTCTGTCGTTGTCTCACGAAGGGGTATGCCACGTGCGTTATTCCGTTTGACATTTACATGACTAAAAAAGTGAGGTTTAAGATTGAATACACTTCTTATGGATGTAATTTAACGGCTCAGGTTTTAAGAATGTTAGAGCAGTTTGTTGTATCTCGAATAGTCGACATAGACATTCTGATGCAAATTTGGAAAAATCGTGTAAAACAAATTAACTTTGTGTTAGAATGGGTGAGATGGGTTGGGTCGGAAATCATACCGGCCAAAGGCAAATTAGAGCCGTAGGAAAGTTTTTACTGTGGACTTAATATGGATTTAGTGAACTCATTGAGCATTCATTCATGACTTAATGAAATAAACATTGTCTTGATTAAGATAAAAACAGTAATGTATATATATTTAGTGTTTTTTTTTGTATAATGTGTTTTCTATGTTTCTGTTTGCAATCCCATTACAGTTTAGATCTTTCTGGGAACATAGTCACTTATTTCAATTGGGTGAACTATTAATATTATTTCATGTGTTTGTATTAAGGAACTTTCACTAGAACAATCATCAAGACTTTTGACTGTTGCAATTATTGTGTGTTCTGCTTGTGGATTTTCTGTGTCACGGTTTGTGAATTTTCTGTTCCTGGTGTCTGATATGGTAAAATTAGCCGCAAGGGGCAAATTTTACTCTTAGGTGGGGCGTGTAAGGAACCGCTGCCTGCACCTGGCAACAGGTCGAACGAGAGACGATATAGAGGGAAGGTTCTGGCAATGACAGAGGAAAAAAAGGTCGGAACGGGGGAGAAGAGAGCGGTGGCGAAGAAAAACCGGGGTGGTGAAAAGAAGATATGGCTGGACGACGGATGTATCGTAATCTTGTAACATCTCAATATATTCTTTATTTTAAGAAATGTCCCATAGAAGGTGTGGAATAAACAGTGGGACAAAACCCTGTCTGCAATTATTTTCAATTCACAACACGAACATGATCAGAAAAGAACCCACAAGTTTACACATACTGAAAGCATTTGTGTTTTATCTTTCATTTATTAACATTATATGAGATATCGTAAAAAATAAAGTGTTTCTTTATATAACTAACATACTTCTGCATAAATACTGTTTGAAATTTAAATTAGTTATTGGAAAATGTTTTTTTACTGAAGGACTCTTAAACAATTTGTGCAACAATGTTTTTGCTTTTCACATTCACAACATAATATTTGACACGAAAATTTTTTATTGCTAATGTGTTAAATAAACTTTTTAATGCTAATATGATAAATGTTTTTCATTGTTTATAAATTTTTGCTTTCTTCCTTTTTAGGGTAGTTTTAGTGTTTACTGTGGAAAGATCTTCTAATCTGAATGGTGGTCTTATTTCGGGTGTAGATATTGTCTCCCGTCTCAAGAAAAACTTCGTACTGATAGTTCTTTATTAGATGTGCAAGTACTCTCTGTTGATACTGTTGGTAAGATTCTTTATTTTCAAGGTCTTACTTTGTGTAATTTAGAGAGAATTTTTTATTTTACATGATCAGTTAAAAATTTTTGAGAATTCATCTAATGACAATTTCCCCCCCTTGTATTTGTTATATGTTTAGCAGATTTCTGTTGTTAAGCCAGACCAAATTGATTTTCCATATTTAATTTTTTTCCAATAAGTTTGTCAAAATAAATGTTCAGGACATGGCATGTGTGATCCATACACTAAACATTGTGTGTGTGAAGCATTTTGGATGCAAGATATTTTTCGCTACAATTTTGGAGATAAAGAAAGCAACTGCGGTAAGTACCATTGTTAATTTTTTAAAACATTTTTAAACATTTTGATATGTTTTGTTGTTGTATGAAAATATTCCAAAACAGTATGTGGCTTGAATTATTGATCTTAAACATTTTTTTTGTTGATACACATTCAAGCATAAAAGAAGAATAAGTGAATTTAATAACCTTTCCATGAAATGACCTTCTATTCTTACTCAACTTATCATAAATAGTATTATTTTTGAAGTTTAATAAATAAAATTTTTTAATTTAAGTGGTTGTATTCACAATTAAATTAAGTAAACACAACTTTATTCTTTTAAAGTTTTTTATATTTGGAGAAAATTTGTTAATTTTGGACCTTCTAGTTTTAGTTCTTGCTTTTTATGCGACTTTTCTTAAACAAATCATAATATTTGAAATTTTAGATTTCATGCATTGTTTAAAACAATTTTTTTTTTAAAAAAAAAATCAGAATAGTTATTGAAGTAATTGTAAAAAGCAGCCCCTAACTTTTTAATCATAGGAATCACTTTCATTCCTCACCATTAAATTGTTTATTAAAATGGTATTTGAGCTATTAGTTAGCTATTGACTCCTTATAAAATGGGGAAAGTCAAGATAGAGTAGTATTTATTTATACTTATACACACACTTAAGTGCTAAAAGTTTTTATTTATTTTTGGTATAAAAATGTTTTCTCCTGTTCTCTTAGATTGGAGTATTCTCTACGTCATTATTGTATCCTTTACAATAGTGGTAACATTGGCTGGAGTTCTCTGGAGTGTTGCTTGTTGTTTTTCAAGGTAAATGTACCTGTTATGTTCATGTACAGTGAATGATAGAATAAGTTGTAAACAGTTGTTAAAAATAATTTTTGCAAACAAGTGCTAAACTATGTTGTTAATATTTATTATTTTAATATTCTGCAACACAACAAAGAGAAGCTCTTACTATTCAGTGCTGAAACTAAAGTAAAGGGATCTTATAGTTTTCTATAATTAAATTTATATGACTTGGTTGCATGAACCTGTTATTTGACAAATTTTCTGAATTTAACTTTGTCATAATATTTGATGCTAACATATAATTTAAAATTCATTTTATGAGAGCATGAATATTTTTTCATTTGGAATTGAGAGAATTATATTAATGTGTGCTATTTATTTATGTAAAGTGTTTGAAAACCCATTATTAGAAACTTCAATTTCAGTGAAATGTTTGAAACAGTCATTTAACATAGAAAGGAATTTCGTAGGTACTTTTTGTTTCATGAAGATTCCAAAAGAAAATCCAGGCACAATGAATACTCCAAGTCTAGTGGCTCAAAATTTATTGATGATTGATAGCCACACACACACACAAATACATATTAACAAAACTAACACTATATACATTTAAATTTAAGTTAACACCATTTTGTTTTTCTCCTCGCGCCCGCTCATTCTCTCATCTCTTCTCGCTCCGCCATGTTGTTCCCTTCCTCTCCTCCTTGTTCAGCTCCAAGTCTCTCTCTTCTCGATGGCCGCGCCACCTATAAAGAATTTCAACTTCCAGGCGAATCTTACATGCCCCACCAACAGAAGCACATGCGTCATCTTCAATGACCAGGTGCTACCAGAAAGGTTAGTCACACACACACATAACATCAAAACCTTAGTTAAAGAGAGAGTGCACTATCTTACCATGAATATCAAGCTACTCAATAACATTCTTTAATTAGTTCTAAGAGTACACAGGTAAAAATATGCTAAATACGTAAATAAGTCAATGATAGAAGGTTTCCTAGCAAACTATGGAAATTCCACTTTTAAATGAAAAATACATTTGACATATATGCATATACAACACTAACAAAAAAATAATAAGAATAAGTATACGCTACACTCCAAAACAGCTAATACATAAATCAATCAAAAAAATAAAGGTTTTCTAAATACACAATGAAAATTCCCGTTTTAACCGGATCTGACGGTTACCCTATATGCACATACAACATTAAAACAAGACAGTAATAAGAATAAGGATACATTAGACTCTCTAAAACAGCTAATACATAAATCAATCAATAATAGACGTTTTCTAAATAAACTACAAAAATTTCACTTTTAACCGAATATGACGGTTATATGCATATACAATATTAACACCCAAAAAATATTATAAAGATACATTATGATTATGTCTCTGCTACTCCTCTTTTTCCTCGGTCCCAATATAAGCGAGGCGAGGCTTTATCTCCCCGAATGGTCACTTTCGGTTTGGCACGTCGTTTAAAACAACGTTTCTGAAATTCTATTTCACTCTCCCTCAATTTACGTGCAACTCCCTTCTTCATCCACGTTGGGTCAACGATCTTAAAGTCTAGGTGTCGGGTTTCACCCCTAACCTTCCCGTCTCGGTAGATATTATCTTGTGGTCTCAATTTAAGTCGAACTCTTTTCCTAGTGCTTCGATTTTCTCGCGATGATCGTCGTATGTTCACAGTACCATCTCGCTTGATTAAATCCGCCAGTTTCCACGCAAATTTTCCCATTTCACTTTTATCCTGCGAATAATCGCCTCTAAAACTCCAGTCCTGGGGTATAAGTACTACGTTGCTTGAGGCTTTTAAATTCACCTTTTGCTGTGATTCAGCAACTGTGATTCTGCTTAATTTTTTTAGCTTTCTCTCGGGCAATTTTGGCTTTTCTTCTTCAATTTCATCCTCATCAAAGTCAATTCGCTCTTTGCTAAGGATTACGAGATTAAGATCATCTTTATCCTTTATCACATCAACTGATATTTCTTCCTTTTCTTTCTCCACCACAACAGATTGTGCTACGGCATATTGATCCGCACTACGCTCACCTTTGTTCACCTTTAGGCACAAGAACCTTCTCGATTGCTTGGGTTACCTCCATATCTTCATCTGACAATTTTTCCTGCTCTTCATTTAACAATTGGTTTTGCTCGTTCATTCTTTTGCATCTTTCTTCTGGTAAACACTTCTGTTCTTCTTTCATGCTTGTTTTACGTTCCTCTTGAACATGCAGCATCTGCTCTTCCACAAGCCATCTTTCTTTCTTCAATCTCATTTCTTCTTCCAAAGCTATTATTTCGTTCATTCTTCTTTCTTTTTCCATCTTCCGCTCATCCTCCACTGCTTTGGCTTCCTCATCAGCCTTGAGTCTATCCTCCACTTCAACCTTGAGTCTGGTCTCACTGCTAAGGTTGGATCTCACTTCGTTTCTAATGTTGTCTCTATCTGGGGACACTTCTATGTCTAGGCATGCTATTGCTAAATGACCTTCTCCTTCCAGATCGATTAGTTTTTCTGGGTTTCGAACTCCATTTCCATATCCCTCATCTTCTGCTCGAAATCGGCCCGTCTCTTCCTTTCCGCTTTTCCATCTCTTCTTTTCTTTTCCTCTCAGCCAATTCCATCTCTTTTCTTTTCCTCTCAGCCAATTCTATCTCTTCTTTCCTTTTCCTCTCATCCAATTCTATCTCTTCTTTTCTTTTCCTCTCATCCAATTCTATCTTTTCTTTCCTCCCACGTTCCTCTATAATAGTGTTTAAAAATTCTCTACAAAACTCCCCGTCGAAGTATTCGCTATTCAAGATAACATCTCTCAACTCAAACACTCTCATCCCAAGGACATCTTCGACCCCCATTTCCGTAGCCATATATTGCAGGTCTACTTTTGATCCCTTTCCTAAAAATGCCATCTCGTCCCTTACTATAGTTATCCTAAATCAATCAATAACACTCTAAATTTCACAACACAACAGTATGCTTAATTAATCCAGGTGGGTCTTATTTTTTTTAAAAAAATTAGACTTCTTAGAAAATTAGAATTAGAAAAAATTTCTTATTTTTTTTTAAAAAAAAATAAATGTTTTGTATTTCTTCCGCATAAAATTTGCAAATTAATACCTTGGATGATACATTTAGCACATATGATAGACCAAAATTCAATTCAACTAAGTGTTATTACAATAATAAGAAAGGTTTTCTGCTGCATGAAATAATATCTAAATTTTCGAAAATGTAATTAAAAAAAAACATCATAAATCATAACAATAAAAAAAATATCTGCGTTTATATCCTTTTCACAAAATAAAACCAAATAAAATAAAAGAAAATCAACCTTTTAGCCAAAATAAAAAATCATTAGTAATCATATTTGACATATCAGATACTTCAAAAAAAAAATATACTCATAAATACAAGTTCTACTTGGCAGACATAATATTCCTTAATGTATTCAAAAGAGAAAAAGAAATACGTTATTACACTTTATTCTAAAAAAAAAAAAAATGCACACTTCAGCTTATGGCCTTGAGCAATCACTCTTTTTTTTTTTTTTTTTTTTTTTTTTCTTACTCAGCAATGGTTAAAATCGTATTTTCATAATGAGTCATATGCGTACAGAAAAGGAAATGAAAATATATGTTCAATTCTTTTCTTTTTTAAAAAAATATTATGCAATCCAGTGAAATAATGAATAAGTCTTTCATCAATTAATGTACATTTCACATTAAAAAAAACTATATATATATATTCTTTACTTAGATATTCTGCTTAAATTACATTTGATTTCTATATGTAATTCAACAATATTTTAATACCATAAATCATTCATCAAGTTGAGGTATGAATTAAAACATACTTTCTTTCTTTTCTAGTCATTAATATACTCAAAACTCAACAAAATTTTATACTTTTCTCACAATTATATAAACTGATGTTCAACTAAAAATACAGTTGTATTCTAATGCTTTACAAAGTTTCAGATTTGCCACAAACAATACATGAACTGATGTTCAATAAAAAAAAGTAATATGTACCAATATTTCGTAACGTTTCTGGTGAAACACACTAATTATTTGAACTGGTGTTCAATAGAATTATATATCTAATTATTTTTTAAATGTTTCTGATGAAACACAATAATTATCTTTTACCTCTTGGAATAGATGATACCATTAATTAGAAAAATGTTTTCTATGACAGAAAACTACATATTTCTCGCGGTGGTCATTTAATGATTATAATGACTCACACCGGACAATGTTTTCTCTGATGGAAGACTGAAATATTTCTCAACTTAAAAACAAAAGAAAAATGTTTTCTATGACAGAAAACCCATTCTTTTTCACAGTGACCATTTAATGATTCTAATGAGTCACGCTGAACGTCTTCTCTGACGGAAAACTAAAATATTTCTCGCGGTGATCATTTAATGATTATAATGACTCACCCGACTAATCTTTCTTACCCTGGGGGTTTCTAATGAATCAACATACATAAGTTAGACTGTAACTTATTTTACTTTTACTACAATAACATATCATCCATTCCAAACAACTACAGCTATTGATAATGCACTCTTTACATTACAATACATATAATAATAACTTTAATTTGTGAGTGTGGACCACCCTTTCTTACCTGGAGCTTCGATGAAATCTTTAAAATACATCCGACTGCGCCAGAAAGGAATTTTGTAGGTACTTTTTGTTTCATGAAGATTCCAAAAGAAAATCCAGGCACAATGAATACTCCAAGTGTAGTGGCTCAAAATTTATTGATGATTGATAGCCACACACACACACAAATACATATTAACGAAACTAACACTATATACATTTAAATTTAAGTTAACACCATTTTGTTTTTCTCCTCGCGCCCGCTCATTCTCTCATCTCTTCTCGCTCCGCCATGTTGTTCCCTTCCTCTCCTCCTCGTTCAGCTCCAAGTCTCTCTCTTCTCGATGGCCGCGCCACCTATAAAGAATTTCAACTTCCGGGCGAATCTTACAAACATAAAGCGATAGTTCTTTAAAGAATTCCTATGAAATGTTCAACATTATTTTGTAAAACTTGGGATTAATTTTGTGAGAAAAATTGAGTACATTAAGTCTCTGTGTTAGGAGATAACGAAATTTTTGTGTACAATATTAGTCCATTAGTACAGTAACTGAGTCATGTTACCTTAGAGTCAGTTACAGTAATACCAGTTTATTCAAGTTAGAATAAAAATTTAAAAAGTTCTGCTTTAGAAACTTTCATGATATCTGTCTTTATTTCAATTTTTGGCAGTGTGTTTTATTGGGATTATGAAATATTTATTATGGGGTTGAGTTAAAGGTATACATAAACTCATTGCAGATTTTTCAATCAACAATGTTTTTTCATTCTATTTGTTTTATTTTGTACTTTACATTTTGATGTGACAATACTACCCTGATTCAATCAGTGTCAAAGACAGATATACTCAGTCATCTCAAAATATTTATGAACTATATTAAAATCATGGCTTATTTTTAAATTATGACAATTTATGCTGGGTCAGCTTCATAATTTATTAAAAATGATATTAAAATCCCTCCTCCATAATTAATTTCTAAGTAAATAAAAAAAATTTACTATTTATATAAAGAATCATTGTTTCTTAATTTTCATTTAGTATACATTTACCTAATTATGCTATTTTGCATTTGATATAAATTCCATCAGTTTTTTAGAAGTTCATTTATTTGCATGTAAAAGTAAGGTGAAAAGTTTTTAAAACTTCATTTTTCAACTTTCAAATTCTGCTCTGTAGGCTAAATGAAATTATTTTTTATTTAAAGGCAAATAGCTGAATTGCTCTCTTAATTTTTCTATAATTCAACATAAATTTTATGGGTAATCTTTAGCATATGTCTTGAAATGTTGTGATGCAATATTTTGAGTTCAGATTTCTACTTTTGTTGAATCATAAAAGTCAATATGTAATTTTTACATTAGTCTCCAACTTTTACTCTGTAAGTAAAACTGATTTAATACTGATTTACTGTAAGTAATTTTCTTTGTGTGGTGTATGAACCCTTTACAGGTATGTAAATGTTTTTTAGTTGAAAGTTATTGAAAGTAATTCTGCAAGTTTTTGAGTTTTAAATTTAATAGAATTGGAAGTTATAGTGTAAGTCTCCAAAGAAAGGAATGGTAAGCAATAGCTCTGATGATACAGCAACCTTTTAATAGCAGTAAAACCATATAATTAAGATTTTTTTAATGAAAGCTGTTGTGGAAATAATTCTCAACACGTGAAACAACAACATTAAATGAAACATCAAAGTGTCCTCAAGCTGTGTAATGTTTGCAGAGGGCTTGTTGAGAGCTTCCAAATTATTGACATCCTCGTCACAAGTCCAGTGTGTAGCTTTAGAATGACATTAATTCACTTAAATTGAGACAAATTATGTCAGAAGTAGATTATTCATTTGGATTTATCTCAATATATTTCATAATGTTTGTGTCCACATTATGAATATTTTTAATGGAGATGGATTGTCTGAGAGTTTGATTATATATGAGTTATTTTTTTACAACTCTTTATAACATACCTTAGAAGAATCAAAATTGTATGATTAGATAAAGTCTAATTTTAGTTGTGATGATTTCATCATTTAATAAAATGTAAATTCACATCAAAATATTTCAATGAAATTAAATTTTCGTAATAGATAAACTTTTTTTTATTCAGTGGTAATATAATAAAATTTGTATAAATTTCCTGCTTGAAAATATTGTTTGTTTAAACAGTTATAATTTTTATTCTTTATTAATCTAGCTAAAATACTAAACATCTTTAATAAAAAACATGGATTATCAGTATTCTCAAATAGTGATAACTTTTGCATGTTTTTTGCGACAGTTTTAGTAAATTTTCTTTCTTAAATAATTGAGCTAAAAGATGTAAAATCTCCCTTTTTTTTCTGCATGATATTATCATAGAAATGAAGATATTCATTCACTATATTTAAAAAAATATCTGAAAAAGTGCACTAAATAGATTCTTTTGTATTCTAAATCCTTTCTTCCCTTGTATTCTCAAACCATTGATGATCTATCAGTCTTTATACGCATAATTAAATAGCAGCTCTCTTTATAGTATTTGTAATGGGGGGAAGGGGGCATTGTTCTCCCTTTATTGAGATGTAATTAAGTTTTTATAACAATTTTACTATTGCTTAGAAAATTTGAAAGTATGGTATATGGTATCTGACTAAAAAAACGGGTAAAAATCTCGAATTTCAGACCTTGGGAGCTGTAGAAGGTGCCCACTGTAAAAACTGTTAAGTATTTTTTATTTATTTTGTTTTGGCCGTTTGACTAAATTATCCTGAATTGACTGTATGTAGAGTATCTGAGCAATCTATACTAGAGCAGGAAATTTTCCTGTGAATTTTAATTTGATACATATTACTTCTATGATTAGTTAAAATCTAATGTGTAACTATTATTATTTTTTTGTTTGTGAAAATTTTCTTGACCTGCTATAGAAGAAATTGTATTTACTCTGTGTAAATGCTTTATAATGGCTATGGATAATACTTTGATTTAGCTACCTGAAAGCACTGAGTCCAAAGTAATATTTTTTAATAAATTTATATTTTCAGAATGAGGTTTAGCAAACCTAAAAAACGCCATCGATACACATTATTAGATGATTTTAATGAAAGAGAAAGGGAAAGAGAAAAATTTTTTCCACATAATAGTAAGTATAACAATTCATCTTGCGATTTAAGAGCATAATTGTGTGAAATGTTGCTATATCAGTAACTTTTAAAAAACTTCTTTAATATCTTCATTAACTTGCTCATGAAAATAATTTTTTATTCAGGTAAAGCACAAAAAAGTAGTTTGATGATCTCAGATTCTGAATCGGATGCCATTTTTGAATCGCAAAGTATTCCTCTTACAGTAAAAGCAAATGGTTTGCACAATGGAGATTTTCGTAACATAAGTGCATAATGAATTTGTACACAATTCATACATTTGAACAAGGTATAGTCATTCTATTTTTTTCTCATGTTAAATCCTTTATTATTAATTAGTTTGAATGTGTTTTCTTGTTATTAAATGCTGTGATAATTGATATCTAAATCAATATTTTTACCCTATGAATAGATTATTTTAATATTTTAAGTATATGGACTTGATAATCAATATGTTTGTAGTGTATTTTCCCTCACAGAATAATTTCTTTCAGTTCTTGCTTACTTACAATATGTAAAATGTCTAATACTAAGAATGTATTATACAATTGATTTTAACCTTCAAATTTGACCGCATTTTACCAGTTATATTTTTCTTTATTCTTCTTTCTAGGCTGTTAATCCTTTTTACTACAATATTCCATTTTATCAGTGTTGTGAAAAGGACATAATCATCTGTATTTTAACAATTTTTAGTATTTCATGTTAGTTGCAACTTATATATATATATATATATATATATATATACTCTAGCTGGTATACCCGTTCTTTGCACGGATGAACTGAAAAATTAAACAACACAGATTGAAGGATGAAAAAGTTTTTAATGAGTTAATTTTACGTGAATTGCAAATTAAACAAAAAAAGCTTTTTGCATATCTCAGCTAAACAAAAAAAAAGAAAGAAAAAAAAACTCTTGAGGATCGTAACCGTAACACTCTTGAGGGTTGATTTTTGAAAATACTTCCCTAAGCTGATCTCTGCTCGGCAAAAGTAACACATTGTTCAAAGTTTTTATGTAATGATCGCTTAAAATAGTGTAAATAATTTATATCTGAAAGTGTAATACATTAATATTACTTTCTGTTGTATTTATTTTGTTAAAATTGTAATATTCGCAAGCAACACCGTTTCTTAAATTATAATGGCGACTCAATGAAAAACATAGCGAAATGTTGATGATAGAGTTAAGTTGGCAAATGTCTAGCTACTTTCATAGCTCGAGCTATATTAGAGCTTTGTAAGACCCACCCCTGTAGGGGAGCGATGCACGTTAATACTTTATCCACCGCATTATGATTTACTGCAGTTTTTTTCATACAATATTTTTTTTGGGGGATCACTACATTGAAAATTAAGGGATATACATAAGCAAAATACTCCACTTTGGGAAATTTAATCCATTAGAGCTAATAAATTAAAGATATTCCACTGTAAAATTAATTACATATACTGTTCACTTAAAATAAGTAGTAAAATTGTTTCTAAGGTCTTCATTAACATACAAAAACATAAGACACTTAAATTTTGACATAAACCTTTTTTTCGGGACAAAAATAATATTCTTTGCAATCCGCTGAAAACGCAATATCTGCTACAAAACTATTCGCCTTCCCCACTAAAATACTCATCATAGAACCCGTGCTGCTATATATCTTGGAAGAGTGGGTTTCAAAGAATATTCCTGCTAAGTATTGGTAGAATATTCCTTCTAAGTTGGTGTGGTGTGAGAGTTAGGAGAAGGGGGACCAGCTAAGGTGTCGTCTACGTCACTTGACCTTGGTTCAAAATTACGTGGTCCATTGCCAAAAGCCCTCGTGTAGCTGAACAGTGCGACATTAATATTCACTCACTCACTCCAAAAAATACAGTACATTAGTTATAATTATTTTTATACTTAAAAATACAATTTATGCCTATTCAATTAAAATTATAGCGTTATAACTAACTACTAACCACAAACAAATTTTGAAAATTTGTCCAAATGATGTGGTGTGAAAGAGAAAGTTTATTTACTTTAAGTACCAGAACTGATAAAAGAATTATTTTGAAAAAAGATCAATTTCTTACTACCAAATGTGCAGAATAAAATCATAAAAAAAAACATTCAAATAAAGAGAGATTTATAACTTAACTAACCCTTAAAAACATAGTTTTATTCTGAAATAAAAAAAAAATAGGGATTATGCTGATCACAGGAATTAATTAGAAGCGAGCACCTTGCGTAGCCAAAACAAAAGGGTTTCTTAACAAACAAAAGATAGATATATGCTGTTGTGGGCTTTTTTGCAGCGCACGCCAGAATTGCTTGCAGATGGCAGAATTTTTTCCTACTTACTTGACAAATATTGTTATATTTTGGTCATTATCGTTATAAAAAAGCATTGGGAGTGTTATTAGAAACTCGAATGTTTTATATCAAGTGGAAATTTTACGAGCTATTTGTTTACTTTTCAATTATCCCCCCCCACAGCTGATGAGCAAAATACCAAATCCAGCAAGAATATAAACAAACTGAAGGTCAGGTTACTCTAGCAATATGTTCAGTTTCAATATAATGGACATAAGGTGCCATCCAGTAGTCATTAAAAAACGTTTCTGCTGAAAAGTCATATATGCAGCCTGGCCTACCAGAGCGTTTTTCAAAAATGTATATTTGCACCGCCCGGCCATGAGGTGATGAATTCATATTTGCACTGCCTGTGGCGAAGGGGTTAACATGAGACTTTTTATATGCATTTTTTTTTAAATTCAATATTTTATTTTAATTTAAATTTACCTACATTTGATTTGATGTAACTCAAAATTGGATTTTGGGGAATCTGCAGTTCTAGGGAAAGATTAATTTTATAAGAATTTTTAATTTTCTATAACACCTGTACATTTCATAAATTTAAAAAATTATCATGTAGCATTGAAATACCAAACAAATTGTTTTGCAAAATAAAAAATACCCTCCATCTGTTTTTAGTATGTATTGAAAGTTATGGTTGAATAAGATATTGTAGCAAATGAAGAAATTATTACTGTTGTACAATTATGATTATAGACTGTCATTTAAAAATAAGAAATGTTTTCTCATCCATGTAAACCTCTTTAATTCTAATTTCTTAAAATTAGTTTTTTTTTTGGGGGGCAGGATATTATATTGCTAGTTTAAGAATTAAGTTCAACAATAAATGCAAGAAATCTTATCCTGTTTTAGTTGCTAGTTTTTGTAGAAAGAAATAATTACATAACCAGACAATATATCAATTTTTTTAAAAGAAAAAAATATGGAGTAAATAGTGGAATTATTTTCTTAGTTTGTATGGAAACACAAATTACATAATCTGAATTTATAATAAAACCATGATGTGGAAATGGAACATAAGTCTTAAAAATTATGAGTATGTTAGTTATACTTCATACTCTTCATACTTATGTGAATGTTTCAAATGTTGACATTTGATTTCAGTCAGAATTGCATTATGAATGTTTTAAGATATTAGTACATGTATATGTCCGTGATGTGGGAGACAGAGCAATTTTGATTTTAGGGTATTCATTAAGACCAGGTGATAAAATAAACAGAATATATATATATATATACATATAGTTAGACTATAGGTTATACTATTTTTAATCTTGACAAGTGTAAACCATATATTGCAGGAGAATATGGAGTTGAGTTTATCAAGGAATTTGTTCTGTGAAATATTATCTTCTCTGTTAAATGAATTTGAAATGAAGGTTTGCTTTGCAAAGAGTATTTCTACTGGGAATCATGTAATGTTTTAATTTTACTGGTTGTTAGAAATTTAATTTTCTTTTTCAAGCAATATATTCACATAAATTTAAGTTGTTGTAACTGTAATTAATTTTTTTTTCAGAAAATAATTTTAAATGTGATTGTTAATTTATTAAAATTAGCAATAAAATTTAACTTAACAAAAACTAGTTTGATCAATACAAATGAATTTTATTTTTATGACTGGACCTACTAAACCAATACATTATTCCACCCTTACTAAAATTGACCTGGTACATTTAAATGTCATATGACACAAGGGAGCAAAAGTTATACTTGTGGTATGGTGGTTGAATAAATTAGCCATTTTTAAAATTTCTTAAACCTTTAATTTAAAAAAGCTGTGAGTACTTGTGTGTCGTAACAATATCTATATTCCCATGATACTAATAATAATCCATATTTATAATGAAGCTCAAAATTCTGTAATAATTGCTATTTTTGGGCAATCTTTTATAAAATAGTTGTTAAAGGGGTAATTTTCCTTTAATTTAACCATATTTGAGCAGAAGTATTTCAGCTTGTCTTATACCAGTTTCTTTCATATTATTTTCTTTGAAATGTATTAATTTTTTTTTATTTTATTAGAATTCTTTTTCTCATTCACAGAGTCAGAATCATGTCTTGATTATTGATGTGGGAATTGCCTCATCTGAAAATGCCTGTTACAGTTCCTGATATTCCAGTCCTTGTCTATGAATGCTCTGTTTAGTAGAAGCTTGAATGTGAAAATGTTATTGATTTATTTTTACTTTTCACGACTTGCATCTTTGTCTGTGATAATACTTTGGGAAATGTATATTGCTGTCTAGTTTTTAGGTTCATTTTTAAATTTTATTTTTTTGGGTCTTATATTATCTTATATGTCAAAAGTGCCATGATTTTAAAAGTTTGAATTTTATTTTAGTTATTTTTGTTGAGGAAATATCTTGAAGTAAAAATCCATAAATCTGCTTACATAGTTTCACAAAAAAGGTTTTAGAAAATATATTTGTTACTTTTGTTGTTGAACTTCTTACTAAATCTGAAAATGAATGATTCAATAATTCATAAGATAATAAAGCAAAAAAAGAGGGGGGGGATAAATGGTTAAAGTATTTTATTTCTGAAAAAAAAATGTTTTCAGACCTAATTGTTCTTGTTTGCAGCATCTAAATTAAAAATGCAATAAGTTTTGTTAAAACATTTTCAAAAAATTTATTCTTTTTGTTATATTAGAATAAGTGAATCAACTATAAAAATGTATTTAGAAAAAGTTTCTTCATGATTTTAAAAATTCATGCAATTTTTCATTCATTTTCTTTTGTAACTGTCTTGAATGTTATATATTTTATTTCATTTCAAATTGCTTCTTCTATGTTTATACTATATGTAAAATTTTATCATCCTTTGTGAGATAACAAATAATATTTAGTAAAAATTTTGGTTACATAAACTTGTTTTGCTGGAAAATTATGGTAAAGGATTACTATTCTGAAATGGCCATTTGTTCAACATGGGTATCTTGCTTTAAAAAAGTGTAAAGATATAATATTCTGTTCAATAATATATTTCTAAGATAGACTGCTGGAACATGAAATAAGGCGGATCAGTTTTAGAAAAGAGTTTGTGCCACAAATTAATGCCAGGCTAATTTTTTTGTGATCTGACATTCCAATATGGGTTATTTATATTTAAAAATATTTTAAATGTTTACAAAAAATTTTTACTAACAATTTTTTTAAATTCAATGAGATATTTCACTATAAATCCAAACCTATACCTTTATTTTAGATAATATAATTTTTTTTGCATGTTATACATGTAATATAAACTATGCATAACATCTTTTATTTCCCAGCCATGTTATTCTCATGTTTCAAATTTCCTTTTTCCCTCTAGTTAACAAGTCATTGCTGACTTAAAATTCTTGAATGTGCCATTAAAATGCAAATATACAGATATGTTATTGGATTACTTAAAGTTTACATTCCATATGATATTTTAAGATTTAGGGTAGAATGCTAAGTTATTTTTTTTTTTACGTAAATTGCTCAATTTTCCACATACACATGATAAAAGATTCTGGTAAACTATCTGGAGAATATTTTGCACAGCAGTTTTTATGTCAGTGTTGTTGATCTGTTGAAGTGATACATTAGTATTGTAATTTTCTTACATGAAACTGATAGTACAATATGAAGAGTTTAATATTGGATTCAATATTTGATAATTTGTAAAAATTTTGACTACACATTTCTTCATAGAAACCAACAGGGTTGGCAAAAAGTCCTAAACACACTCAATTCTTTGTCTAATTTTTGTGTTTGACTTAATTTTTCGTTATGAAATTATTGTGCTAATTATTATTGGTTCAAATGTATTTTTTCATGCTGATTTCAAAATTTGTAAAATTAATGTGAAGTAAATAGTTTTATCAATATTTTGAAGAAAAAAACATGTTAAGACAAGCACAAGGCAACTGCAATGATAAGTTATTGTTTTTTTATTTCAACTAATTAAATGCTCCATTATTCCTATTAGAGAGCAGTAGTGATAAAGGGTTGAAAACAGAATGTTTTAGTGTTTTGAAAGTAGTTGTCTATTAAAATTTGAAGTATGTGGGTGAATAATATTGGAATTATGGGTAAATTTCCTTTCTGTGTTATAATGGAAGACATAAAATAATACTTTTGAAGGAAGGTTATTCTATGCACCAAATTGCTACTAAAGTTCCATGTGAATTTTCTTGTTTCTCTTCATTTGTATTTCGGAATTTTTTTTATGAGAGCATCCAAAAAATTCTGAAACACAAATTCTGTTGCAAATTCTAAGCGATCTCAATGATCCAAGAAAAACAACTCTATACATGAAGACAGGGTATTGCACTTGATTTTACTATAAATATATACATGAAGACAGGGTATTGCACTTGATTTTACTATAAATAAGTGGCTTGACTCTGAAAATTTTGAAATAATGGATTTTGATATGGAATATGAATGTGTGTACACAAATTGTGAGAGGAAAGCTTCTGAAAATTTGGATTACCAGGCTTCAAAGCTTGCCCAAAACTATTTCAGACTTATTGGGGGATAATTCATTATGGACAGTTAAAGACTTAGAAAAGGTAATATTTGGTGATGAAAGTCAGTTTTCCATTTTAGATATCAAAAATATTGCTTATGTAAGACCACACACTCCTAAAAGAATTCAGACTCAAGTTTCTAAAGCCCACAATAAAGCATTCAATGAAGATTATGATATGGGGCTGCATGTTTTCTCATTTTGCTAGAAGATTTCACATCTTGAGAAGAACAAGGAATACTAAAAAATAAATTGCTCCCAAATTGAAGATCTTTTTGGAGATCAGTCTCAGATTTTTTTCAGGACAATAATGCTCCATATGACCTTCCAAAATGTAGTCCATAAATCATTCAAAGGCAATACTGTGCATAGAGTGAGCTAATCAGACCAGTCTCCAGATCTTAATTCTGAAAAGAATATATGGCATAAAATTGGTTCTGATATTTCAAGGAAAAACCTTCAAACCAACTTGAGTTAATTGAAGCTTTGGTGTTTTCTTTCAATCATGAAGTCCTAAAAGAGCTTCTTGTGAAATTGGTGCATTCCATACCAAAAAGATGTAGGGCCGTAATTAAAGCAAATGCCTGGCCATTGGAATATTGATGTTCAACTTGTAACAATCATTCAATTTTCAAAATTTATGCTAAATATATCGTACTTGTAAGGTTTTGTGTCACACTCCTGCGTATAATATGTTTTTCTAAATTGTGTTATTTAGTACATACTACATATTGTGTTCAGGCAGCTGTATTACAAAAAATATTTGTCATACTGAAAAACTAGTAACGAGAGAGAGAGAGAATTTAAAACTAGCGTAAAAAACACGTTAGAATCAATACAAATAATTACCATATTTTATAACAAAAAATTAAGTAAAGCACAAAATTAGGCAAGAAAATGAGTGTGTTTGGGACATTTGCAACTACTGTATATTTATCTTTTCTGCACTGTGCATATATAGTGTTTATCAATTAGTTATGCATATGAGCTTATTGAAACTAGTGATAACTAATGTAAACATTATACTCTTTGGTACAAGGAATTTAATCGGTTATATAAAGTACTCCCTATTCATTATGTCTTATATTTTACAACATTGATTTCTGATTCTAGATCTAGTTATAATTTGTCCATAGATTAAAAGATTATTACTAAACTATTCCACTTTTCTAATGTTAGTATTTTAATACTTGATTTTGCTATACTTATTAATGATTTTAAATGTATAATAGTTTGTATTTTAAATTAGGAGGATCAGAATCATTTAATCCAATATGAAAAACACTTTAGAAACTTGAATTCATTCAGATGCAGATATTTTCTTTCAATTTGAGTGGTATGATTAACTTTATTTCCGTGATTTGTTGTATATCTGCTTGCTTTTAATTCATAAATTTATATATACATATATATTTCAATAAAGAAGTTAATTTTCATGTTTCTGGGTATTGTTATTATTTGACTAGTTTTTGTTTATTTTGTTTTATCATAAAAGCCTGCAAATTTATAATTGTCTGTTTAGCAAAATTCTTGACATTTTAGATTGCGACATTTTGTTTTTAATTTTGATCTCTGCTTTTTATAATTGACACAAAATTAGAATGAGTGTTTTATATTCACAATTAATTTAAGAGAGAAGAATATATGAATTAGTTTCCTTAAAGGGCAATTGTTTTTGTTCCTAAAAATTATATTTCTTGACACTGCTGGAAAAATAATTATGTATATTGTTTGTATGCTCAAACATATATTAATTCATATTAAAAACATGGGTTTAATTAAAATGGGTGTACATTAGTATTTATATTGTAAACATAGTATAATATTTTTTTCTTTTTATAATATTTAAATCAGAATTGTGTGGGTTTTTTCAAAGCCATAAATATTCATTTTCTTACAATGAAAAAAATTGTTCATAAACTCTTTTCCATACAGCCTAGCAGTTATATGTTAACATTTTAAAATATATTTTGTTGACATGCCTATTTTTCATCTGTCAAATTCAAACAAACTTTTAGGTTGATTATGTTTAAGTTTCAGGTGGTAATATATTATAAATTTTCTGCTACTTTTCTGATTTTGTTGAAAGCATTAATTTCATTTTTTATTCTTGTGCTTTCACGTGCACATACATTGCTGAAAAATCGTTTCTTTATATTCTATTTTTATTAAAATTTTTCATAAGCCTGTAAAAATATGCAAGTTTCACTTCAGTTTGATCTAAATATGTTTGAAAATTAATTAAAGAATTATTTGCCCCACATGTGTATTTCTCATATTAATAGTATTATTAAAGTAATATTAATATTAGGAAATTTAAACTTAGCATAAAAGTTAACATGAAATTTGATAAGTGCAGTTATGATTAGAATACTCAACTGGGATGGTACCACTAAATGACTTATAAAATCTTATTGCTGCCTTCATCTGAGAATTATACTTTGTACTATAAGCTGTTTAATTTTGTGCTTGTTCTCCAAGTACTCTGAGTATTATATGTAATCTGCACTTATATTTTGCTTTTTGTTCATTAAGTAAAAATATGTGTACTTTTATAAGACACCATATTCGACAGTTAAATGTTTTCTGCACAATTTTTCAATTGCCAAAAGCATCGTATTTATTATATGAAATTTTCCCTGTAGGGATACACGTAAGTTAATGAAATTTAATATTTCCTAGGATTATATTTAGTATATAAAAAAATTAAATCACTCTTGCCAAAAATATTATAATCATTTTATACTATAATTTAGGAGAGTGGTCCCCGACCCTCGGGTCATTAACCTGTACTAATCAGTGGATCAAATAGTACCAGGGGCTGTTGTAAAATTATCAAACTTTACTGGTCTGTAGTAATAAAAAGGCTGGGGAGTTCTGATTTAGGGTTCTGAAGATAATTTGTCGGCCCTAAGTAAGTGTAATTACAGAAAATTAGATAAATTAGTAATTACTCTAATGAATATAATGCATATTTGCTTAATTTTTTGTTATTGCAACAAATATTGAAGAGAATAAAGGAAAACTAGAAGAATGTGAGACAGCCTTGACTTTGTGAATCAAAATGGATTAGTTGAATTTGTCATGTAATGGCTAACAATTTATTTTCTAAGTATTGTATATTAGTGATGAATTAAACTTTTTGAAGTATTTTCTTCTCTGTCATGTTAATTTCAGAATTGTAATCCTGTGCGTTAATAGTGTTCTCAACAATAATTCTCTGGCATGTGTATATTTGTATAGTTTTAATTTTATTTTTCCTAGTCATTACCTATGAAAAAAACTGGAATTCATTGTGTTGTTTGCCTGTTACATGAGTAATATTTTCAAATTGTGGTCCATGTTGTATTTATACAGTCTTACTAGAATTTCTGGATTTTTTGAGATTGTATATATATATATATCATTTGTAGACAATATATATATATCATTTGTAGACATTTTTCATTACAAAATTGACTGAGTTCATTTAAAATGTTAAATTTGGGCTTACTCTTTAACATTAGAAATTAACATGATTTGTAGAATAAAATTAATAAGGAAATTTATGTATGTAAATGCATAATTTTAGTATAAAAATGTCAATTTTATTCCCCTCCCTCTCAATTTTATGTAATTTTCTCAGGTTCTGTAATATTACTTGCATCAGCCTTAGCTACAAACATATTTTATGAAAATAATTTAGAAATGAAACATTTAAATAATTATTTATATTCATGCATCCTAAGTTATTATTTATTTTTGTAAGGGAAGTTTTCTAAGCTAGGAAAAATTTTTCTGAAATTATTTTAATTTTTATTCACTTTTATATTTTTCCCTCTTAAAAATTACTCCTTTTTTATATCTACAACTCTTTGAAAATAGTATTGCTTATTCAATAGTGATAATGACACCATCATCTTGCATTTAGAAGCATACTGCACAGAGCAAAATATTACTTATAAATAACATTTAGTTTAATCAGTGTGTATTAAACATTAAAATAATATAGATGTGAGAGAAATATATAATTTTCTTTATTTATCCAATTTTAGGATGGAGATTTATTTATATTTAAACTTCAAATAAATTTGAAGTATTTCTGAGGGAAAAAATTACCCTATATATATATATATATAAAGTTTGATAAGCAATTATAAGATAAGGTAGAAAACCATAGAGCTTTTTAAATTTAGGTATTACTATGGTATTCCAGGGGGAATTGGTAATTTTCATATTCTTTAATTGTTATTGGTAAAAAGTTCCTGTTTTTCTGATTTGTCTTTTTTTCTTTATTAATTGATGGTTTAAATATACACTATTGAAATTTTATAAACTATTACAAACAAGGAGTATATAAATTAAAACAAACCGTTATTCATAAACACATTATATTAAATATTTTGTATGAAAGTAATTGTACATGCAAGATTTCATTTATACACTTCATTTTTATGTGCTTGTGTATAGGCAATGGAATTAAATGTGTACCCCTGTTGATATCCATAAATTGTATTTCATAACTAAGATATTCTTATACTTTTTTCTTCAAATTTTCTTTTTAAAATAATAAAATTTTTAAAAACTGCTTCTGAAATTTCTTTCTTATTAGTATAATTTCGTATTTCATCAAATTATTCTTCAGTACTACATAATTACATATTTTTACTTTTTAAAAAAAATACCATTCATAGAACATATTTTTGATGCTATAAAGTGTTATTCAAGTAAATCCCCTATGTAAACTTAATTTTTTTTGCAAATTTTATTTTTTAAAAAAGTGTTGTATTATTTTTAACATTACTCAAGAACCAGCAATTCTTTTCCTATCAAGTGTATTATGGCAAACATCTATGCATAGAACTAACAACTATAGTTTGATATGTATCATTATAAATTTCAGCATTGTGAACAAATAATAAATGCATAAAATTAGTTGTATCTAAAAATGCATGAACAATTTTGAATTTTTATAGATTTGCATTATAACAATGTGTATGCATTATTCACTACAACTTTTTTATTATAGCCTGCTAAGTGCTTTTTACTGTTGCATGAAAAGATGTTTTATTATCCGTGCTCAAAAAAAAAATTGTAATTGTATCATAAAATGTATATCCATTTAATATATTAAGAGTGCACTGAATGCCTGTTCTCAACATTTTTATTTCTCACTGTTTAAATTATCAAATCCAATCTTATATTAAATTGCTCAAATGACTGATATCCCAAAATCTTGTCTATGTTGTGTCCAAATAGCTTTCATATACCTGACATAGATGATTTAAAAATTTGTACTTGTTAGATAATTGTATAACATTGCAGTAGTTTTGAAATTTTGTATTAGCTTGGATTTTTTTTAAAAAGTCGAAAAAATTCATTACGTGATGTTTAAGAGTTTAAAGCTCTTGCCACTTTTATATACTGTGGTTAGCATTTTTATTTAGAATTCCATTTTTTCTATACTTTTTATGTGACTAAAAATCTTTTAATGCTTAATTTATGTGGAACTTGTTTAGTTTTTTATTCATTCAATCCAGAGAAAGTAATTGAGAATTCTAATTCTCTGACCAAATTGCATAAATCAGGTTTTTTTTCCCCAAAAAAATCTAGGTTTTTTCACAATATGAAAATATTTAGATTTTTTTCAGTTATGTATATTTATTCAGTAATGTAACATAGCATTAATTTTTTTAACTGGAAATCAGTTAAAAATAAATCGGATAATGAGTTCTGCATTTTGTTATACTCTGCAAAAGATCAGTAATGTATATATAAATAAACTATGTAAAAAAAAAAAAAAAAAAAAAAAAAATGAACGAAAATCATCATTCTTAAGCCAAAGATCTTATAATTGTTTTTAGTTGTGTACATTTTTAATTTATTCAATACTACTAGAAGTTAAATATAACTGCATATTTATATTACACTGTTTTAAATGTATCTTGATGTATTTACCTTTTCACTCTTTGTACTGTGTTTTTTAATTACATAGTAAGAGTGAGAGTAATTCAGAAATAGACTCCAAATTTTTTTTTTTTTTTTTTTTGTTAGCATTTTTTTTAATTCTGTGGAGAAAATGTTTGAAATCTTGTGAAAATTTTAAGTGTTAAAATTTCTTTGTACTGCAGTCATTGTGTTGTATCATTCCATTTCAAATAAATTTTATTCCTCAGTTTCAGAATTGTGTTAACTATTACTAATAATAGACATGATAGTATTTTCTTAGATACTGTCATATTGTGTGATCATAGATTTATCCAAAAATTGTTTACAAACAATTGAAAGTTGCTTAATAATGTTTTTTATTATTGTAATATGTTGTTTAATAATTCAGGAGTTTTGTTATATAAATTGAGTATTAGATTCTGTGTTAAATAAAACAATGAAGGTATTCATTAGGTTGGTGAAGGTATAAATTCAGTTTACTTATATAGAATGAGGAAGATGTAAGGTTTGAGATTATTTTTTATCATTGATTTCTTTGAAAAGTAGGCAAAAAGCAAATTATGAATTCCAAAAGTGTAGAAAAGCAAAATAAGTTGTTTAAGATTAACATAAATATTAAATGAAATAATGTTTTTGGAAGCATGTGTTTTTTTAACAACAACAAAAAATAGATACACTACAATTTTATTTCTCTCACTTTAATTTAAATTAAACACTACATGATGATTGAAATGAAAACAAACAAAAAAATCCTTATTATGCAATCAGGGTAACTAGTTAACATGAAAATCAGGGCTCAGATTTTGATGACATGTTCTAAATTCTAAATGATGCATCAAAAACAATATAGGGATTACTTATGAATCCAGATATATACAAAGCAAAGAACATAAATCGTCAAATAATTTGTAAGCATTGTTTTATTTTTAGTTATAAATGTAGGATTAGAAATCAATTACATTGCTTCATATGAAATTTTCAAGAACGTTTGATGTGGGCCAGTTTAAGTTTATTTGCATAGTTTGTGTCTTGAACCTTAAATAATATTTTAACACTTAATTTTTCACATTAAACAATTATTTTTCATGAATAACATATGTCCTAGTATTAGCTTTGTCAGGTGAACTAAACATCAGCGACGCGACCTTTTGCTAAATGATCACTAATAACTTATACATTGAAATATTTTGTGTGTGTAATGTTAAGGTAATTAATTTAAATGCATGGCTTTTTTCTCCTCTCTTTGTAATGTCAGTTTCTAAGAGTTTAATTATTTTTAGTCTCAAAACTAAGATTGTATTTTAATAAAATTTCTATCACTTTTATAACAATTAAAACTTCTTTTATCGTTTTTTTCAATTCCAGCTAAGAATTTTTATTTTTTGACAAAACTTTAACCCCCAAAAAAACCAAGTTTACATGTTTTTGTTTTTTTTTGTGTGTGTGGAAGTAACAGTGTTACATATTATTGTAAATATAAAATGCAATGGTTGTTGCAAAATAAAATTTTGTTATTTCAAATATTTTCTCATAAAAAATACCATTTTCTTAAAAAAAAACTTTTTGTCATGACATCCGAAACTGTACATTTTTAGAAATATTTAACATTTCACCTTAAGTTATGATGATTAAGCTGTTTTGAGTTCTTATATTAATTTAACTATTAATATTCTGGTAAATATTTTACAGAAAACATATAATACAGTGAGATATATAATTAATATTAATTTCTTGAGATTCATCAGTAGAATAATCATAGATGTGTGTTATTTTTACAAACTGTAACACGTTTTTCTCTTATTAAATCATTACTCATACAGGTATATTTTTACAAAAAAAGTATAACTTGGACTAAAATGTTTTTAAAGCTATTGTATGCATATTTTTATGTTATTTGATTTACCATTATTTTGTTAAGGAACATCTACTACATGTTTAGAATACATATATCAGTTTCTTAATAATTAACAGGAGCTTTTTAAATTAAGCTTAATTATATTCGATTAAAATTATGCCTTTTCTTCTTTTCATCTAACATACTGTAATTTTGTAGCTATGCTTTCCACATTCAGTAATTTAAAATGATTTTTGACAATTTCAAAGGTTGTTCTTGCAAATAGAAGTTAAAATGACTCACATGCACTGAACTTTCATTGCTGTGGATATAAGTTTATTTTAAAGTAGAATTTTAAAATTTTTTTTTATAAAACTACTCAGTTAAAAGTTATATAAATTTCAGTAATTTTGAAATCATAATCTTTGATGCATCTTACATGCCATTGTCGGAGATTGATTTCTTAAAATAGTGTGCTGGAATGCTTCAATTCACTCCTTAATAATTACTGTTATATATTGACAATTATACGTTTAGATTTTTTTCTTTGAAATTATTTCACTTGAATTTTATTATTACTTTTGAATTTTACTTATTTCTTTTAATTATCTTCGGATTAATTTTTGTTTAGGGAATTTTGGTTTTAATCAATTTCATTACGACATTCCAGCCTCTTAAAATCGAACACTGGTCATTATTATCCAAGCCCTGGTGATATTTCAATATTAATTTCACAAGACAACATTGAGCATGCATACACTGAGAATCCATATTTTCCCATTATTTATATATTTTTTGGCAAGACAATAGGAAAAACACACAAGGAAAGCTTTAGGATAGATACAAGACATTTCTAGGGTTAGGGTTAGTATGAGGAGGCTGTCTGCGAACAGCTTTGGTGGTTTTTCTACTTTCACAGTGCTTGTGCAGAAGAATCCCTCCATATATGGGCCAAACAAAGAGTGAAATGCCCACTGCCAGTGCTCCAGCACATATTGCCAGAGCTCCCAGAAATGGAGCTGCGATTACTTTTCCACCTGAAAGAAATATTTTGAAATGACAGTATTTCATTTCTGTAAGGTGAGTTTACACTACAGTTCACTATTATTAAAGTGTGATGTTCCTTCAAGTTACAGCATAATTTCTATTATCAAACACATCGTTTATTTTTAAGCGCATTATTCAAATTAAGACTGAAAACATACTTTCCATTTTGATGCTCTTAGTACAGCCCAGTTCTTTTCATCGTGCGTGTATAATCTATCGGGTACAAGTGCGCAATACAAACATGCAAACATTAAATCCACAATTAACTTTTGCGTGACTTGTCATTGAAGTAAAGCTTATGGAAACGTGCAAACCACTACTGGGAATAAGGGAAGTAAGAGATAGGATATCTACAAAAAGCTATGGTTATCTACCAACTTTTGCAATCCTTTGATGCACGAGTTGAACCAAATGAAATGCTCTTTGCTAATGGCTCAGCACGTTATACCTGAACTGGAGCTGTGATTAATTTTCCTAAAGCCAGAATTTCTTAAAAAATACTTTGTGTTTGGAAATAAAGAAGAGTGTTTTTTTAAGCATAAAATTGGATGTTTCCTTTTACATTTAATGTTAGATTGAAATAGAAGTTTAAGATCATACTTTTAAATTTTGTTCAAATTTCTTCAATCTAGTTCGTTTTGGCGCGCATTTTTTGTTGCATGCGATGTGAACATCAACATGCATTAAACATTTACACGACTTTCAAGGATGCTATTTAAGGAAAAGTTTGGGAGCGCTGCAAGCCAACATTGGGAATATGGTAAACTGTGGGAGAGGGGCTGCGAGTTACATCGTATGGATGATTTTCGCAGCTTCTTAACAGGCGAATTCCTCCATACAAGGGCAGAGCAATGAGTGAAATGCCCGCTACCAATGTTCCTGCACATAATGCCAGAGCTCCCAGACCCGCAGCTGCAATTATTTTTCCACCTGAAAGAAATTTTTTTAAAAAAGTTTTTTAATTTCTGTAATTTTAGATTCGCAGAATTTTCTCTAAAAAAGTAATTTTTTTTATTGTTTAGTTTACATCATTAAAAACACTTCTTGATTAAAAAGAATTATTGATTCAAATTTGAGGATTATAGTAACAATCTTTCCACAACCCCCATCCTTCCCTCCCATCTTGATAAATTTTTAAAACAAAACTTTTCAGTGTAGTTATTTTTGTGTGTGTATGAATTATATCAAATGTGCGAGCACATGTATGTACTGAGAGCATTAAATCCATTATTATTAATAACATTATCTTTGGCATGTTTTTTTAGGACTGCAACGTTGGACAGTGCAAGCCAATGTTGTGAACGTGGTGGTTGGGGGGAGCGCGCCTTCGAACAGGTGCAGGTGTAGGGCCTTTTTCGCAGGTTCTGAACAGGCGGATTCCTCCATACACGGGCAGAGCAACAACTGAAATGGCTACTGCCAATGCTCCAGCACATATTGCCATTGCTCCCAGAACTGGGGCTGCAATAAGTTTTCCACCTGAAAGAAATTTTTAGAATGTATTTTGTTTTTGTAATTTGAGGTTGAGATAGCACTGCTTTTTAATAAGAAAAATGTGGAATTCCGTTCTATTCAGCTACGGGATATACTTTTTTTTTAAAGGTTTTTATTTTGCAAGGATGATAGATCGAAATATGAAATGGAGCATATTTTCAACCTTTTTGGACTTTTTCGGTCGAACTTTTTAACTTTCTAATGAAATCATTTATTGAATCTGGATCACTAAAATATTTGAACGGCATTAAGCTGGAGAAAGTTATGAATTTATCCAACGGCTCGAGGGGTCTATTCTCGATTCAGACCAATCCCTATGTTACCTATGGACCTTGCAATGTAAATCTGTTAGGAACACTCTTGAAACAGAGTGGATGTTTGAAGAGAGAGAGAGAGAGAGAATTAAGTACCAGAGCCAGCTCGGGAATCGTCGTGGCCTTCTGGTCAATAGCGTACATCTTAGACATTAACTAAAATTAAAATGCCTTTCTTGTGAATATGATTTGAATCATCTTTAAGAAGCAACATTCACAAAGAAGCTCCAGATTTTTATTATAACTTTTAAATTAGAAATAAAGGGAAATACGGGAGTAACACTAGGGAAATAAAAAATCATATGCATATCTACATCATTTCAATCACTTTTTGAGTGCAGAATTGGGTTACTAGTAATATAAATTTTCGAAATTTTAAGGACATAAAAATATTAGTGAAGAAGGGCCTAAAGCTTTCATGAATTATGCCAGGTATTTTTTTTTAATAAAATTTCTTAACTCATTCATTTTATGGCGGTAAAATCCTCACTTCGGTGAATCATGAATTCAACGCTCGATCTCACCAAACACCACTGTATAGAAGAATAAGAATTGTTGCACTCCAAATATCACTGAATCTCAAAATTCTTTGACGTTTCAAAAATTTCAACCTTAGAACGTTAGATATTAGACGAGGTGTTATTCTTGTTATTTGAGCCCAGAATTGCTAAGTTCGCCGTTTTATAATCTGTTGTGCAACTCTAATGCTATGTTAATCTAGCTTTATTAAACTCTAATCCAGAAGATATATCTAAAATGGACGCAAATCCTTTTTATTGATGTTTAATGTTAATGTAACTATTAAATATGTATCTGTTTCAGGAAAATGATGAAATTAGGGATTTCATCCAATCCCTAAGGGAGATGATCAATTCACGCAACATGTTAAAATAACGTCCCTTAGAGGTCATTTCCTTGATGGAAGTAAGTGATTGGATTCAATTCCCGAACTGTTTGAGTGAAATGAACAAGTCAGCATTTGTAGAGCTCTGTTTTCGCTTGTTATCACTCCCTTTTACTCCCCCCCTTCTCGTCCGTGCCAGGCAGCGCCGGGCTTCTGACGTGACGCACCAAAACAAAATGGCGTAAATATCTCTTTTGTATGCCAGAAAGTTAGAAACTGGATAAAGCTTCAATTGAAAGATGTGAACAAACAAATTAGGAAATTCGACGACGCTCCCTTTATAGATAAAAAAAAGCTTTTTGATTGTAAAAAGGCTATTTTAAAAAGGGAAATAATAACTAAGAAAAAGGTGTTACAAATAAAGCAGGATATTTCTGAAATTCTACATTAATATAAAATTTTAAAAAAAAATGTTTGAAATTCTACAAGTATCCTTTTTTTTAAAAAAAAAAAATCAGCTTTATTGTCTAATTATTTTGCAAATTTCGAATAAATAATTTGTAATTCAATGATTATTATTACATTAATTGCTCTACTTTTAATAATGCACCTTATTTGTGCTAAATGAACACTTTTAAACTCTTGACAATATTATTTCATCATTACACTGAAACAGGTTAGGGATTTGATCAAATCACCTTATAGAGTTCTTATTTTAACATCTTGAGTGAATTGGGAACCTTAGGGATTTGATGAAATCCCTAATTTAATCATTTCCCTGCGACATATCTATTTTATGGGAAATGCTGAAGAAAATTTAGTTCTGTTCCCAATACCACACACATTGCTCACATATTCTAAAACCATTTTTTTAAATATAGGGCAAAATTTATTATTAGTTACATAGTTCAGTTATTACGTACTATTATAAGTAACACATTTTGAGTGTTTTTTTATGGAAAAACTTTAATACCCTCATTTTTCTTTCTTTTAGTTTTAAACATCTTGCATGTTTTGTGCTCTTTTTAGATAGTTTTAAAATCCCATTTGAAAAATTATGGACGAAAGGAATTAAAAGCAAAATTAAGTTACCGAAAACTGCTCCTCTGATGGCCCTTCTTTGGAATGGCTGATCTGCCTTGAAACGGTATTTGCAGCCAAAGATACTCAATTTGCTGAAGTGGTCTCCAAAGAACTTCAAATACCGAAACTTTTCACCACACTTGTAGCAAAAATCAGTGTTGCACACGGGACAGTGCATATGGTCGCATCCAGTAGTACGTTCGATGAAGACCTAAAAAAGAAACGATTACTAATAAGATAAAATTATTTATATCATGCGTTTCATTACACTGATTTTTGAAACTTAACCTTTGTTTAAAATGTTTATCTTAGTTAAAAATGTCGACCGAATTTATTTAGAAAGTAACTTTATTTTCACAATTTATTTCAACACATTTGGAAAATGACTAAATATGCTTATTTAACATCCATAAAGTTGAATTTTTTTTAGGCTAAGAATTTGACCAAAAGACGGCAAAAAAATGTACAGTAAGGATGAAAAAAGTGTTTTTTGTCCTTCATCTTGCAGGTAACAGGAATAAAGTTTAAAAAAAAAATGTGTGATTAGAAGATAGTGTAACATAATATATTTTATCTATTTCAAAATAATACTGCTAGAAGGAACGTTGTAGTATTGTGAAGCAAATGAAAAAAATAACTATACATATTATACACTCATGGACAAAAAAATTAGCGCACCAAGAAATAATTGCGGGGCCGTAACGAAACTTGGCATGAAGGTACATGTCGGGGAGATATGCAAATGATTAGAAATGCAGCGTGATTGCGCATTACGTATAGTCGGTAAGAGGGCGTTTAACGTCGTTCTCCGTGAAGTATAAAGCAGGTAACCAAAGCTTGTTTGAGTGTGCTGAATCGTTTACAAAAGAACTGAGGTAGACATGCCATTACGCCGTTTTCGAAGACAATATGAACAACTGTCGCAGTTTGAGAGGGGGAGAATCATCGGCATGATCGAAGATGGGTGGTCAGCTAGGCAAATAGCTCGTCAATTAGGCCGCTCTGATTGTATTGTGAGGAGGTGTTGGAACCAGTGGATCCGAGAGATGTCATTTACACGAAGACAAGGCCCAGGACGCCCTCGACAGACCAGTCGTCGAGAAGGCCACCGCATCGTAAGAAATCCAAGCATACAGTCAACTGCTTCATCGGCCGCCATTCAGGCACATGTAGCACCTTCATTAGGAGCCCCTGTGTCTTCTCGAACCATACGAAGGCGCCTGGCTGAAGGACATTTGGGATCGCGGCGCCCATTACGTGTGCCGCCCTTGATGCACACCCATCGATGCCTCCGTTTGCAGTGGTGCCACGCACGAGGAAACTTGATTGCAGCGGAATGTAACCAGGTCGTCTTTAGTGACGAATCCAGATTCGATCTCAGCAATGATGACAATCGTGTTCGTGTGTGGAGACCCCGTGGTGAACGCCTCAATCCTGCCTTTACTTTATAGCAACATATCGCTCCCACAGCTGTTGTGATGTTATGGGGTGTCATTTCCTACAATACGCGGTCGCCCCTAGTATTGATCCGTGGCACCATGACAGCCAGCGGTATGTCCATGACATCCTGCAACCACATGTGTTGCCACTCATGCAACGGCTCCCAGGAGCCATTTTTCAACAAGACAATGCTCGGCCTCACATGGCAAGGGTGTTAACTACCCTTCCTTGGCCTGCTCGATCCCCAGATTTGTTTCCAATCAAGCATATCTGGCATCATTTGGGATGGCGAGTTGGGCATCCCACGAGTTTGAACGAGCTAGAGGCAAGGTTACAGAAAATATGGAAGGAAATGTCTCAAGACATCATACAGAACTTGTATGCCTCAATGCCCGATCATATCGCATCGTGCATTCGCGCTAGAGGGGTTCAACAGGGTATTAAATCCTCTGTTCTTTTACCTTTTTCTCTGAAAAAAATGATTCTTTTTCTTTGATTTTCTAGTCATTTACTTATATCAAAGTAGTCATTACGTATGTAAAATTTCGTTTCATTTTGACGACTCCTTCTTGGTGCGCTAATTTTTTTGTCCATGAGTGTATATACGTGGGTAATAAGTTTATGAAAAATTTTGAAACAAACTGCGGAGTTAAATAATTGAAAATATTAAAGATTGAACCCATATATGAAAATGAAAATGATTGCAAATGAAAATAATATTCCGAAATGCCACATTACCTATGTTTTCAAATATGGAATAAACTATATATATCATACCGTATGGTTATACAAAATTATTTTTCATAGCACCATATAATTGCTAATTATATATATATGATGAATATCAAATTTAATATAAAGCAAATTTTCACTCACTCCATTTCATGAATAAGTACAGTCGACAAAAAATGAAACACCCTTAATAATTTTCGCAATTCTCATCATAGTTAGTATCAATTGTTTTTGTCTCAGAGGAGATTAAATTATTGTTTGAATGAATTAATTAATGATGCTAACAAGCAAGAGACTTTTAAAGGGATGGTGACTTTTTTTCGAGTATCATTCCTCAAAACGAAAAAAAGTCTTAAATTTCAAATTTCGTAAAAATCTCGATTTATAAGGGTTTAAAAAAAAAAGAGTTCCCTAATGTTGAATGAGTGTCTCAAACATTAGACTATAAAAAAAATGTTCTCGATACCCCTTTCAAAACTGTTTTACCAAATGACAAGATGTTTTTCTTTCTCCACCAATTGTGTATACTCGTATGTATAACATAAACGATTTTTTTTTCTTTGTGAAAAATATGAGTTACGAAAAAAAGCTACCCCAAAAACTTTTCCATATTTTGATCCTTCATATCATAAAAGGGAATGAGAGTTATATTAACATCGCACTATAAAACAACACGAGGGTTATTGGATCTCGTAATTTTGAACCTCGGTTAAGTGACAAGGACGATACTTAAGCTGGTACCTCCCTCTCCTAATTACCACATTGCGCCATGACAGATTTAATGTGCATCGGCCCCTTTACACGGAGGGTCTTCAGCGATATTAGGCTCGAACTCATGATGCACTGGCCACAAGTTCTTGATCCTCACCAGAGACGTCTGAAGGCAGGTCGTTTTCAACTGGTCTTTAGAAGATCATTATTCCCGTACATATTCTCCGAAAAACAGGGAATTTCAAACTCATGTCAACTGGCAAAAGTGGTAACACTATTATTATGGGATGACCGTTGTCCATGTCTAGGCTTAGGCCTAAGACCATATACAATTATTCAACTTATTTAGTCGAAATGCGGGTATTGATCAAACCAATTTGTGCCTAGGATTTGAGACTTGTGAATCATGCACATTTATTTCTTTAAAATTATCGTTTCAACGAGTATTTGTGATAATGCATGCTATATACTGCCTACTTTTAAAGATAGGTAAGGCCTACTTTTGCATAGGGGCCCAGGGCCTCAAAGAGTCTTAAGACGTCCCTGACCATGACCACTAGGCTCTACCGTGGCCTCATGTCATAAAAGACTGAAATCCAAAATATCCTCAAATTCCCTCCAAATAGCTCAAGAAATTTTTAAGTATGAAATTACTAACGGAAATCGTAAATCTCTTTAAAGGCCGTATTACAGTTTTCAAGTCTTTTTCATTGATCTTATCATGCTGCGTTAAAAAAAGAATTAGTACGAATCGTTTGTGTAAAGTAATCTAGTACACAGCCGTCTAACCTCTTTTTTTAAACATACAAATATCTGAAATTGATGCTTGGATTCTAATGAAATTTGAAGCAAAGGCTGTTTAACTTTTTTCTGGAAAAATTCAGGTTTCATAGAAAGAAAAATTCTTTTTAAATGTTAACTGTTCATTAAGAGTTCACTTATTAATCCATGAATAGTATCATTTAAAAGTTGTATAAATGTAACTTTTAGACCAGTTTTGTTCAACTGTGAAGAAAATTGTAAAAGTTATTATAGGTGTCTTTTTTTTTTAATGACTGTATATTAAAAATGTTTTGCCATGAAATTCAGCGACGATTTGTAACAAACTGAACTGAACTGAGACCTGTAAGAAGAGTGGCAGTACTTACCTTGCAATTAGGACATTTCTGAGCATTCAGTTGTCCATGAGTCCGAGCACGAGCCCAGTTTCGAAGCAAGCGATCACCCTTTTTATACTGTCTGCAAGTTAAGACTCCATGAGCTGGTGCATGACAGCTGAAGCACCATTCCAATTGGCAAGAAGGGCAAGCCACTCTAGATAGAGAAAAATGTTCGAAATTTACCATTGGGAATGAAGGCCTACAGCACGTCCCAGACAAATATATTTACAGAGATATGTATATAAACACATTTGAATCAAACTGCCCTTTTGTTTTCATTGCAATATATTATATATATATATATATATATATATATATATATATATATATATATATATATATATATATATTTGAGTAGATTTTATGTCTTATATAAATTAATAAAAACTGTTCATAATTAGCATTTAGGCAATAATTGATAGTTTGTTAACGTCACACTTTGAAGCTACATGGGGACTATTGGCAACGGACCTCGTAATTTTGAACCACGGTCAGGTGACGAGGACCACACCAGCATTCAAATAAATTACAGTAGTTACATTCTATGACGATATAGAAAGAGTAAGGAAAAAAATAAGATGAAGTTTTTTTCATATATACCTTGAAGTAATACAGAATATTTTAGTTTGAAAAAGCCTTATATTATAGTAAAATATGTTTCAAATATCAAATCGTTCTATCATATAAAATACATGCCAGTTTGCACCTCTTTCTTGCCAGAAACGGTAGTGGTCGCAGAGCTTATATACTATATCAAACTATTGTAATTTCTGATTATATTAGTATAAGTGGAAACTAATTTGGCGGCATTTTTTTAGTTCGAAGAAGCCTTTTAAATAATCGATAATCCATGATTAATCCAGTTTCGATGGTAAATTTATTTGATTGATGTTAATGTCTCTTAAGAGTAACTTCTAGATTCTGCGAAAGGATTCAAAGAAAATAAACATGTACCGGAAATATTGATTAACAATTACTCGTGTTATAGTAAGCAATCGGAAAATGTTTCGATATGCAGAGAGTCGTATTAAATGTACAACTTAATTTGATTCACGGAGTGCATGAAAAATCCGATATTTAATAGACGACATAGAATATGATATTGAACCATTCTTAAGATCCCAGATGTATGCAAGAATGTGAAGAGTCACACACTCTTCATTCAAGAACATGATTATAACTAAAGGCATCCTATCAACAATGTGTAACGGGTCTATCTGCGAATCTTCCACTAATCCTCTAGGGTAAAATTATTCTTTTTAACTGTGAGTTCAGTTGAAAACCTTTCTCAATGAAGAAGACGAGATTTAGGCAAATAAGTACTTCTATTTAAGCGTTGGCATTAACGCACGTGTGGATGGTCGAGGGTTGATAGTTGAAAGCTGAGATTGAATTGTGAATAAGATTACGACCGGTGGTCGTATTGTTAAGCAAGTTATCTAAAGAGAATTCAAACGTAGGAGTCAAGAGCGCTACAGTATTCAGATAAATGCTTTTATTTATTTTTATTTATATGAGAGTTAAATTAATCCTATGCGATAGCTCTTCCGGGTTTAATGTTTATAGCATTTCCTCCCTTTACTTGTATTGTGTGATTAAGTAAAAGTAATAATAAAACTGTGTTTAAAGTACTATGGCTGATCTTTGCTCGAACCCCCAAACTCTAATGGCATCAGGGGCGTTACAAATGAATCTCAGCATCTTTTTCTGTCAAAGCAAAATAATCTGATTTCTGTTATTTATCTTTTATAGTAGTAGTATGAATATAAATATTAAGCAGAATCCACATATTATACGTAAGCAATGCAAGGAATGTTGTCAACATTCTTTATGTTCTCATTCAAATAAAGTTCATTCACACACAACAATATAAAATCACCCTAATGTGCTAAAATGTTATATATTTAAGCATTGCTTTATTTCATTTGCGCTAAACTGTATCAGTCATTTACTTATAGTTTTGAATGACTGTTTATTAACGTCGCTTTTCGAAGAAACACAAGAACGATTGGCAATGGGCCTTGTAATATTGAACCAAGCGCAAGTAGTGATAACGACATCTGAGCTAGCCCCTCATTCTCCGCACTTCCACCTAAGCAGATTCAACGTCTATCATGTTTTTTTTATCTAGTATCCGGACCAACGACTCGATAGAAATAATACCGGCCTCTAGTTTATGATCGTTCGTTCACGGTGACCGTGTTTGCTTTTAATAACAGCCTTACTTTGCTTCAATACTTAAGAAAACTAACTAACAATTCATAAACAAAGTACTAAACACAAAGAAACACATTTCCATTTAAATACGATGAGAAACAACGGCTTCTTTTCTTTTAATTATTAAAGACAAAGAGTAAAAGAAAAGTCATAGTAACGATTGAATTTTTTGTTAGGCTTCCTAATTTTAACAGGAAGGGATTTACTTTTCTCTGCAAAATGAAAAGAAATAAACGTAACTTTCGCATTGTATTTAAAAGAATCAAACAGGGTTCTGAATATTGCGTGAGAATGATGTGAATAAGTAGATCAAAAATATTTTAGGTAAGTTTTGTGTCCAAATGAAGATTCTTAAAATTCCGGCAAATAATATATAATCTCATATACGTTTAAATCTTCGTAGAATTTTAAAATTTCAAATGTGTGAAATCTTTTTCAAAAGTTAATGTAATGTCAATTTACTACAGTTATTTAAAATATCTTAACACTACTAATTAATTAATTCTAGATTTAATCAGTTTACATTTGTGTTCCAATTTGTGATCTCGCGTTAAAAATTATCTTAACATTTTAAATTACAAACGAACCAATGCTAATGGATTAGAAATACGTATAATTAGATGTATATATATTTTTTTAAAGAGATTTACACTCTGAAGCTCTTGGTTTTCGATTCTTGTGGTTTTAAAAAACATGATTTCTGTAATCTTTGCTTTAAAATAAAAAATCATTACCAATAGTGCTCTCTAGAAACTTCGAAAAAATACTTATTGAAATTACAAACAAGAAAGTATGTAGCGTTATCATTCATAGAGCAGTACTTTTCACTTTTCTTATTTAGATAAAAATTCTGTGATAATAATTAAATTGCTATTATATTATAGGAAAAATAGTTAATTATATTTAACGCCCATTTTATTAATAAATTACGTGAATAATAAAATATAAAGTATGACAAAATTAAAAATTTGAAGCGGAATTTCATGTGCAGCTTTTAGCGATAGGTGGCATTGCGTGTGATTCAGGAAAGCCCTTTTTAAGAACAGGTTCCTGAAGAAAGCCGAAAAAAGTTTATCAGCGATCAATATTTTAATCTACTTTTTTAAATCAATAGTTTGTGAGTGGATAAAAAAAAGGGAAGAGATGAAGCTTGCTTTCGATTTCATTATCGGAAGTTCATATAAATGAAAGTGTGTACATAAACAAATCATTTTTGTCTCGTGTATTAATGCTGAGAGATTTTTATTATGAGCAAAAATAAAATTCAACAGATGGCATACGCGCAATCAAATTGCAATGGAATGGTAAATAGCTGACTGCTCGTCTGAAAACTCCTTTTCAGTAGTCATACAGCTTTACAATCAGGAAGAGAAAAAGAGAAAACATTCTTTTTGAGAAATAACGTTCCAGCTAAAAAAAAAATAGATTCATGCTCGAGTTGCTTTGTTTCTCGTTGTGGAAGGTTTCCCGCTTGAAGCTTTCTACTGCTTTCTCTCTGGACCGAGAAACAATTATGTAAAGAAAAAAAGTTATGTGTGAGAACTGAAGAAAATGTAACTGAAGCGCTCAAATCATTTTCCTTTTGATAAACATAGGATGTCAGAAGTTTTCTTTTAATTTTTCTCTTGTTTTTTTTAAACCTTTAACTTTTTAATCATAGAGCTCAAATTCTTTTTGAAATCTGTCATTCTAGAATGATAGCAATCAATATTTTATTACATTTACTTATTTATCCAGTTAATTAAAAATCTATGATACTTTTTCTATTTTGATTGGTTGTATGTTTTGCTCCCACTAGTTATTACAAAAGCATCACTAAGTCAGAAGACAACTGTCTAAGACTGACAACCGCTGTGTAATGTTTCCTTCCCTTTGATGCATTTCTATTCAACATTTCATTCATCTTTTGCGTTATGTTTCCAATTTTAAAGTCTTGGGGCATATTTCTCCAGTTCACCAAGCTTAATCCCCCAAGAGATCAAATCCCTTGGAAACTAACACTTAAAACTGTTTACTTCCATTCGCAAGAATTCCATCGGATAAATGTAATTGATAATGACAAATATGGGTTGCAAATCCTACCTTCTATTTAAGAAGAAGCATTTAATATGCAATGCAGTTTTCTTTTGATGGATTTAAAAGCTTTCTTACGTTTTTTAGCTGAGACTAGAATTTATACATACATATATATAATTTTTGCCTCATTTTATATTTATCCCATTTGCTTTCTAGCTACGTTATTTATTATGTGTAAAGATTCAAGAATATTACACATTGTGGGTTATTTTCTAATCAGATTGTTTAATTTTAAATGCATACATTAAACACAGCATTTAAAAACTCCACACACACACTTACCCCAATTTTACTCCGAGTTTTTACGTTTTCTCGAACTAATCTTTTAATTGATTTTCAAAGTGATAAATAAATCTTTATATATATATACCGTGATTTCGTAAGCATAATTTTAAAAAAAGTTGTTTATTCAGTATTTGAAAGGCTTTTTATGAATACTCTTCAATTTGCATTTCAGCCATTTTAAAAACTGAGGAAAGTGTTATGCTAGAAGCATGTCCCGAATAACTTAAATAAAATCCATTAGTAATACAAAGGGGAACTTTTTTTTTAATACATATACGTGAGAAGAAAAAGTTTACTCGAGACGATCTACCTTAGAATGCGGAAAATTTTGGTCGCGGATTAACTCGCAAGATTCATGTATTATTTTTACTACCGAATCAAGCAATACAAAACATTGGATAACTGTAAAATTTACTATTTCTAAGAACACCATAGGGCAAATTATAATTCGAAGTTAGGCTATTCGTCCTTCATTACACCTCTTAAATTTACCAGCACAGAATACAAATTTCTTTAAGCCCTAATATTTGAATCTACATAATAATATTTAGTTGAATGATAATAATAATAAGTATGTTGAAAGCTAAATATTACATATATACAATTTAAGATAGTTAAGTTTTTTTTTTTAATTTATACTCGTTTTCTTATGTTTGAACTTTGGTATATCATTGAAGTTCTTCAGATCTTTTTTCCCAACGTGTGAGTGTGTGATATTAATACAGAAAAACTTATAACAAGTACTCGTAATGTTGCTAACTGAGGAAATTGTGGTTAGTAAGGGATACAATATAAAATGAATAACTCTATATTTTTGTTCTCGTGAACCCTTATATATTCCCTCACGCGTCTTTTCTTTAACATGTCCTTTGGGTTCTTTGGGACGGAATTAATGGCAACTCTTTTCCAACCAAATCCAAGAAGTGAAGTGTGAATGAAAGATGCAAATGAACAAACATTTAAATATCGGAACTTAGAGTAAGCGGAATGGCAATGTAAGGTAATGTTTGACAATTGATGTTAGTTTGTGGCAGTTGATGGTTATTACAGTTCGTGGTTCAAGTCTGAATGAGTTTTGCGTGACGTGAATACAAGTTATTAGTGGTCGAAAATATAAGGCCAAGTTGCACACCAGTACATACAAAGACAAGATTAAGCATAGGACAAGATTGATCGTTTCTCTAAGCTGTAATAAGGTAGGATTGATTATTTAATATTAGAATCGGAGATTAGGCGGTTCACTTATTGATAGTAGTCTGAATTAGATTAAGTCTTATTATAAATATATATATATATATATATATATATATATATATATTGTGTGTGTTGCGTATTGCATCATCGTAGATTCTCTCATATTAATTATTATAATTTAATTTGTTAAAGGTTTAAGTTGAATATCTTAATAAAGTCATATTAAGATAATGTTTGATCCTAGTCCTTTCGCTAATCCTACGCCTCTAGTTCACGCTGATACTTCGACAGATGTTCTTCCAAGGGGAGGAACATCACATAGTATATATAAAGGGTGTTTTTTTAGAGGTATAGAACTTTAAAATGCAATAAAACAACGATGTATTATTCGATTGACATGAATTTTTTTTTATTCGAAAGATAATCTTGTGGCATTACATTTTAAATGATCATCAAGCAAGGCGTAGATTCGTCGAATGGACCCAAAACGAGATTGCCGTTGTTCCCGATTTTCATAAGCGAATTTTATTTAGCGATGAAGCACACTTCTGGTTGAATGGCTACGTCAACAAACAAAACTGCCGCATTTAGAGTGAAGCTAATCCACAAGTGTATTTCGGAACACCGTTACATACAGAAAAACTGACTGTTTGGTGCGCTTTATGGGCTGGTGGAATCCTTCTTCAAAAACGATGAAGGCCACAACGTTACAGTCAATGGTGATCGGTATAGAGCCATGATTACTTTTTTCATTCCTGAATTGAACAATCATGATGTCCAGGAGCTGTGGTTCCAACAAGACGGCGCAACATGTCACACAGCTCGTGCCACAATCGATTTATTGAAAGACATGTTTGGTGACCGCCTAATTTCACGTTTTGGACCTGTGAACTGGCCTCCAAGATCTTGTGATTTAACACCGCTAGACTATTTTCTGTGGGGCTATGTAAAGTCATTGGTCTATGCGGATAAGCTACAAACGCTTGACCATTTAGAAGACAACGTTCGCAGTGTTATTGCCGATATACGGCCGCAAATGTTGGAAAAAGTCATCAAAAATTGGACATCCAGATTGGACTACATCCGAGCCAGCCGTGGCAGTCATATGCCAGAAATCATATTTAAAATGTAATGCCACAAGATTATCTTCCGAATAAAAAAAAATTCATATCAATCGAATAATAAATCGTTGTTTTATTGCAATTTAAAGTTCTATACCTCTAAAAAAACACCCTTTATATATATATATATATATGAAAGAAATTTGTATTATATATCAAAAACAAGAAATAATAGATAATGAACATAATATATATATATATATATATAAGACGCATTTGTTGTCTGTTTGTCTGTTCCCTCATAACTCGAGATCCAGACACCCAAATAACGTGAAACTTGGTACACGTACACAAAATTACACGAGAAAGGTTCTTAAATAGGTTTGGCGTTCATAATTCCTTCCAAATTTTTTAAAATTTAATTTTTAAGTGATTTTCCAGTGTTATGACGTCATATGTAGTCACGTTTCTCACTAAGTGGACAATTTATACTTTACATGCAGTTTTTCAAGATTATTACATATTTTTACTGTAGCTATGTTTATCGGTTGGAATATTTATTCAATTTTTCTATTCTTTGATATTTAATTAGGATTATTTTTGGAATAAATTTTTTTAAGGATTATTTTTTCAACAACTAAAATTTTGTTTTGTTGTTTTGGCAACATTTAGGTATTATCGCGGGATGTTTATGTGTGTGATTTTGCTTGCAAATTACAACTTTTTTATTTATTTCTTTAGAATGCGAAGATTATAATTTTGACAAACTAAAACTTCTCATTGATAAGGGTTATATTTCAGTTCGGTTCAAATGTAGTATAGGGGGCACTTTGGATTTGGCGATTTTTCTATTTTTATCTAAATGTCATGGTGAGATATCGAATTCATTCTAAAATAAATAATACCGAAAAAAGTACCTTGGAGACCACTTTTAGTAACCAAAATAAAGGACTGCGCCAAGTAGCCCCCCTGTACTACACTTGATCCAATAATATAGTTCTTTGCAATTTCATGTGTCTTTATTTTAACCTTTAAGGGTATACTATTGGCTTCAGTGCATAAAATTGCCGTGCAGAAAATCATACTTGGGTAATCATACTGCCCAAGCAAAAGCAGTGTTGGTAGTAATTACATATCAAACTGGAATAGGCATCAGAGAATGAGCAAAACAGACAAATGGCTTAAATACCTGTTGAGGAAGCAGGTGGTCATAAGATAAATTATTTTTGGAACTTATGTACTATCCTGACAATCGCCAACATTTAAAATAACTTGCCAAGTTGGTAACCTCGATTTTACATGTCATATATATATGCTGAATTTTGAGTCGTGCTTCGTTTCATATATCGCCAATAGGTTGCGGTTATATTTAAGTACCTTATTTTTTCAAATTATGCTTTTGCATTGATAAAGTTAGTTCAGTTCTTTTTATGTCGGTTAATGTTAGTATTGTACTTCATTTTTCAATTTATTTTTATGCTCGGGATATACAAGGTGATCAGAATTAAAACACCCCTACTCTGAGCTCTCTATACATCGAACTACTCAGTGTAGAGGCTCCAAAATTGTTGAACATACTATTCAAGACATGGGGAAAAGGATTTAGCGAAAAAAAAATTAGTTCCAGAAACACCGATAGATGGCGCTGTGTAACAGAGAATATACTAAAAAGACACAAAATACAAATTTGTAACACATTTTATTCGATCGCACCAAACATTCATATCTTATCGATGCAGGGAATGCTGCTCAATATGGTTCCCTTCTTCAAGATGTAAAATCTGCAGTCTGTCGAGAGTTTCTTCAACTGCTGATCGTAATTGGTCGACAGAGATGCTTCTCACATGCAGAGTGATGCTGTCCTTCAAATCTGCCAAGGTTTTATCAGACGTCCTCGATAAACAAGATTTTTTAAATATCCCCACAGCCAAAAGTCACAGGGATTAAGATCTGGAGAACGAGGGGGTCATGCTGTCGGAAACGCACGACTAATCACTCTATCATTAGTAAAATGTTACCGAAGAAACTGCTGCACACAGAGTCCAATGTGCGGAGGTGCTCCATCTTGCATGAAGGTAATTGAATCAAGACACTGATGTTGTAGCATTTGGGATGCAACAAAATTTTCAAGCATGTTTTTGTACCTCCTGGCCGTCACGGTGCAGGTCAGAGGGCCATTGCGAGTAGTCTCTTCGAAAAAGAAAGGTCCCAGAATGAATGTGGCTGTGAATCCACACCAGACTGTAACTTTCGGTGAGTGAAGTGGAATCTCTTGGAAGGTGCAAGGGTTTTCCGTGTCCCAAATGCGACAGTTATGGGTATTGACTGTTCCACTTAGATGGAAATGCGCTTCGTCACTCCATAGAATTTTCCACGGCCATGATGCATTCACTTCAACTCTAGCCAGGAATGTCAATGCAAAGGTCAGTCGCTTCTCCCTGTCGTTGGCCATCAACTGCTGATTGTGACGAATTTTGTACGGGAAAAAATGTACCACTTTTCTCAGTACATTCCTCACTGTGCTGTAGGGAACACCCAAGTGTCGTGATACTGCATGGGCACTACTACAGCCTATGACGTTATCCATTGATTGATCAACAATAGCGGTGGCAACATCTTCAACGACATCTGAACGGGTCGATTTGCGTCCTCGACCCGGCTGAACACCAAGATGTCCAGTTTTCTCGAATCGAGCAATCATTCTCTTTAGAGCTTGTGGAAGTAATGGTCCTTTGCGTAAATTTTTAAGTCGACGAAACTCCCGAAGTGCAGCTGCAGCATTTCCTTTGCTTTCATAAAACAGCTTCACAAGCAAAGCGCGTTCTGGCAGCGTGACAGCCATCAATGATAAGAATGACATTTTCCCAGTTTCATCCCTTTTTATGCCAAGAACAAGCTGAAAACCAAGGGTTTATGCAAATTTTTGTGCTTACAGGGCGAAATTTCAATTACAATGACAGTTTAAGTTTCTTCACTTTTTTATCTTCTTTTTTTTCATATCAGCAATAGAAATCAAAAAGGAAAATTACATATTGCATGTGTTTTGTTTTTGTTTTTTTGTGATAATTCTTTCCCTTTTTCAGATTATCTGGAGTACAGCGCCATCTCTATCGGTGTTTCAGGAACTATTTTTTTCCCCGCTTAATCCGTTTCCCCATGTCTTGAATAGTATGTTCAACAATTTTGGAGCCTCTACACTGAGTAGTTCGATATATAGAGAGCTCAGAGTAGGAGTGTTTTAATTCTGATCACCTTGTATATACTTTGGATAATTTTTGTAGTACTTGCGTATTATTGCACAATCGCCAACGTTCAAGACAACTCGCCACTTTGGCAATCCCAACTTTGTATGCGTTGAATTAGCAATCATGTGCTTCATTTTGTATAATGTCACCAATAGTTTGCGATAATACATAAGTACCTCTAATTCTGTACATTACTATAACATTAGACTGTCCGCAACATACCAATTTGGCGCGATTTCAGAATCATGCCAAAAATGAGTATGTTGAGGAAGCAGGTAGTGGTAAGATAAATTATTTTTGGCACCTATGTACTATCCTAACAATCGCCAACATTCAAAATAACTTGCCAAGTTGGCAACCCTGATTTCGCACGTCATATATATGCTGAATTGTGAGTCATGTGCTTTGTTTCATATAATGTCGCCAAAAGGTTAGGGTTATATGTAAATACCTTATTTTTTCAAATTATGATTTTGCATTGATAAAGTTAGTTCAGTTCTTTTTATGTCGGTTAATGTTCGTATTGTACTTCATTTTTCCATTTATTTTTATATATGCTCGGGATATATATACTTTGGATAATTTTTTTTAGTACTTGCGTATTTTTGCACAGTCGCCAACGTTCAAGACAACTCGCCACTTTGGCAATCCCAACTTTGTATGCGTTGAATTGTCAATCATGTGCTTCATTTTGTATAATGTCACCAATAGGTTGCAATAATACGTAAGTACCTTTACTTCTGTACATTACTATAACATTAGACTGGCCGCAACATACCAATTTGGCGTGATTTCAAAATCATGCCAAAAATGAGTAGCCAACCAATATGAAATTAATATTATGAGTATTATCTTAGCCTGTTTTATCTTTCCCTCCAGTAATCCTTAATAAATTCAATATATAATTTTTTTATATATATTTTTTAGTAATTACATTTTTTTTTGGTTATTATGTACTGCAAATATTTTTTGCACATTACGATGTCTTTGGCACAATTATATAATCAATGGTATTTTTCTTAAATATGGTTTTTTTTATCTGTTTTTGACAATTTTAAAAATTTTGTTTGATGTCTGTATGAAATGCAAATAGCAAAATAAATATTTTACAATATATATATTGTGTTTGTATGAAAATGTTTAGACTGATTTATTCAAAATATTGAGTCGTCTTTTATTTTTGATATCTTTTTAAGATTTAATTTTATATTATAACTAGCTATACCCAGCTAAATGTTGCTGTGGCTCAGTCAGCTTTAAAATACTGGTACACCATAAAGTATGTCATGAAGCTTACAAAAGTAATAATACACAAGAATTCAAACAAATCTATATGCATATAAGACGCATTTGTTGTCTGTCTCAATAAACTTTCTCTTTCACACTACATCATTTGGACAAATTTTCAAAATTTGTTTGTGTGGTTAGTAATTAATTATAATGCTATAATTTTAATTGAATAGGCAGATATTGCATTTTTAAGTATAAAAATAGTTATAACTACTGTACTGTATTTTTTTCAGTGAGTGAATATTAACGTCGCACTGTTCAGCTACATGAGGGCTTTTGGCGACGGACCGCATAATTTTGAACCATGGTCCAGTGACGTGGATGACACCTGAGCTGGCACCCCCTTCTCCTTACTACCACGCCACACCAATTTAGCGGGAATATTCTACCAATACTTAGCTGGAATATTCTTTGAAATCCACTCTTCCAAGATATATGACAGCACGGGTTCTATGATGAGTATTTTAGCGGGGAAGGCAAATAGTTTTGTAGCAGATATTACATTTTCAGCTGCCAGCGTTTTCAGCAGATTGCAAAGATTATCATTTTTGTGCCCCAAAAATAGTTAATGTCAAAATTTAAGTGTCTTATGTTTATGGAGACCTTAGAAAACGATTTGACTATTTATTTTAAGTGAATGGTGTATATAATTAATTTTACAGTGGAATATATTTAATTAATTTAATAGCTCTAACCGATTAAATTTCCCTAAGTGGAGTATTTTGTTTATGTATGTCCCTTAATTTTCAATGTAGTGACCTAAAAAAATATTGCATGAAAAAAATTTCAGTAAATCATAATGCGGTAGATAAAGCATTAACGAGTCTACACGGCGGGTCTTACAAAGCTCTAATAAAGTTTGAGCTATGAAAGTAGCTAGACATTTGCCAACTTGACTCTATTGTCAACATTTCGCTATTTTTTTCATTGAATCGCCATTGTTATTTAGGAAACGGCGTTGCTTGCGAGTATTACAATTTTAACATAAAATAAATTCAACAGAAAGTTATATTAATGAATGACACTTTCAGTTATAAATTATTTACAATATTTTAAACGTCACAAAACTTTTAACGATGTGTTACTTTTGCTGAGCAGAGATCAGCTTAGGGAGGTATTTTCAAAAATCGACACTCAAGAGTGTTACGGGGAGTTATATATAAATATTAAAAAAAAATCCTTTTTTAATTAGCTATTAGATCTACAGACTTAAAATTTAACAAAGGTATTTTTTTCTTTCTTTTTTTTCTTCAGCTGAGATATGTGAAAAGCTTTTTTTTTGTTTAATTTGCAATTCACTTAAAATTAACTCATTAAAAACATCTTTATCCTTCAATCTGTGTTGTTTAACTTTTCAGTTCACCCGTGCGAAGAACGGGTATACCAGCTAGTATATATATATATATATATATATATATATATATATATATATATATATATATATACACTAAAATAAAATAAGATATCAAGTGAAAAAATGGTAAAACCTACAATACAAAAGAAGAAAGAAATTGAAGTTCAAGAGTATGTACAACAAATGCTTTGTACAACAAATGTAGAAACAAAAAAAGTGTTTGGACTAAAATGGAGACATATCAGGATTTTTTGAGCTGTAGCTAAATTAAGCCAGCGATTCAGGGATAAGCAATGCTTTATGGATCCAACTTCCCCGTACAGCAGAAATTTTGACGTAATAGAAAGAAATGTTGAAAATGTTGCCATGTTGAAAAGTTAAGCGTATTCCTAACACACGTGGGTGATTTGTATATACAACTCGCGAATGTATTTTGTGTCCACGGGGTGGCCTAGTGGTCACAGACTCTTGGTTGGCGTGTCATGAGTTCGAGCCTAGTACCGCTGAAGACCCACCGTGTAGAGCTTTAAACATCATCCCATTGGTGCGGAAGTTAGAACAGGGGTGGCAGCTCAGGCATCGTCCTCGTCACTTGATCCTAGTTCTAAATTACGAGGTTCGTCACCGATAGCCCTCATACAGCTTTATAGTGCGGCGTCAATATAACACTCATTCATTCACGAGTGCATATGCTGTGACTTGAGACAGTAACTTATGTATATAGTAATAAACAATAAATTAGAGAAATCTCTACGTATAAATATAAACTGAAGAAAATAATTTTCAAAAAATTGCTCACAACTGCAAATAAAATGTGTAATTTCAACTTAAGCCTTTATTGCTCGAAACGAAGTTTTCATTCCTTTCCTTTCCTTTTCCCCCTTTCATTCAATTTGTATTTGTTAACTATTTTACATTTCAAAGGGAAATTTGACTTGCGTATATGCGATAATGGAAAAGAAAAGCGTTGCAGACCGAAATCTCAAAAGTTTACTTTATGTGACTGATGTATTGACTCTAGTTCATTGAAAGAAAATGATTTAAAGATTTAGGGAGAGTTTTTGAAGCGTGGGAGTTTAAATCGAACGGTATTTGAGTAAACAATACGTTTTGACATGATTAAATATCAATGTATTCCCAGGGAAAACGGGTTTTCAGGGTAAAGGGAATGTTTCACCAGATGGGACTTGCAACTTTTAAATTATTGATATTTAATAATTAGAAGAGTATTTTTTAAACGAATTTGTGTGTGTCGAATAATTGTTTATACATGATGTAGAGTTTAATTTCATTGATAAGTGTTTTTATTATAGATCTTTTTTATATTTTTGTAATTCTTTGAAATCTCTTGATTACAGTGACTGAATGAAATGAAATATTTATTTTCAAGGAAATGCAGGAGAAGAATATCAACACATAAAGTGGTAGGCGTCACCCAAATTATTATAATAGAAAATTTATAATCCTACTTGGCAAATGCACACGAAGGGCGAAAAGATTATATAAAAAAGCAGATTTTCAATTAATGCATTTTAAACTACATTTAATGTATTAAAAAGCAATAGCTTAAAATATTTCCAAAATTTGAATAGGATTCGCAGGATTTTTTATTTACATTTTCTGAAAAATGCAACAGGATATAAAAAGAGCATTTTCACGTTTAGAAAAAAATAAAATATAAAAACATGTGACTAAAACGACAACAAAGTTTGATTATGAGTTCGAATAGCATGTGTGTATACATAAAAACTTCAAATATATATTTAGAAAACAATTTCATTTACTGAAAATGTATTTAAAAGCGGTAATTTTTTGTTATATTAACTTTGTAACGCAAGCGTGTTGTTTTATGGAATGGTTTAGTATTTATTAAAAATTAAAGTTTTTTTCCACTCTTTGCATAGAAATAAAAGCTTTCATTTAACATTTAATTTTGTTCGAAGAGCTGAATCAAAAAGCATTACACACCTATAAATAGTGCGCGTGTGGCCTCACGGGGGCCGATTGGTTATAGTCGTGAACTCGTGTCAGGAAGGTTGACGCTCTTTGAGGCTCTAAGTCCTCTCGAGAGTAAGGAATTAACGTCACACTTTAAACAATACGAGGGCTATTGGAGTTATTTGGAATCTCGGTCAAATGACAGGGACGACAACTTAGCTGGCAACCCTCTCTCGAAACTGCCACATCGCGCCAACGGAAGGACTTTAAACCTAAACAGATTTAACGTACACCAATCCCTCTACACTACGGTTCTTCAGTGGCACTAAGGCTCGAATTCAGATGACACTCCGGTAACGAGTCTGTTATAACAGTCTCCGGACTAAAGTGATCATTTTGGTCTAATGGTATATTACGTGCTTACGGATCAGAAGGTACTGGGTTCTATCCTCCGGATAAACGCGCCACTTCATTGGTGACCCGGACTGACTCTGAACTGAGAAAAACGCAACCTTCACGCAGCTGTCGTGGTGCCATCTACCCACTGCAAGAGCTATTGAAAGCCGTCAGATCCACTCGACGCTGCAAACAAAAGCCTTCAGACACACTTGATGCTGCAAACAAAAGCCTTCAGACTTGACGCTGCAAAAAAAGCCTACAGACACACTTGACGCTGCAAACAAAAGCCTTCACACTTGACGCTGCAAACAAAAGCCTACAGACACACTTGACGCAACAATCAAGGCCGTCAGACACACTTGACACAACAATCAAAGCCATCAGACACACTTGATACAACAGCAACAACTGATACGCTAGCCATAACAACTATATCGTTTGTTCATCTATCCATCGACTCACTGGTGGGGGAGTGTGTAGCGGTGGTATCTATAAAAGCCAGTAACAGCCTCCTGACTGAAGTGATCATTTTGGTCTAGTGGTATGTTACGTGCTTACGGATCAGATGGAACCGGGTTCTCTATACTCCGGATAAGCGCGCCACTTCATATATATATATTCCTTTTTTTACGCAGCAAATTCTCATTTCGGAGGACAGGATTTTATATACATCCCAGAAAGCTTCTCAAGACGTGTAAGAAACACTAATTTCAATGAATCCCCCCTCACACACACTATAATGGAAAAGTGAAGGTAAAGAAAATTTTGCCGATCGCATTGGAAACCCTCATACAGGTTGAAATGTCATTTATATAAGTAAATATATAGATATCCTTGCAAAATAATTGAAAGGTAGAGATGCAAAAAAGTAAAAAAAAGCATTGTGAAATATGTCCTACATCTAAATTTACACGCCTTCAACATCATGTTTACCTATATAAAGTTAATGTATAATGCTCCGTTTTTTGTGTGTTTTCATTCGACTTTTATAATTATTAAAGCTCCAAGAGGTTACATGAGACATCGTTAATTTTCTGATTTCTGATAGGTGAAAAAGGATAAAATTTTAACTAATTAGATGAGGATTTCTTCATAATTTGGAAATTGCAACATCGATATTTATTTTCGTCTCTTTTGATTTTCAATTGTTTTTTATTTGCTTTTCCACAGAATGATTATTTTTTAATTTATTTATGGAACTTTCCCGCTAACGAAAGAGTTGAAATCGATCGTATAAGAGGTACACTAACTTTTACTTTAACGAGAAGAATTACTAATAATTATAAATTACAACGCCACACGAAATATTTTTAATTCTATTTACGTTCGAAAATAGAAACAGGGACTCGATTTTGTATGACAGCGATAATACCATTATTTACATTGCAGAATTAAAAATATTCCATTAAAAGATGCGCGCGACACCAAAAGAAAAAAAAAAACTGTCACTTTTTTTGGAGTGTGAAGGGGAAAAAAAAAATCGTAGATTTTTGCGAGAAATCTCGGTGAAAAATAAATGAATGAATAAAAACCTATGAGAAAACTGAAAAACGATATTCAATCGATTTGTGACGGAAGTCCAAGGGAAATGTGGTTATTTCTTTACACTTGATAGATGAGAGATGTCGGAACTAAATGCACAGTCACGCATAAAATTTCCTCTATCACATTAAATCCTATACTATTAAGAATGATGGAGAAAAAGGCAAAGAAAAAAAATGTGTTTTGTATTTTTGTTAAATAGGATGGATTCCCCAATCAAACGATTACGAGAGAAGAAAGACACAATGGTTCAGCTCTTCAACTATTTTTTTCATACACTTTATTTGAAGCTCCCCCTCAATCCTTTTCAATATTTTATTTAAAAACGTCAGAGCTTCAGAATCTTGATAAATGCTTATTAAATTGAGAAAATAGCACATATTTCGATAAAATTGAAATTTGATGGTCCAGAATGTAAATTAAGTGGTGAATTATTCATGCTTACTTTTTCGTTTGCAATTTTTACGTATCAAAACTTGACAGTTTCCATACATTTAAAAAAATATCGGTAAATGAAATTGTTCTTTGACTGGTTTTTTCATATTTATTTGGATCTCTGCCAAGATTTCTTAGAAATTTAGTTTTTATATTTAGTATTATTTAGGTTGGCAGTTGAAAAAAAGTATTCCGTTTATCTTAATTACTCATCAAAAGTCTAGATTTCAAATGTTTATTGACATAACTAATTGTGATGCATGACTTATGTTCCGCTTATTTAAAAATATTTATTAAAAATAAAAAGTAAGCAGTTAATGCGTTGTTGTAATTTTTTCTATTTCTGTTCTTAAACATAAATTTTATTATATATTTAAATTTTATTAGATTTTTTAAATTATATTTTTAATATTATATAATTATATTTTAATATAAATTTTATCATGTATTGTGATAAAATCTTTTCAAACTCTACTTACATTATCATTAATTTTGATTGTTACTATAAATATTCATTCATTTTTTTCGAAACTCATCGAAATCATTGTTCAATTTAAAATTTAATCATAGCAAAGTGCTCTTTTTTAAATAATTAATTTGCTTTCATCAAAACAAACATTTTCGTATTTTTAATAGATACCCTGAGCTCTCTCTCAAATATTGCGAAACCTTAGCACTTCACATTCAAACAAAATAATTAAGTTAAATATGTAAATAAATAAATAAAAATATTTAAAAATTAGTAATGCATGGCACTTTAATAACAATAATGCTAATTTTTTTTAAAAAAAAATCAGAATTATTTAAAGCATTTTTTTTTTTAAGAAATTTAAAAACAAATTGGGTTAGTAAAATTGGGTAGTAGAATTAAATAAGTGAACGACTTTTTAATCAAATAATAGAAGATGATTATTTGATTAAAAAGTCGTTCACTTATTTAACTTAAAGTACCAATGAATTTAAGGAAATGTTATCTGGAATCTATAACCATACACATGCTTTAATAGTAATCGGTGCACTCGGCCTCATCCTCTTAAAATTGAAAATTATGAAGACTTTTTTAAGCAAAACCATTTGTTTAACTTTGGTGCTTAAATTTTAGAGATGTAGCGAATAGTTGTATTCTTATCTATTACTCGAAATTTGAATAAATTAGTAATTCTGTGTGTTGAAAGTAATATTACTTATACCTCTCAATTTAAAATGAACAATTTCAACAATATACTCCTCCACTAAAGATTCTAAGAATTCTAAAAGACCGCAAAAAATTATAACTTTTCATATAAAAGCTGACTAAATTCGAGAGTACAAATGTTTTCAAAATTTAATTCATAGAATAAAAGAAAACTGGGGGGGGAGGATATGTCTTTCTATATATTTTACTTTGGGAGGTTATAAATATTCCAAGAAATCCCAATCTAAAAATAGCCCTAACGAAACTATTTTCCATTAAAAGTAGGCAACAAAAATGAATATAGCCCTCGATATTCTCTCTTACGCATTAAATTGAACGCACAGCAAGAATCAATTTACTTTTAACAAAGCGGAATATGCTATACAGCACAAAAATGTTCACAAAATTGAATTCAGAGAACACTAAGTAAAATCAAGAATTATCCGCCTTTTTAGTTCTTAAGTTATACTTTGAAGAGAAGAGTATTAAAAGTTTTAATGTGTTTACGACTTAATACTCTCTCTCTCGAAGAGAACTCGATATAGCTTTATAGCTGAAAATATCATTTACTATTAAACATGAATGCTTTTAAACGTGAGCTTCTTTGGTAGTCCGCCCTTTTCTAATTGAAAATAAATGAACCACATCAAAAATTCCTCTATTTTAGGAAAGTTAATCATATTCACTAACTGGAAATGTAAATATTATTCAATCCATAGAGAGGCTACCTTTCATCTTTCAGATATTACTTCGTGGTATTTCGTTAGACGAATTATGGTTTTCCAGGAATTCAACAGTTTCCGTTGTTATACATAAGTCCCTTTCAACCAGTGAATAAAATTCAACCATCGCCGAATTTAACTTGTGGTGGAAAATGCAAAATTCCTTTTATATTGCCGATATATTGAGTATTTTATGGAAATGCTTAAACTCAGGGAAGCAATACGAAAGATTTCATTTTTACCATTCAGCTTTTGATTCATAATTTTATAATCTCATATATATATATATATATATATATATATATATATATATATAGATAAATATATATATATAAATATATATATATAGATATATAAATATATATATAGATATATATATATATATATAGATAGATAGATATAAATATATATATATAGATATATAAATGTGGCATGCAGCCAAAGCCAAGCAGTCTTCGCGCGCAGGCGCAACAAACCAAAACTAAAACTTTTGGACATTAGAACAGAAAGAGCAGAGAGAGAAAAGAAGAACGCGAGAGGTGCGCGAGCAGGCGTTACCTTCTGAATATCATCGTCAAACTTATCTGTAAAAACTACCTTTTTAATTAATTTTTGTTTAATGTTAAAATAAAATAGAAGAAAGACCAACGTATTGGACCCCTTGTTGTCTCCCCACAAATTATGGGGCTCGGCCGCGATCGACAAAATTTCGATTTTGAACCAAAGTCTGGACAATGAACAACAGCGTCCGTGAAGGAGACGCTCCGCCATTTTACGGAAACTTCGTTCAACCTGTGTAGAGGTTGAATTTTTCAACTTTATTCCGCCTGTGTAGAGGTTGGAAAACCCATCGACGAAAATCCCGCCTGTGTAGAGGTTGGAACTAACTCAGTGTGAATAATCCGCCTGTGTAGAGGCCGGAACCACAATTTCAAGATATTACCTGCGAAGAGGTGAAATCAGTGGAATCGAAATTTTTCTTCATTGGATACATCGTACGTGCGAGCAACAAGGGAGCCAGAAAAAAAGAGATAGGATCTTTCCATTTCTAAAATGTATAAAAACGCTCTTAAAGAGGATCTCATAAGAGTAGTTGAAGAGCTAGACGGTATTGTCGAAAGTACTGACACTATAGTTAAACTAAAGACTAAAATTGAGAACAGTAGTACATTTGAAAGTGATCCAGATTTCGTTAAAACTTTAATTCAAAACTGTATAGATGAGAGAGTATCACAAAACGAAAGAGAGGTAACTTCAGAACAAAAAATTGAGCTCGCGAAACTTCAGAAGTTGGCAAAATTAGAAAAAGAAATCGAACTTCAATTAGCTAAAAATAAAGCATTAAGTTTAAATCCTGCAGCTAAAGTCGAAGAAAACAGTTCGAAACTAACATAGAAAATATGATAAAAAGTATAAAAACTTTATCTCTTCCTGTTCCCACCAGATCTGAAAATTTTAATCTGTTCTTCCAATCATTAGAACGCGCATTTTTAACCAAGAAAATAAATGACGAATATAAATCTGAAATTTTAATAAATCTTCTGGGCGAAAGAGCTCATAACGTCTTACTGTATATTAAAGAAGAGGAATTAAATGACTATGAAAAACTAAAATCTATAGTACTCAGAGAATTCCAATTAACCCCTCGCGAGTGTTTAAACTCATTTAAAAATGCTGTAAAATCATCAGGCGAGACATACATCCAATTTGCTGCAAGATTGACGGCAAACTTCCAATATTATTGTTCGTTAAGAAAAGTTAATTCCTTTGAATCTCTATGTGATCTTATAATTTCTGATAAATTATTTGAAACTTTAAATAAGGAAACTGCAACTCATATTGGCATTCGAGAAGCAGAAGATTGGTTTAGACCTATTGATTTAGCTAAAGAGTGTGATATTTATATTTCATCTAGAAGCGGATCACGTAAAGAAATTCCTATTACTTATGGATATACCCAAGACCCCTTTAAAAATAGATCACAAAACTTTAAAACAAAGATTAAAGAGAACTATCCCCAATATCATGAAAGAGAAAATAAAAATTGCTATATATGCGGTGATTCATCTCATTGCGCAAGAGACTGTGAGAAGCGTTTTAAATCTAAAGAATCTAATGATCACATCCACAATAAAATAAACGTGAATACTTTGAAAATCGAGAGCGAAAAACAAAATAGCGAAGAATGCGCAAATCTTCAATACGTAAACATTTTTGTGGAAAATCAGCCCGTAACAGCATTGATTGATTCAGGTTGCCAGATCCCAGTTTTAAATTCCTCACTAATTAGAGTGCAAACACCTTCCGAAGAGATCATAACATTAAGTTCATGTTTTGGCGAAAAGCGAATGGTAGAAGTTAAACCCATAAATATTTCTCTTAATCAACACTCTCCTAGCTTAAGTGTTGGAACGGCAATATCACCGACCTTGACCGAAGAATTTATTATACATCCCAGTGTATATTCTGAAATAGAGAAACTAGGCCACGCAAAGAGCGATGTTTCATTGAGTGAAAGTGGATCCTCTTTGAGTGCAGATTTGGGTGTTCAGTTTAATTCAAGTGTTTCTTTTCCAAATGTTTCTGTTTCAAATGTGATAAAAAACTGTAGTTATGATTTGCCACATGTTAAGAACTTTAATACTAGGAATGATTCGAGTTCTCTAATTAAGGATTATAAATGTAATAAAATTAAGATTACTAAGTTAAAATTGAGTATTGTAAGAGAAAAATGTTCTGATATAGTATTGTGTAAGAAAGCCAATGGTACCATGAAAACGAGTTCCGTGGAATTTATCTCCCGCTCACCTAACCCTTTACCTATGAATAGTAATTATCGACGGTTTGTGTTGCTCCCGAAAATTTTTGAGCCTTGGCAGTGGAAGCGAAGGAAAAAGATAAATCGTTTTAAACAGACGTCCAGAACTCTACAGAGGAAAATATCGATGCGTTCAACCAAAGATCAACTTGTTGAAAAAGATGTTCATATGCCTGTGAAAAACAATGTTTTCCTGTGGAACCTTCCGGATGTCGAAGAGATGCCTTCACATGATGGAGAAACTGTCTAGTTCAGAAAAATTATGATATGTTTAATCTCTATATATTTGTCGTATAGTCCTTGTCTGTTCCGTTTTTTTTTTTGTATGTTTCAGATTCTCCTCTGGTCTCCATGGAAATACCGCTGCGGACAGCGTACGGTCAGAATGGCCGTTGTGGCATGCAGCCAAAGCCAAGCAGTCTTCGCGCGCAGGCGCAACAAACCAAAACTAAAACTTTTGGACATTAGAACAGAAAGAGCAGAGAGAGAAAAGAAGAACGCGAGAGGTGCGCGAGCAGGCGTTACCTTCTGAATATCATCGTCAAACTTATCTGTAAAAACTACCTTTTTAATTAATTTTTTGTTTAATGTTAAAATAAAATAGAAGAAAGACCAACGTATTGGACCCCTTGTTGTCTCCCACATAAATATATCTATCTATCTATATATATATATATATATATATATATATATATATATAGATATAAATATATATATATATAGATATATAAATATATAGATAGATAGATAGATAGATAGATAGATATAGATAATAATAAATTTTTCATTTATAGCATCTCATATTTGCTTAAAATATCAAATTCAAAAATTTCACTACAGTTTTAATTAAATTCGAAAGAACGAACTACTTATATATGTATATATTTTTCTTGAATCCTTTTAAACTTCATCATTGCTTTGGCTTCTGTTTTTGCAAGTACAATATTTTTTAGTGAAAAATTGTATGTTCTATTTTGAGTCAGTTGCCAGAGATTGGATTTAATAATTAATAATATTCGTAATCGAAACTTATTTATTTTTTACATATAGCCTAATAAATCAAATTTATATTAAAGGATTATCATCATGGCTTGGATGCAATAAACTTAGTTTGAATTTCTAAAATCAATTTTCAAACCACATGAAACAAGCCAAATAAAGCCATATTAAATATTACTTAAAGGGGGCTCGTAATGACAACAGCTCGTTTAATTATCTATTATTAATTGCAATAAATTGTCCAGCGAATACAACTTTCACACACAAGCTATTATAAAATATAAATTAAAACATAACCTTCCCTCCTATCAGGATATCTTGATGAAGTGCTGTCTTGGTAGAGGAAATGAAATATTACCACTATTCATATGTACCTCAAAACAATATAAAACAAAATCTTAGAGTCTAAATCATAACACGCTTTTCAAACGACCGATTGGTATCTCTAAGGTTGCAGTTTCGCTAGCTCGGACGCTGACCAGTGAGGTTGAACTGCAAACGCTCTCCCTCTGCTACTACGACCGACCGCCACGTGGCATATTGATTCGGCAGTATCTTGTTATTTTCCCCTCCCCATATTGATAGTGCATCTATTATCTACAGCCCTTGTCAGGGCTAACCTGCTTGAGCAGACACTGTAATTCTCCCCTATTTTTTGACCTGATAACAAATGGAAATGGATAATCGAAACGAACCCACGGATATGGACTTAATCGACTCGCCCAGACGAACACCAACTCCTCCACCTCTTTCGGCATGTGAGCAGATTTTACAAACCAAAGCCCAGCTGCAAAGATGGAGACTTTCAAAAGTTCAAGCTGGCCTGCATCGCTGAACTTCAAGCCATGCCCGATCACCACCCGGATGAGCCTTTCTACAGACGTGCCGTTTCGGAGCTTCAAGAAGTTGAAGAAACAATTAACTTGGCGGTAAGTGATTTAGCCTCATTTCCTCCTTGTGTTTCCCCTGGCTGCCCTCATCATGATTCAGGATTGAAAATTATTACGCCTAAAAACTCCCCAGATGTAACTCCTACTAAAAGAGTATTAAACCTTAATAGTAACAGGATTTCCAATAAACGAAAAGAAGAATCGGACTTTGAATATCCTCCTCTAAGGAAGACAACTAAAAAGGCAAATTTTAAATATTCCAAATGATAGCATTTCGATTTCCCCAAATAAATTTTCCTTACCTAGTGATAGCAATATAGAAGAAATCACAGGTTCTCAAAACGCTATTCCCGTTGTTACTCCCAAACCCCCATCGGCCACTGGCCCTACCCCTTCCGGCAATCAAAACCCCGTTAGTACGCTTCCCCCTCCAGTCATGCTTAGAATCACTGAAACTGTCAGAAGTCAAATGAAAATTATTAATGAAAAGTTCCCTAAGATAAGATCCCGTACAACCGGAGAATTTATTAAACTTTATACCGATAACTTAGAACAATTTCATGAACTGTTAACTTTTGCTAAAAAACTAAATTCCAATTTTATGAAATTAAACCCAAAAACGAGCGCCCCATCAAGGTTGTACTGAAAGGACTGCCCCGCAACTTCAAGGTCGAAGAAATTCAAGCCGACTTAGAAGAACTAGGCTTTACCCCTGAAAAAGTAAATCAGCTAATAGGCCGCCGTAGTAAAACAACCTATCCCGGTATTTCTGGTGACTCTCCCAAGAAGTATTGAGAATTTAAAAATCTTCCACTTAAAAACCCTAAGTTACTTAAGCATTCGTGTGGAAGGTTACAACGGAAAAGGTGTCACGCAATGCTACACGTGTAACCACTTCCATCATAATTCAGAGAACTGTCATCTAAACCCCCGCTGCTTAAAATGTGGTGAGGGACATATTACGCGTGAATGCCCAATAACCGAAAGGCTAGAAACTGCCTACTGTATCAACTGCGAAATGTACGGCCACATGGCTAACTGGAGAGGATGCCCCTGTTTCCCAAAGCCCCCTAAGGGCACTGCCCTGAATAATCGTAATTCGTATACTAATGTATACAATAGTATTATAAGACCCAATGTATCCTATGCTCAAGCCGCAAATCCAAATAAAATTTCAACCAACTTTAACTCCCAAAATAAACAACCGATGGCACCAAAAGGACCTGTGAATTCTGCTCAAATTGAGGCCAATAGAAATCCCTCTGCAAATAACAGATCCATTCCAAATTTTAATAACAAGTCTAATAATAACTTTAACGGATATAACTTTAACGGAAATATTTTTAATAATAATAATTTTAACTTGCAAGCGACCCTACAAATGACTATGCAATGTTTGTGCCAACTTTTTCTCAATTTACCCAAGCCATAGCTACTTCAAATCCTAATTTCATGAATAACTTTAACCAAGTGCAAAGAGCAAACAATAACCCAAATCAAATGTACGCCTTATTAGAGGCCTCTTGTAACAATAATAATGGTTAAGTCCCCCATTGGCCTCAATTTGTGTTCTTGGAACGCAAACGGACTGCTTAGACGTAGAGTAGAGCTACGAATTTTTATAGAGAAGCACTCTCCCGATATTTTTCTCATACAGGAAACTCATCTGAGACCTTCGCACACTTTTACAATAGCAAATTACACTTGCTACAGAAATGATAGGATCACTAACGCAAACGGCCGCCGGCGGAACTCTTATTCTTATCAAAAATCTCTTAAACATTACTGTCTCCCCACCCCACCTATGCAAGCTATTGAAGCGACTAACATTATTCTAACTCCCTCGACCATGACCCCGTTTCTATTGTCTCTGTTTACATTCCCCCTTCCTCTGACGATAACTTATTTACAATAGATTTAGAATATTTTCTCCAAACGAGTAGTCATTGTGTCGTCTTCGGCGATTTCAATGCTACTCATAGCGCTTGAATTGCAATGTAAACTCAAACAGAGGCAAGCATCTTTTTAATTTTGCCAATATCTTAAATCTGCACATAGCTTTTCCTGACTCTCCCACAAGATTTGGCCATAACTCAGCTAATACAATAGACTTTGCTTTAATCAAAAACTTTTACTACCCTTATACTATTAAATCTATTAATGATCTATATTCTGACCACAACCCTGTTTTCCTAAATTTCGATTTTAAACTTAAAGTGGAATCCTCAAATCCTAGAGCAATTACCACCAACTGGAAGGATTTTAGAATTAATTTAAATAATAACTTCTCTCTTTTTTAACTACTATCCGAATAATATTAATAATACCAACGATCTTGAAACCAAAATTACAGAGTTCACTGAAGCGGTCGTCGCTACCCATAGCCACGCCTCCCAGCCAATAGTGAACGCTCACCGAAACTACACTCCAAATCACATTAATCAACTTATTAAGCATAAAAACAACCTACGTAAACGATATCAGCAGACTTTAAATCCTTTTTATAAAACTTTATGCAATAGAGCTCAAGCCAACCTCAAAAAAGAACTTAAAATATATAGTAATGATACTTGGAATGCTAGACTAGAAGCTCTAAATACAACTGACAATAGCCTCTGGGAGGCACAGCGGTTCTTAAAAAAATAAAAGATCTCAAATTCCTACGTTGAACTGTGCTACTGGTATGGCCGTCACTGATCCGCAGAAGGCTAACCTCCTTGCTAATACGATTAAAAATAACTTCATTGAAAATAACCGCATGCAGGACAACTACGATCAGGATGACGAGGTTGTCACCTCTGCTGTGAATACCTTTCTCTCTTCCCCCTTCTACTCAAATTGAACCTGTCATGCCTGATGAAATTATTAACTTCATTAAAAATACTAGCTCTAAAAAGGCCCCGGTAAAGATACTATCACAAATAAAATGCTAAAAATTTTCCTATCAAATTAATCCTCATACTAACTATTCTTGTCAATAAAATTCTTAAATTTCATCATCACTTTCCTAGTAACTGAAAGAAGCTATCATTTTCCCTATTATTAAACCTGGTACAAATAAAAATCTTCCTAATTCATATAGACCTATTTCTCTCCTTTCAACTTTAAGTAAATTAACTGAGTACATTATTCTTAATAGACTTAAAAAATTCATTAATGATAATAGCCTAATTAACCCTAATCAATATGGATTTACAAATAAACTATCTACCCTTCATCCTCTTCTCAGACTAACAGAAAGTATTTCGGAAGGTTTCAAAAAAGAAGAGCACGGGAGTGGTCTTTCTGGATATCCAGAAAGCCTTCGACCGTGTTTGGATTTTAGGACTCACTTTCAAACTAATTACTTACGATATTCCTTCTCCCCTCATTCACCTCATCCACTCGTATCTCACTAACAGATCCTTTCGGATCAGAGTAAATGAATCATTATCTAACTCTCATTCCATCTCTGCAGGGTGTCCTCAGGGCTCATTGCTCGGGCCCCTGTTGTTCAATCTCTATATAAATGACATTCCCAGCTACTCACTAACAAATATTAGTCTCTATGCGGATGATACGGCCATTAATGCCACGTACAAAAACTTAAAGACTGTTACCTTTGCCATTAACAAACACCTCAAGCTGCTAGAAAATTATTACGACAGATGGAAAATTAGTATCAATGTAGAAAAATCTTGTGCCGTCATCTTTACCAAAAGCGCACCATTCCTCCCCTCTCATAATGTTCAATAAACAAATTCCCTGGTCTCAGAATACCAAATATCTTGGCGTTATTTTTGACTCGCACTTAACTTGGAAACAACACATATTACACGTTCGCGATAAGTTCCGAAAAACAATGTTTAAATTTTTCCCCTAATTTCCCGGAACTCACATTTAAGTAGAGATAACAAAGTGCTTCTTTATACAGCCGTTATGCGTCCAATACTCGCTTATGCCTGTCCAGTATGGGGTTATGCTGCTAAAACCAATATTAATATTTTAAATACTCTGCAGAATTCATATATTAGAATGATTGTAAATGCCTGCCGCTACATGAAAAATGATCGCATAAATAAAGCTCTTAAAATCACTAGTTTTAAAGCACATATTCAAAAATTAGCTATAAATTTTTTTCGATAATTTGCCAAATACTAATAATGTAAATATGTTAAATCTAAACGATTACAACTGTAACGATAATACTAAAAGGCCAAGAAGAATCCTTTGGATTCTTACAATCCGCCTTAGCTTTTTATCCCTGCAATAATTTTTTAATTATTGCACCCCTAGTAAATTTTTAAAATTTTTTATTATTTTTCTTTCAATATTTATTTAATCTCCACACCCAACTGGACAAGTATATATTTTTAACTTTTACCCCCATGGGCAGCCAGCCTGAGGCTAAATTCACTTCTACCTCCAATTCACTGAGAGAGCAGTCCTAAGCTCTCAGCACCGTATAAAACTTTAACTCCAAGTAGTCATCTCTAAGCCCCTCCTCCCGGATTCCATCACCACAGCCAAATCGCCGACATGTCACTCCGCAGACTGAAAAAACCAACGAAGTCAAGTCCTGCATCACAGACATCATGATATGGGATTGAGGACTGTTTATCAGTCCAGGTACCCAAAAATAGACTGTCATCCACTGTCATCCACTAAATCATAACACAGGCTCGTGTCAAATTTTAAAAACTCCTTATCCTTTTCTCGTTACTTTATACCTTTTTCTTATAAAGAAACGAAAAGTTCCTTTATATATTTTCCCCAAATACATTTATAAAACAACAGTAAGTAGATTGTTCTAACTAAACGTTAGAGAAAAAAAAATTAACTCTTGTGCAACACTCTCACATTATAGGTAGTGCTTTCCGCCTCAAGATAAACTATTGTGAATGTCCTTCAGTTACACAATTTTTGAACACACTTTTTAGCTACTGCCTCGTTATATTGTTATCCATATTGACGAACAACCGAAGAAGACACTTCTATTCATGCTTTGATGCAAGTCGGAAAACGGTTTTTTTTTTTTGTGGCCGGAAGCAAAAAGCCGAAAGAAAGAAAGAAAAAAGAAGAAAAAAAAAACTGCCGCAAAAAGAGTTCATTTCTACAGTCAATTAATAGCACTTTAGTCGCAGTTATAAAGAATCGTTCACCTTGACTGACAGGATAAACCTACAATTTCACCATAGAAATCATCAGCATTGCAAATTGCTTGACAAATGGCATATCTTTGTTTAAAATTTTCAATTTCAGAACTTCTTCCTTTCAATCCTATCATCATTTTTTTTTTAATCTATTCAAATCCTATCTACTTCACAAAAGTAAAATGGGTGGAAGTTTGGAAGTTCCATTACTGCATTTCATAGAGATGTTTAAACTATTTTTGATAGGATAAAAGATAAGATGTATTTTCAAAGCACCAAAGAGTGTGTTTTGAATAAATGGGAGTTTTTTTTAATTACAACGTCTCTCTCTCTCAATCAATTTATATTACAAAAGCTTTAACACTTTTGTATATTTACTTAGCTATATTCTTTATTATTCACTAAATTTTAATCTAAGCGAATAATAGTTTATAGTTATATTATAGTTTAGCGAATTATTCGAGGGTTAATTAATAAAGAATCTGAAATAAATAAAATGCTTGAGGAAATTCATTATGATTGTCTGCGAGAGGGGAAAATCGTAACAATCTATAAATCTGAAATGTGCGTTAAAAGGTAATTTGAAATTTTAAAATATTGTTTAAAAAATAATATTCCTTATAAACATTCGATTCTAAGTTGTCTGTAAAAAATATATGTAATAATTCACTTAAATTTTCTCTCGAAGGATTTATTTCATAAGGGTCTTGGGCCGTCCTAGACTTCGCGTGATAAGTAATTTTTAGTTTTATTCGCCTAAAAGGAAATAATCCATCTTCTAAGAAACTGCCCCATTTGCATTTTTAAATCAACAGACCAATCTCAAAAGTCTTTACCGGAAATCATATGATTCTAAGAGCTTTCAGTTGGCAAAACCTGTAAAAGCTGAGATCTCCAGAGCGAACAAAGAATGCTTTTACTGTCTTCAAAACAATGCGTGTTTGTGTAGTGCATTTTGTGTCACCGCTTTACTTGTTTTAAATCAATAAATGTGCAACTAAAAATACCAAGCCTCCTTATCCTTTCAACGACTGCAATATATAAATCAATAGTTTCCACCCGAAAAATGTCTTAAATCAAATGAAATCATTTCATATATGTTTCAAAAATTATCTACATAAAATTGAAACGTAATAAAATATGCGGTCCGAAACATATAAAATATCAAAATAGAATGATTAGTTATTCCACTTTTTAAGTTATATATATATACATAGGGTATATCTCTTATTTTATTCATAGGATATTACTTTATCGTGTGTGTAAAAAAAACACCCAACTTCAGAACTCGATTAAAATAATCGAAAAACAGATTAATTTTGAAATTTGAGTTATTTTCAGAATTAATATTACAATTTGAGCTTGCATTTTGATTTATAAATTCGTTTTGTGCACTCATCCCAAATTTTTAAAAACATAAAACTAAGCAGAAAAGTTAAAAAACAAAATACAATTAAGTTTGCGTTGATATAAAATGAAAAGTTCAGGTGAAAAGTGATCCAGGTACAAATGTTTTCGGAAAAGAGAGTTTCATGGAATAATGGTCTGAGTAATTTCAAGAATCGATTTCTGGAATTAATTTACTAAAGCGCCATTAGATGGTGTTGCGAATCAAAATTGAATGCCATGAAACTGAGCTCCAGTGAAGGGGATGATGCGTGATGTAGTTTTACATCTCTCCTTAGCAAAAATTAGAGTTTTAATTGTTTACATTTACTTTGACGAAGAATTTGGAAATAAAGTTTTCATTTGCTTAAGCATGTAGTAAATTTGACAACTAACGTACAAGCCATTTTCTTTATTATCGGTATTAATAACATAAATCACATTTATTTTCCTTACAGTCAATTTTCTATCCTGTTGTAATAAATATTCAGCGTATTTTACATAAAATAGTCTTGATTTTATATTACTTTTTTGTTGATTTAATTCTACAGAAGTGAATATCGTGGAAGGAATCATTTTTACTATTCTCATATGAAATATTTTTGCTTTCGTTTAATTAATAATTGCTTTCGTTTTAGATACCATAAAATCCAGTGTATAACGCGCATCTAGACTTTTTCTTAATTTTTAGGTATATTCGCCGTATAACCCCTTTTTGACGAAGAAATCTGAAATGTTAGTATACAATGCTCTTATATTTTAAAGTCATTTATTCGAGATATTATCCTAGACTTTTTTGAAAAAAATTGTATACTTCTAGAACTACAACTCTTTTAATTCATAAGGCATATCATTTCTTTTAAATAAACAGTATTTCGATATATGTAGAAGTAATTTTTTTTGTATGCTCACCTTTTTTGTTGTTTTTAAAGCTCTCCTTCTTATACCCGGCGTATAACGCGCACCCTTAAATTCTAATCTTATTTTTGTGTTAAAAGTGCGTGTTGCTCGCCGGAATTGACGGTAATTGTTTTCTAAAATCACTGAACATACAATTGCAGTTAGGAAAGGATTTCTCTGACATTTAATAATGGCCGCGGTAGCCGAGTGGTATAGGTATCAGACCGTGGCTTGCTTTGTCACGGGTTCGAGCCCAGTACCTCTAAAGACCCGCCGTGTAGGGCAGCGATGCACGTTAAATCTGTCGAGAGCTGAAACGTCCTCCCGTTGGTGTGATGTGGTAGTTAGGAGAGGGGGGTGCTAGCTCAGGTGTCGTCCACGTCACTTGACCATGGTTCAAAATTACGTGGTCCGTCGCCAAAAGCCCTCGTGTAGCTGAACAGTGCGACGTTAATATTCAATCAATCAATCTGACATTTAATAAATCACTACAGATTATTTCGTGCATAATACACATTATTACGCACATTATTTTTCTACTTTGTGCTGATTTGGGAAAATGTTCTTTGTGTCCCCTGTAGTTTGAAAAGCTCTACAGCAAATACTTCCAAATTGAAAGTTTAAGGTATTAAGTTGTAAAAGATAAGATACGATCTTTGGATCACAGAAATTGCTCAATGAAATCCATAGAATCCAACGGATTAAAAGACACCATAGTGTAATGCAGAGTAATCCTGCGAAATTCTCAAAGGAGAGTTGAGTAAGTAAACCCCACGAAGCTGTGAATGTGGAGGTAGTGGGAGGATGAAAGAGGGATTCTTTCTTTCCCCCTCATACCAGAAAAACCGTCACGATTTGTGCCGAATCGATTTGAAAAGGATTTTGTGCCATGGGGACGAAAGAGAGAGAGAGGATTTTACAGAAGTTAAATCGGATATGGACAGTATCTAGTATGTTTCTTATCGATTTAGGAAAAGTTTGAGTTATGAAGTATGGAGAAGGCAGAGAAAATTAAACACGTTCTAAAAGCTGGGAAGTGTATATATATTAGGGTGGATCGAAAAATTTCTTTTCAGAACTTTAAAACCTACCTATGAGAAGACGATCTCTCGCAAAAGGATGAAAGGAAAAATAAAATAAAAAATTCATTTTTATGTTAAGTACTGCCACAAGGGAAATGAACGATAGGGATTTGATCTTTTTGATGGTAAAAGTCAAAGCATTTTTTGTAAAAGGAAAACAGGTATTTTAGTACCTTTTAACATTTATTGCAGTGAGAGGACACATACTAAATAGTTACAAACACACACACACATCAGGTACATTTAACAGTTTCTTTAGTATTAAGTTTTTTTAAAAAAATATCCAGCATGTTGTCGAAACTACAGTATACGACAAAGCGGAAGACAGAAAAAAAATAGGATCCGACTGATTCGATAGCGCGGGTAGAGAGGGCTGGGTTTATAAAATATGTTGTAATGTATACGTTGTACTTTTTATTACTCACTTATCAATAACCATCGCTTTGGGTTTTTATATTGAGGAAAAATAATTTTATTTTGAGTCTAAAGTCATGTAACCAAAATTAAGTTTATTTGCATAATATATCTCATTTCATTATTCTTTAATAGAATTTCAAACTAAAAAAAGATGTTATCAAGAATGACAAAAAAGTTCTGATAAATTATATCAATCATAAGTATTTTACGTAAACGTTGAAAATTACGTTGGTAAATTCAATACAGCTTTGAATTGTGCATGGAAATTGATTTTATTTCAATTTAAAGGAATATTATGATGCGTAATGATTCTTACTAATATTTATACAGCATATACTGGTTGATTCAAAATTAGTGTGACCAATTTTAAAAGCATAGTACAATGAATGGTAAATTTTTATCGCTTTGCTGCCAGTTATATTTTAAAAATGAAACATTTAAATTACCAATCTAACTATTTTTATAAGTGGGAGTAAATTATGGCTCCGAAATCAGATCCTCAAACACGAAACAAAATTTTAAAGCTTTTGAAGGATTTTTGCTCAAATTCTGTTATAAATAAAGCATTTAAAAATCAGAAAATACATTTTACTAATGGATCACTATCTAAACTTCGAAAAGAAATAAAATTTGGCTGGCAATCAAAAGCTCGAGGGGAAAAAATGTGAAAGAAAAGAAATCCCTGGTGAAAAGGAAAAAAAGAAGCTGAAAAACTTATCTTTCTAGAAAATTCTCTGCCTCAAAGAACTTTAGCAAAGAAACTAAAGGCATTGCAAACGACAACTGGTCGTCAAATAAAGAAAATTGGCTATAAAAAAGTGAATAAATCACTCTAACTTCAAATGTCTATTAAGACCGTAGAAAAACGAAGAAAACGTTCTTGGCCTTTGTATTTAATGTTACACAAGGGTAGATACAAAGCATGGATAACTTCGGATGAAGTACTGTTTCATCTGTCGTTCACAATTGGCAAAATGAAGATACAAAATATTTCAAGCAAAAAACGTCGCAAAGATGCAGCTGTTTTGTAAAATGCAAGTTGGCCGTTAGGTGTTATGATATGGATGGAAATGTCCTCTCAAGGCTTAACGAAATCATTTTTTATAGAATCAAAGGCTAAAATGGAGGCTTAATACTATCAGAATAAAGTTTTGAACCACATGATCAAAAAAAGTAAATGTCTTTACCCCCAAGGAAACTTTGTTTTCCACCAATATTCTGCACCAAGTCATACTGCAAAATCAACTATAAAATGGCTGAAATATTGAAAAATAAATTTCTGCCTTCTGAGATATAGTTACCACCATCCCTTGACTGTGTTCATTGTTATTCCTTTTTTAAAAATTTTTTTCATAGTAATACTTAAAAAACAATTAAACAGAGATAAAGTAAGAACACTCAAAGGGCTTCAAAAAGCAATCAAAGAGGATGTTGGAAAAATATTCCCAAAAATGGTCAAAAAGCCCTTAGGGCTTGACTGAAATGTTTTGCGCAAAGTGTACTATGTCAAAGGAAACAACATTGCAAATTTCATATAAATAACTTAAATTTGAAATTGGTCATATTATTTTCGAATCAACCGGTAAAATTGGATTAAGTAAAAAAAAAAAAAAAACTATTTGTATGAGAAAGAGAGACAGGAGTGTTAAATACAAATAACTGGAATTTTTATTCTTTTCATGTTATGCAAAAAACTTTTTGCAGCCCTACTGAAATGTAAAAGACTACAAAAGTTTGAAGACAATGACGTAAGTAATATGTGTCAAAATTGTTAAAAATAACATACTGTAACAAATAAGTTATGTATTTCGCAAAAATTATATTTAGTTTAATGATTTTTTTAATATTTAAATTCCTCATATGTAATTCTTTCCTTTCCTCTTGGTACATAGTATGACAAACTACAGGTGAAGGTTGGCTAGCCCCAAAACATGTTTAAACCTGCAATCCTGGTTTCTAAGGCCAGGAGTTTGTCATTATACTACTCTGTGCCTTCTTCTTCCTATTTATAGTTATCTTAAGTTTATAACTATCTGTTTATTTTTATATTTTTGTTCATATATTTATATATATATATATATATTTATATATTGGATTATATATATATCTTTTTGTCATGTCTTAAAAATACACCCTTTTAGTAATTTCATGAAAGCATGTAGCAAAATTACCAATTACTCTATCGAAGCTTTTTTTTTGTATAAAATAGTCTAGATTTCATAATTTTTTTGTCTGCCACAAATTCTAATTGCTCTAACATCTTAAAACTTGAAAATTACAATCCCAATGTCAATACTAAGAGGCCCAGAAGAATCCTTCTGGATTTGTATAATCCGCCCCCTAGTAATTAATTCCGTCATTCCACTCGTGGCGAACGACCATTTTCTAATTTTTCATTTTTTTATCGCACACATTATTTCCTTTCTTAATTTTAAATTATATTCTCTATGCAACCCACAAAGGCAAGCACTTTTTCCCACCCAATTTCTGTTCCATAACTTCAAGGCAGCCAATAGAGTGTTAACTCACTGATTCTTTTCGACCAATAGCATACGAGTCTCTCGTCCTCTTACTCTGAAAAATTTCCATCACATCGAATGTTTTTAAATTTATTTTCTTTGAAAAACATTTTAATCTTGCCAGATATTGAAATACAAGCAAAGTCTACCTTTACTCTTTAGTCTGTCTGAAATGATAAGTTAGGAATGTATGTTAAGGGAATTAAAGGTTTATAAATAACTGAGTTGAGTTTTCTACATTTTATAGTACTCATAATAAGCTATTGTTGCCTTGATTGTTTTTAATAACTCTGAAAATGAGGGCAAAATGTTTGTAATCAATAAATTTTATTCAACCTTTATAGATAGAGGAATTGAACTAATTTGAGAAGGAATTCCAGGAAATTCAATTTAATATTTCTGAAATCTTGATCGCATTTAATTTGAAATTTTAACTGGGAAAATATGTACACCATACTAGAACCGGTATTTTAATTTGAATAAGTATGCCGTCCCGTACTATAGTGTACTGACTTTAACTGAGAGAATGTTAGAGAGTGTATTAAGACAAAGATTTAAATAGAGGAAGCGTGTATATAAGGATATACGCCTACCAGGTTTGTAAAGGCATAATGATTTCAAATTCCAGTTGGGAAATTCGAGCCATTATGAATGATTATTGGAACGAGACTAAACAACGTAGGATTCAAATTCTCTTTGAATTATTCCCATTTAGTGCTAATGAAATTATTGAGCTTGTAAAGAGGAGCTGAAGTATTTGAACAATTTTACGAAATTAGTAAAGGAATAATTGCAGATTAAACAATAAACGTGTTGACTCTACATTAGATATGCAAGTGCCTTAAGAAAAAAAAGTAACCTTATTTTTTTCATATGAATAATTTTTGCAATTTGTTGCCTGATTATCAAACGCGTAAATATCAATTAAGAGATGTGATTATATAGTCGATCCGATTGAAGAAAATATAAGCCTCTCTCTTGTTTCACATTAGAATCAGAATTTCAAAAAAATCTTCCCTAGCGTAAAAAAGTAGCATGTATATACATTCAAGTTGAAATGCAATAAAATTTAGTTAATATTTGATTTCTTAAAAGTTTTAAACATTTTATCGTATAAGTTAATCGAACAGTCAAAGAACTAAAGATCATTTAAAGTTTTTAAGATAATGGAAAGTAAAACTAAATCATGTTTCAAATACTTATTGATATATATATTTATAAGGTTGGATCTTATAAAGCAATGCTTAACTCTTATTTTAATGTCCTGAATCAGCGACAGCTTTAGAAATCAAAATAGTAATCTATTTTAGTCCAATGACTCTCTTACTTTACATTTTTAATTGCTCCATATATTTCAGATTCTTGACAATTCTGTTTTCTTCTGCAATCTTTGTTTAGTAGGATATTATCTTGAATTACTTGTTTTATTCCTATACTTATTAAAAGGCCTTATTAGTGCTATAGGGGAAAGTTGGATTCTGTAAAGCAAACCTAATCCTACTTCTCTGTCCTAAATCAGTGACAGCTCTAGAAAACATAATTTACTAATTTGGTCCATTGACTTTTTATATGTTTAATACTTAGATGGTTTTTAATAGGTTTTCAAATCCATTTTCATCAATTATTTACTGTGTAGGTTTTACAATTTTCTTATTCTTATTTTATTTTATTATACTATATTTATATACACTCTGTCGCAAAAAAATATATGCACCTAGAAGAAATCAAGCTACAATCACGAAACTCGGCAAGAATGTAGTCTGGTAAGAGATATGCAAATGATTAAAATTTCGAAGCCAATGAGACAAGGCTAAGTGTGCTATGCGCATATTAGTTGCGCAACTGGGAGAGTTTAAAAGCATGAGTACGAGCGCCGTACGGCTATCCAAACGAATCTGATGACTTTGATAGACGATATTGAGACTTAGGATGCCTCTAAGACGTAACCGGCGGCAGTACGAGCAGCTGACGGACTTTGATAGGGGCCGTATAATAGGCCTCAGAGAAGCAGGTTGGTCGAATAGACGTATCGGCCGCCACCTCGGTCGGAGCGATATGGTAGTTGCTCGGTGTTGGCAACAGTGGATCACAGAAGGTAGAGTGTACCGTCGCGGAGGGTCAGGACGTCCCAGGAACACAAATGATCGCGAGGATCGTGCAATCAGAAGAGTGGCCACTTCGGCACCAACAACGCCGCTAGCATCGATTCAACGCCACTTACCTCCTTCCAGACATCCAGTGCCATCAAGAGAAACCATAAGGAGACGACTGACCGAAGTTGGCTTGAGGAGCCGACGTCCGCTAAGACGCTTACCACTGACCCCACATCATAGGCAGTGTCGACTGGATTTTTGCCGACCTCGGGCAACTTGGAGTGTGACAGACTGGAGACGTGTCATCTTCAGTGATGAATCCCGATTCAGTCTCAGTGATGATGACCACCGCACACGTGTCTGGAGGCGCACCGGCCAGCGGTCCGATCCGGCATTTATTGTCGAGCGGCATACAGCAATTTCACAAGGTGTGACAGTGTGGGGAGCAATTTCTTGGGACACACGATCATCTTTAGTGGTCCTTCAAGGCACTTTGACAGCTCGCAGATACGTGGACGATATTTTAACGCCGGTTGTGCTACCCATGCTATCAAGTCGCCCAGGTGCCATTTATCAACAGGATGATGCTCGTCCACATACTGCGCGACTCTCCCAACAATGTCTTCAAGGATATGACGTCCTACCATGGCCTGCCAGGTCACCAGATCTTTCGCCAATAGAGCATGTCTGGACGCGCTGGGAAGGCAACTGCAGCCGTCCCGAGATACAGGAGAATTAACTGCGCAGATGCAAAGACTATGGCAGGATCTTCCACAGGGGGTCATAAGTGATCTAATTGAATCGATGCCACGCCGAATTTCGGCTTGTATAGCTGCCAGAGGTGGCTTTACTACTTACTGATTTTTAACCTTTTGCAAGCTGTAACCGCTTAATAAAATGATATTTTGTTCTGAATTTTTAATCATTTGTTTATTTTCATATACACTACATGCATACCAAATTTCGTGAATGTAGCTCAATTTCTTCTGGGTGCATATATTTTTTTGCGACAGAGTGTATATATAGTAATATTTTTCATAAAAGAAACTCTTTTGAATTTAACATTATAAAAATGTCATTCTGGAGTAGGAACCTACACATATCTATATTTAGAAATATTATTATAAATTTTATAAAAAGAAAAAGTGACTTAGTTTCTCCAACAATGAATTAAAACATGATAATTATAAAAGGTTTTGTCAATAATGCCTGGATTGTAAGTATCCAGTTAAATTGATTTTTAAATATATTTCAAAATTATTCCAGCCTTTATTTTTAATCTACCTTACGTTTAATTTAGTTACAAAAAATATCTAGGTGGTGCCTCTGTTTTTTAATTCTCTGTATCAACACGTCATATCACACGCGAGATCGTAGTATTGAACATATCGTCTTAAAAAGTTTAGTGGTTAGCACAAATATAGGTTTTTTTTTGTTTTTGTTCTTGTTAATTCTTTTTGAAAATTTTTTTTTAATAATCTCTCTTGTGAAAAATTTAATTTCAATATTCATACATTCTTTTTATTTTTATTGTTTTGTATTGATCTCCACGTGTAGATACATGCCTAATTTTCAACAGGGTTCTGCTTTTCTCTTATGTCGAAAATTTCTGCTGTGAAGGAGGAGGTTGTATCCATAAAGCGATTCTTAACCCTATTTCATTGTCCTAAGTCAGTGACAGTCTTAGAAAACACAATTGTTGTCCATTTTAGTCCAATGACTCTTTCTGTCTTTACATTTTTAATTGCTCAATATTTCAGATTCTTGAAAATTATGTTATTCTCCAATCTTAGTGGGAGGTTCTTTTGTATCACTTATTTTATTCATATACTATATATTCTGTTTTTTCCAATTCGTTCCAAAGTTGAGGCTCTGCATGTTTAAACAAAATGCAAAATATATAAACCATGTCATTTTTATTCATAATACGCATCAGAGAAACTCTTTTTTTCTTCTTCTTCTTATATCACCAAAAAAAATGCTCAAAAAATAGGAGGGCATTAAAACAGATTCAAGTGTACTTTATTATTATAAAATGTTTCAATAATATTCAAGAGTATTTAAACATTTTCGTACACAACGTGAAAATAAGTCGAAAAACAAGGGTCAACATTCTCTGCCTGCCCTTATATGTTACCATTGTCTTGGAATTGTATAACACAGAGATGAAAAACACCTATATCAAGAAACCACTTTGTTACTATGGCTACGAATGATTGACATATATTGAAGCTACAGGGTACGACAGACAGCTGGCTATTAAAGTGGGATCTATATATCCGATTGTGTTACACAGATTTCACAGAATGACCTAACTATATACTGAACGAAACTGCTGTGTTCCAATCGTATCGTTTGTTTTCCTTAGGTCTTAAAAAAATGTATCGTGAAACAGGAAAAATTGAAAACATTTGATCATTCATTTTCATTTACGAAAGACAGTTAACTGAATACAGCGGCCTAATTTTGTTCGTTTGTTCTTTCCTCATTTCTGCAACAAGGGTTTGCTTCAGCTCCTTCGACTTTCGATAATAAAAATAGTTTTTTCTTCGAGATACAGCCTTTATAAGTGCATATTTAATGAGCAACCAATGTTACACTAAAGAGCTCCTACTATAGGATACATAAAAAGATTGGTTTGATAAATTCGTTCTTGGGGAGGGGTCAAATTTACTAAATGCAGGACTGTATTAAAATTTTACTGAAGAAACCGGCTCTTACCAAGGAATTTTTATTTTTAAGTAATAATCTAGAACGCGAGATAAATTATGATCTCTTTTAAAACAATTATATGCCAGAAAAAATTTACCAACTGTTATAAACAGAGCTTTGATCAGCTAACTAAAATTATACAGTTGAATTATACAACTTCAAGGTTTTACTGTTAATTTCAAACACCGGAGAAATAAGACAAATTTCTACATATTACATGGACAGGAATGTTGTGAGATTTTATTCAATTGTAAACTATACAACAGTTCTCCTTTCCTTACAGTATGTTATGAGATTATACAGTTATAAAAAAAAAGTTTGCTTTGATATGATATTAATTTACGTCACTTTGTGCAGCAACGCAAGAAGCAACACAGACCTCGTAATTCAAGTGACGGGAGACTTTGTTGTACATCTTTTTCCTACCTTTAATATATTTCAAAGAAACAAGTAATATAAAAAATAATAAGTCAATTCCTACTCAGGTCAACAAATTTTTTTTTATTTTAGCTACTTTTTATTAAAGAGTTACAATTAACATAAATATTTACATACATATGACAGAACCGCAATATTAAGTGACAAAATAGAAAGCGATTTTCCTTGCAATTTTCCATTTTCCTTTCTATATATGGTGTTGGACTATTTTTTGTTACTATTTATTCATTAATTAAATTTAATTATTCTAATAAAATAGTATAGTACAAAAGAAATCGAATTCTCAGAAATTTGTCCATTCTAGGTGGGATTCAAACCCACGACCTTTGGATTAGAAGTCCAAACCGTTATTCATTACGCTACAGGGACACAACGAACGATTTTCATTTCTATATATTTTGTTGAACTTTTATTTTTGTTTGTTACTATTTAATAACTTTTAAATTTAATTAATGAATTAATATTTGAAAAAGCGCTATTAACATCTAGTGTCATCTACTACAAGTTTTAAAAAATGAATTTGAACTTGAATGGATGAATAGAAAGCATATTTTATTAACGATTGAAAATTTGAACAAGATATATATATATATATATATATATATAGCAGGGAAAAAATTAACATATTATGAATTTTAAACTATTTTCTCGGACAGCAAAAAAAAAAAGAAAAGGTTTTGATCAATCAAGGTAATGGAAAAATACGATGAGAGATCATATTATTTCTCCGAAGATTAAGCGATCTTTTATCTCAGTGTAAAAATATTCAGAATTTTAATCTCTTGTAAGAATCTTTTCATAGAGATTCAGTCATTTCAAAGTGTTTCGAGTTTTTTTTTAATTGACAAAGAATGCCAGAAATAAATTTCATGCTGTATGTACCTTAAACTTTTTGAAAGAAGATTGCAAATTAATTTCTGGAATCTTCCAAGCTTTTCTCATCCTTTTTTAAAGTTTTTATTCGTTGAACAGGTAAAATACTGAAGAAAAAAGTAGATGTTAAATTCTTAGCACAAAATATAGTTTCCAGTTTCCTTACACTAAGTTTTATTTTCTAATACCCTTCAGCTTAGAAGAGGCGGTTTTCTTTTTCCATTACTTGGTGATTTTAATTATGCAAAAAAAGTTAAAAAATCAAGTGTCGCTTAGCTTAAATATTACCTTATTCTAGATTAAAAGATGCGTTTCAAAGAAATACACTAAGTATAAAGATTTTTAATCTAAAAATAAACGTAAAAATTTTCAAGATGAAAAATTTCACCGATTTAAAAACGATTTTTCTTCTTTTTCAAAACGAAAACCATTAAAAAGGAGATTTAATCTCAAATTACATTTAAAACTTGTATTCATGTGAATCTAAGTAACTTTTAAAAAGTTACTGTAAATATATTAGAAGATATTTTAGATAATCTTATATATATATATATATATATATATATATATATATATATATATATATATATATATATATATATAAATATAGAAGTCAGAGAGAAAATTAAGTTTTACAAAAACATAACGTTTGCTCCTACAAGTAAACCTTAAAAAATTCTATTTAAAATATATTCTTTAACAAATACTTAATTAGTCCTATGTACTGTTCAACAATGCAACTTCAGCCCCTTTACACAAGGTGGGTCTTCACACACGCACACACACAGTGGCTTAAATCAATTCAACCTAATTTTTTTTTATCTTAAACCGAAATAGGAAACTAATTGAAATTGTTGAAGGGATAAACTGCTCTGGTAAACGTAAATAATAATTTTAGAAAATCAAGGATTGATTTAAATTAAAAAAGGACCCGCAAATGAATTCATTTAGCATGGATACGAAGCCAAAATTTCCATTTATTGACTTAAATATTAAACAAATACTTTTGGCTCTATAATTTAAGCTCATTTGGATTTATTTAATGATTATTATTGCACTAAAATAGGGGTGGGTAGACTTTTCCAGGGTACGGGCTACTTCTAATATTAAAATTGTATGTTTTCTATTCTTCACACTTTTTTTTTTCGACTTTACCCCTCTTTTAAAATATATAATATATATATGACAGTTAACTATTTTCACTTCAAAAACACAAGTAACGCAAATTTGTCAAATTGCATACTTGAACAACTATGAGCGACTGCTTGACCGTGGAGCGTGGGCGTATTCAATTCAGGGAACATATGTGAACCGATGAATCTGAAACCGAAATATGTACTCAATTTGTTCGCTGTCACGCCATTGGGGAACATGACATCAATGCAAAAACCCGAACCCATAGAAACGTGGGATGGGGAATGATGTCTCAATAGGCAATACCGTGCTATCGTGGGAAGAACTGATGATCAGCACTTATCTCCCCTTAGGTCGACGTGTTGGGAAAAATTTATTTAAACGGCTGGCATCGCAGTGGTCGCTTTTTTACCCTACACCGGCAGTGAACGTGTTAAGCATCATCGTGTGCTTACAGTGAAGGCACATATGTCATCTCAACACATTTATAGAATTATTTGCTTGAGTAAACACAGTCCCATCGATCGTGAAAAGCCGATTCTCCATTCTAGCAGGCGTCTGTGCTCTGTAAATATGTTTCTTTTAGAATGCGGATCTTGGGTCTTAGTAAAGGCGATCACCCCAAAATGTCATGGCAGTCCCCCGGTCGATCGTGATCGACTTAACACACATCCTTGTACTAAAGTGTCATCACGAGATATTACGTATATGTATGCGAAATTTATCAGCTTGAACTTAATTTACAGCTTATAAAGAAATGTTTTCCTTACAGGAGAATGACATTTTATTCCTCTCTTTCGCCGTTTAATATTTTAAATATTTACAACGATTCTTTCAATGCTTTTTTTTTGTGGTAGAAGTGTTGGTCAATGTATATTAACCACAATTCAATATCACTGCTCTGTATGGAAAAACTATATGACTTCTGTAAAAGAGTAAATTTAGATCATACATTCATTATAACAGTTCTATTATTGTTGTTATTACTTTCTTTTAATTTCTGCTTTCTTATTTTATCAGATACTTATAACTACATTTTTGTATCGTGAAAAAGTGGAACTTAAAACAAATATAACGGTCATGAATACCTAAAAATTCCATGATTTTTTTAGTAGTTTCATTTGTTTAAAAGGAAAAAAAGGTTACTTGACCGAAAACCTACCGAAACTTACCCACGAAAACCTTGCAGGATAATATTTTATTGAATCGAAGCAAATTCAAACTTGAATTTGCTCAACTTAATTCATATATTCCTAAGTGGAAAGGTGAAATTTGGGAATAAGGTAAAAGAAAAACATCTTCGAATCTATGAAAATTTAATTAAAATTACTAAAACCGTATTAAAAACGCGTAATTCAATTAACTTTTGGCTACTGTCTGCCCCAATCCAAAAATTACTAGTTTAGATTACAAAATAATCCATCGAATTAATTGAAAAACAGTGCAATCATTGAAACAGCTCAAATGCTAAGAAAAGGACGATAAGCAAATCATTTCTAATTCTGAGAAAAACTTTTCACCACTACTCTAATTCCTGATTTATCTATCTATTATTATAAATATATTTAAGAAGAAAAAATACAGTAAAAAAATCTTATAACGCACTGATAAATACAGGAGTTTTGCAAGGAACACAAATATTATTTGAGAAATCAAAATGAAATGATTCGACAGATGTTCCTGAGTTTTGGAGACATGTATGACACAATTCGTAAATTATTCAGCAACAAATAAATAAAATTTGATGTATTTTCATTCAGGAAATGTTTTTTTCCTTAAATTTTCCTTTAAAAAGGTAAAAGTAAATGAGTTTTGTGATTTTTCTGAGCAACGTCTGAATATTTATTCTCTTCAAATATTTTGACAACTAAGTATACCAAGGTATTCAGTAACACTTTTCTGCGAAAAGAGAGAAACATTAACATTTTATCCAGTTAATTATTTTAAAAAGTATGACAGATAAGAATCCTCCATTTTCTATTTTAAAAGATAACGCAGAGCTCAAAATCGAATTTCTGAAAAAAAAAATCTTATTTTAAGTTATTAAGTGTACAGATTAATAAAAAATGGCTTATTTTCAATGTTTTTTCCCACAAATATTTTTTACAGAAAAATAATCGGGAATTTTTTATGTACAAAATCTGAGAATAATACGATAAAGCAATAAAATATGGGAAACGGTTCAGAATTACAATTCAGTTTTGAGAATTAAATTTTGAGAAAAGATGTCCGTATTCTCACACATAATTGAAAAATTAATCAAATAACTGTTTCAGGGTCATGTTACCAAAAGAACAGGGGCATACAGAGAATGCGTGGACCCTTAAATACAATGTAAAAAATAAGAAAATCATTTTTGTCGAATAGTTGGGACAGTAAATGGGTCCAAAGTGAATATTTCACAACACCCCTGATTAAAAATTTGTTCATGATTATGTATTTCTCACAGTATTTATTGCTTTAATGTTCTGAGAATTCGCTCAAACTGTAAGTAGACGTAGTTTTCTATACAGCAAATGCTTTTAAGATAATAATGGTTCAAAGATTTCTTGGAAATGACAAGTGATAGCTTACATACACGCCATGATCGTCAAACAAAGCCGTGTCTAATGGTTGGTTAGATCCATTAAATAGCTCAAAACTCTTTAAGCTCATAATGCATCAAGACAGCTAAAAGCTCTACTAATTGGAAAGGGTAAACAAACTTTTCTGTATTCAATATAGACGTCAGGATTTGGCTGGGAAAATTGTTTTAAGGAATATCCCATCTCCTCATTTATTTCACTGATAATTGACTAATTAATTCATATCTAATGTTTTAACCATGATTGGTATAATATCAATACGACACGAAATAAAACATTTACGTACATATAAAATATACCAAGCGTAATTTTTAGAAAACGTATGCATAAATTTCAGAATATATCGTGATATGTCAAAAATATCGAAGGTCATAAAAACATGTTTACATTACATCGTGATAACACGTAATAGAATGTGCATGAATCGGCTGATTGGGTTATAATCAGGATCTGTCTTATATGCAGGAACAGCAAGAATGATTGCGCTAATAGGAGTTGACGAATTTTTTTCATTTAGATTTAAACATTTATGTAGAATTATAAACTTTAATGGTTCCTGTGCTACCTGTGAAATTTATACTTCTTCCAGATGATTGTTTTACATAAAATAGTTAACTTGAGTGTCATTTTACTCAATGACTGGGGTATGAACCATCTTTGAAAATCAAATCTTACTCCTTTTTAATAAATACATAATTTATTAACGTCGCACTTGGAAGCATTACGAGGGCTACTGGCTATAGACCTCTTAATTTTGAACCGCGATCAAGTGTCGAGAATGGCATCTGAGCTAGCACCCCTTCTCTAAGCTTCCACGCCTTGAAAAACGGGAGGGTTTGGCGTAATTTAACGTTCACATCAGTACCACTTAGGTACCAAACCTTTCTCTTGATAATTTTGAATATGCCGGTGACAAAAGGTTAATTTTATCTCAGAGCTATACTCTTTTACCCTACTTTTTATTTTTATTTTTTTAAGTTAAACAATTTTTATAAGCAGAACATTTTACCCTATAAACTTTAAGTACGATTTTTAATTATATGACTGAATCTAAACAATATATATATTTCACTTAAGAAAATATTATAGAACTTAATTAAAAAGATATTTTTAGCAGTTATTTAATACTTTTGGGGATTTTTTTAAATCTCTTTCAATTTCCTGCTAAGCGGCTTTTAAGGTTTATCTCTGAACCATTTAGTTACATTGTTTAAAACGAGTAGTTAAAATAATAATTAGACATTTTTTCATTAAAGGAAAAAAACTCTTATAGGAGCACATATGCTTAAAAGATAATGTATTTCAGCTGTAAAAATGTGATAGAAGGATTCTTTCTTATGTAGTTGTACTATACTTTCTTATTGAGAAGTATTGGTAAAGTTTCATTGGCTGAGATATTGAAAAAATTTACGTTAGAAGATCAAGAATCATAAAGTTTTTTTGAAAAATTAAATTATATATTTTACTCTCTAAGAAACTTTTCAATATTTTCAAATATTAATAAGAAATAAATAAAAATACTTGTTCATCATTTTATGGATTATCACTCACATTACTGCATAAATGTGATAGCTTAAATTGATATTTTCCACGTATAACTTTCTTTATACACTGTTAATAATTTTACTTAGGATTTCCTAATAATGCCCATACTCTTAGTTTTTACTGTATAAATTATTACATAAATATGTTTCTTCCTTGATTCCTTTTTATGACGTTTGTTATTGGTGGTGTAAATAAGTACTCAAACTTATGCGAACTGTATAATGCGGGATTTCGAAATAAACCTTCAAAATAAAACTAAAGTAAACTTGAAAAGCAAAAAGCAAAGAAAAAAATATCTTTACATAAAAAAATCAAGAAAACTATGAATATATGAAATGAATAAGTAAATGAAAAACTAAGGATATATTTTTATTGTTTTCTTCATGGAACTAAATTTTTTCTGATCTTCTCATTATGGGAATTACACGGGACCAAAGTTTACGTCTTAAGGTGCATAAATGAAATATACGAAATAAATAAATATCAGTACAAATTCTTGCAAGTATTTACCTGCATATTTTGTAAATTATTAAAATAAACTGCTAGATAACAATGACTTAAAAAAATAATGAAAGGAAAAATTAATTTTAGATCTTTATTTTCTGTTGACTGTGTATATTTCATTTATTAATCAGTAATTATTTTGTGTTTAAAATTGTATAAAACAAACCACACAGTATCAAAGTATTTACAACGAATTTCTAAAGAAATTTTCGGATAAATGACCGAAACAAAACTTTTTTGAAAAAATGTCTATGTAAATATAGTATTTTTGCGAAAAATTTACTTAGTTGTCTTGTATTTTTATAAGAAAATGATTTTATAAACTATCTAAGCACAAAAAGTAACAATTTATTCTTATGATTCTACAGAAATTTGTTAAATTAGGCAATGAATACGGGAATTTCAAAATGATTTTTAATTCATTAATAATAACAGGAAGCCTCGAATACAAATCGTATATTGTTTGTAAAAATTATTCATTACGAAAAAAACATAACAGTGATAATATACAATAAAAAAATCAAGTTCATGAATAACTTTTTTACCAGATTCTAGAAAGTGTAGGTCACTACCCCCTTTTCCAAATTTGTCAATAAACACAGAAAAAAATGCATCCTGAGTTGCTTAATATGAAAGATAAAACCTGAAAATTTACATAAGAAATTACAACTCAAATAGTTCTGATCAAAATAAGTTTAAGACAACATTATATATATATATATATTAATAACCAGTTCCTTAAGTGGACAGCATTTGCAATGCCACACTGCGCGTGCATTCAGTACAAAGAAATATAAGGTTAAAGTCCTCTAATACTTGTCAATCAAATCTGTTAATGCCCTTAACACTTGTCAAAATCAGACCTGAATAAGACGAGGACGCATTCTGGTTAGAAATACTGTAATCAGGAATGATAATCTAGCTTGATGCCTTTCGTCAAGAATTCCAATCTAATGTTAAATCTAGATCGAATTGTTCTCGAAATTACAGCCAGGAAAAGATTACGAGTAAAATACTGGGACGTTGATGTTAAATCCCAGATGAGCACAGGCATGGCTTATTGACTAATTCAGATTTGATCATCGAAATACCAACGCATTTGCTGTCTTCTCGAAATAGTTTTAGTGATTACTAATGGTGAATTAATGTATTTGTTGTTGTTTTGGAGATGTACAAATGCGATTGCTTAAATCTTTATCAAATTAAAGAGCTTACATATGATGAGTAATTCCCTTTTACATTAATCATGAACGGCTTTAATCAACGAGGTTCTAGCTGTGATCAAAGACTTATTCAATTGACAAAAGACTTTGTCAATCGCATACAGTCACTTTCATCTATAATATATAGCCAAAAGATTAAATGTTATATTTTACAGATAGAAAGAAGCGCTGTTCATACTGAAGTGTTTGGTTTTTATATGCATATCGTTTATAAAATAATTTCTCAAGCAATGGATCAAAAACCACATACACAATGTGAATCTTATAAAAAAATAATCTATATTTATATGGCCTGTTTCAAAATAATTTTAAATTACTGATTTCGTACCTGAATATTTTTGTTATCAATATGAACAGTATATAATAATAAAAAAAAAATTTTTTTTGAATGCATGGGATCATATTAGTTATATATATCTATTATATTTTATTGTAACTAAAATGTCAAAATGAAAACTCTAACATGTTAAATAATATTCTAGTGTTTCCTCAAAAAGTCGATATGTTGAAAAAAAATTATTTGCTTGTAACTAAGCACCGAGAAGTTAAATCCTCAAGAAAAATAAACGCAACAGTATTTAATCTCTTAAAAATAGGGGTCTTTTAACGCTACGCTACACTTTCAATGCTGAAGAGTGTAGTAGCGGTTATTGCTGGTCATGACGGCAACACACGATACTGATGTCATCGTCTTCCTCATGCCGTATTTTCAATCGTTTCACATTAGTATTGTGCTTATACCCCTGATAAATTTAGCTTTGAAATCTTTTGTACTTCTGGGTATTGCATATTTTTGACGGACAGCAGTGCTTTATACTTTTTCTATTTTTATTTATAAATATGTACGAATAACATCTTAAAAATACTCTTAATTTAAAAGTTTTTCCGTAAAAAATAAAATGTGGATGCATGTTATTCGTGAACTGATTCAGTGTAATTTTACATTCCAGGATATTGTAATTATTAACTAAATAAACAAAATATGAGCTTCATAATGGGATAAGAAGAAAAAGGCATTAAAACCCCATACCCTCCTGTACATTAAACGCGACTAAAATTGTATAGAAAACAGATTGTGATAAGTGATTTCATGCAATTAGAAATATATTATACTAATCATAACATTAACATAGTAACTACGTGTATCAGCGAGATGTAATTTTAGAGCCGCTACCAAACATCAATTTGTCACGCTAACGAACTTTCCACCCAAATCAAATCTATCATAAATAATTTAATTGACGACACACCCAATAGATCTAGGTTAAATATGAACGAATATTCTTAAAATTATTCAAACTTCACCGGATAGATTCGTTGGGAACATTCAAAGCTATGCTAAGATTTAGAACATAAATGTTTGAGGAAAGAGTTCTCTTTTTAAACATAATGCATTAGTCGCTTTTGAGGAGTTACTTAAAAAGAAAAGGCTGCGTTTTGAACAGATCTCAGTCTAATTTATCAAATAGATAGCAGAAATCTACAAGCATATGTGTATGTAGAATAATCAATGTGAAATGAAGAGTACACCGATTACTTAATTGATAGAAGTAAAAAATTTGGCATAAAATTTAGCAAAAAAAAATTTTTTTACCCCTCTAATAAACAAATATATCTTACAAAATAATATCATTATCATATCTCAGTTGGTTTTTAAATATGTTGAACATTAATTGAACTCAGTGTAAAATATTAAAAAAAATTATAAAGAAAATAATAAAATGAAAATAAAGTATTTTTTGAAATGGTTAAATTTAACGAATTCACTGCTAAGTAAATTTAGAGCGTCTTGCCCTGGGTGCCAAGATTTTTTTTTAAAGAAAATATGGCATTTTACAAAATATAATAATATGAAACTACTGATATAATATTGTAATGACATTTACGGTAACTTTTATTGAAAAAAAAACACTACGAGATAACTCATAGCTGGCGTCACTGAATAAGATTCCTATACAGAGTGCTCCTTCCCGAGTTATCTCGTGGTGTTTTTTTTTTTCAATGAAAACCATCATATACAAAGATTTTCTTTTAATTTTGCTTGACTTAACAAGCTCGTCCTCTAATTTCATCTGGTTACAGTCAGATGTGTATAATGTTATGTCAGATTTTCATGCAGATGTGTAATAATCCTCATTGGGAAAAACCTATAAGGTGATGGTAGTTATAAAGAGTTGTAAAATAATAAAAAAAAATGGACTGATAAGTAATAACTAGCAAACCTCAGAAAAAACCATCTATTTATTGGTACAATAAAATTGTTGTACTATACTTCGAAATCTTCCGGCAGAATGCATGTTCCATAAATAAAGAAATCGGGGGAATAAAAAGATAGGTATGCGTCAATTTAGGGAATCAGTAATGCATTTATTTGATGGCGAAGACAGCAATGAGGGAGAAAGCAGCAACTATAATAAAAATACAACTGATTTTCTTTACTTAAAATATCTTCCTCCAACAGAAAAAAAAAGGATGCCTTCAAAGTCATGTCGAATGTGTACAAAGCAAAAAACGTAAGGAGACTAGGTATTTTTGTCCAGTGTGTCTCAACAACACAGGGCTTTGCGTTGATCCTTGCTGTGTAGATGTGTATGATGATCCTTGCTGTGTAGCTGTGTATGATGATCCTTGCTCATCATACACAGAAACAGCAATAAAAATATTTTTTAATTTGTGGAATACATTCATATATATATAATTATTTTGTTATAATCTTATCGTTTAAGTTTTATTTTAATAATAAAAACTGATAGTTAATATGTTTTTTGTACTAAATACATTTTTCATCAATCTAAAATTTTAGCACATACTACGAGTTATCTTGTGGTTGGCAGCCAATGGGTTTAAAGCAAAAGCTGATTTTACACTATTCATTTTTCAATATACAATTAGCTTCATTGTAAAAAATGAAAATCATTTTGGATTATTTGATTCAAGGAAGGTAATTAAAGGAGAATATACTAGTAATGTACACTGGTGTGCAAAAATTAAGGACGAGACGGTTTTTTCAATATAACTTTATACAAAAGCTTTCCAAATCAACACATTTAATACCGTAAGATCCCCAATACGTAAGGACATGTGTAATATAAGCAACACTTACAAAAAGAGAAATCAGAGGGATAAAAAGAAGCTTTATAGAAAAAGTAGCATGGAGCGCAATGCGACTGAAGGCCGAAACATCCCTGTGATGGGTGTCCAGCAAGAAACATCCGGTCTTTAGTAGGGGATATGATCTCCCCTGACTGCTAGGCAGGTTTCACAGCGTCTGCCCATGCTGAGAATGAGGGTGTCAATGAGTTGTTGAGGCATTGCTGCCCATTCGTCTTGCAGCGCCAATCGAAGCTCCCGAATCGTTACTGGTGGTAAGGTACGAGCTGCCAAGCTTCTGCCTAGAAAATCCCATACATGCTCGATGGTATTGAGATCCGGAGATCATGCCGGCCAATCCATACGTTCAATATCCTCACTCTCTAAGAGCTGTTCGGCAGCTACTGTGCGATGACATGGTGCATTGTCGTCCATGAAAAGGAACTGCAGACCCATAGCGCCTCTAAAAGACGCACATATGGAAGAAGAATCTCGTTACAATAACGGGTCCCGTTGACTGAACCTGCGTCGAAGATGTGAAGGTCTGTAAGACTACCAAGCATGATGCCTCCCCAAACGAGAACACCGCGACCTCCATACCTGTCCCTTTCAATGATGTTCGAGGGATGATTGCGGCTTTCCCGCTCTCTCCAGATGAGTATGCGATGAGAATCGCTACTCAAACTGAATCTGCTCTCATCTGTAAAGAGTACTCGTCCCCATTCATTGTCTCTCCAATTCCGGTGTTCCCGGCACCACAGAGAACGCCTTCTCCGATGGGCAGGCGTTAAAGGTACACACCTTAAAGGGCGTCGTGCAAACAGACCACCACCGTGCAGTCTTCTGGCCACGGTAAAACGCGATATCGGTCGTCCAGTCGCCTGTGTCGTGTGTCTAGCGATTTCTCCCGCTGTCTGCCGCCTGTTTCTTCTGGCCTGTAAGACAATGTACCGGTCATCTGCGGGTGTGGTTCCTCGTGGACGACCACTACTGAACCCCCGGATAGCTGTTCCAGTAGTTTGAAATTGTCTCCAAAGTCGTGAAACGATGCTGTGAGCAATTCCGAACTCTGCAGTCACACTTGTCACACTGCGGCCTTCCTCCAACTTCCCAATGATTCGACCTCGGGTAAAAGCATCCAGATGTCATCTAACAGATTGATTATTCGCCATTTCTCGCTGAGGCAGCAACTCGGTGTGATTTTAACTGCTATACGGCGTGCAATCTCTTTGCCAGAAATACTGATCTTACACTGACAACATACTTTATACTACTCAGACACTCCCCCATTACGTCTACCTGCATATCTGCGCATGTGCTACCGTACATCACCTTACTTAATCTTCTGATTGGTCTTTCTGTCCGCTCTGCCTCTTCGTTCAGCTGATATGCTAATTTTTCGACTTCGTCCTTAATTTTTGCACACCAGTGTATATCACATATATTCAATTTTTTATAATGAATATCTTAATTACATAATAAGAAAATATCTGAAAAAAATTAATTTTTAATAAATATTGCTGATTTTATTTGTTGCATAGAGTTCTGTTTTTTTATCATTTGATTGACGTCCAAACGTGATTTGAGTTTTATTTGATTATTATACGAGTTTGATTTGATCATTTGAACATGATTTGATTTATGATTTGAGTATGGTTTGATTTCCAGTCAAGGGTAAGACGATTCATCTTGTTATTGACTATAAACGTTGATGTAAATATTAAAACTCAGGATGAGCACATAATTTTTTTTTTAATTTTCTTATTTCTTTTTTATATAAAAGTGTTGCTTTTTTAGAGCAAAATTAACATTTCATCTATAAAGTAAAAACTAACTTCAGTTCTTAAAAAAAAATATAATTACAACTGCTAGATTTAAAAATTTTAGATTATCATTAAATATGTATGTAACATGATTTGCCTAATTAGTCGGATTTCCCTTTTTTTTATTACTTTGCTTCTAAGTTTTCAATGGTGTTCATTAGTTCATTTTAGCTTTGAGGAAGCTTTAAACCAGATTTGAAGTGGTTCTGCGATTTATTATAATAAATTTAAAAATTAAAAAATTAAACACCATGCCACAAGCAAAACTCATTAATAATTAATCTTACAAATCGTAGGAAAACGCAATTAATTACTTCTTCAAAACTTTTTCACCGTAAGGAAATCAAAAATAAAAGTAAATCCGTAGAATGAAACATCGAAAAAAAGAAATCTTCGTTAATTCTTGTTTAATGCAACGTGAAATCTTCCTCGAAATAAGATCCCCCCCCTTAAGCAATTCTCATTAAATATTTTATGATTTTGTCAATGCTTAGTACAGAAAACTGAATGCCTTTTTATTTAAAAATTAATTAAGTCTCAACAATAACAACGAAATATGCTTTTGAAGGTAATATAACAACTTATTTTCTCCGTTGAAATTTTAAACTATACAAATAAATTTCGTGTATCAAAATTCAATGTATTATTAGAATTCATAAAACGAAATTACCTTTTTAGTACGGGTTACTTAAAACCGAGAAATATTCAATAAATCTACATTAATGTTTATTTAATACTTCGCTGCCGTTGAAAAACTAAAAAACGAGATAATATAAGACCTCATTTGATTAAAGGAAACCGTAAACACTAATTAAATTCTTTATACAACATGTACGAGCTTTGCTTCAAAATGAAAAAATTATAAAAACCATTTTGCATTAATAAAAAGCTGAAAAATTGAATAGAAATCTTAGAATTCGGTACTTCGAACGCGCAAAAAAGCTTCTCTCCCCCGTGTTTTTTTTTTTAAATAGTTGATTTAAAAACAATTCCTAGAATTGTAAGCATTAAAAATTCAATTCCCCCGAAGCTTAAAGAACCTTTGACATATCAAATTACTCGTAGTTTTTCCGAGAGATGTAAAAAACAGATTTCATTAATTCTTTTATTTTATTAATTCTTATTAAGATTAACTATTGCATGTTTACTATTTTTCTTTCGGTAACATAGCAAATGGATATTTGTTCAGAATAGAGTGTATTGTAATGATTTATATATATATATATATATATATATATATATATATATATATATATATATATATATATATATATATATATATATCAATTAGAATGTTTATGGGGTTATGCATTATACTATACAATAATATACTATACTAGCCGTTACCCACCCGCTTCACTGGGTATTTCACGATGTTGTATATATGTATACTGTTTAGATATATATTAATTATTGATATCTAGCATTAAGAGATTTCGATTGTATTGAAAAATATATTTATAGCTGTTACACTCTCGCCCCTTGATATAAAAAGAACATAAATTATAATATCTAATTTCTATTTATATCTAAAATAGAAGTAGAAAGATTTTTTTTTCGCTCACTTAACCTAATAATCAAGTGGATTTCCACCAAAGCAACTTTCAGTGGATCTCTACTCCATAAAATAAACATGCGTAATAAATTTCAAGTCTAAATCTAACAGAGCAAAAACGGAATTTTTATCACCAATACTTCGTTGACAGCATTCTTAGAGGATTCCAATTCAACAAAAGAAGCATGCAAACCAAACTTTATTATTATAGTCTTAGCAGTTCAAAAACGGGAATTTTGTCTATCAATACGCCCCAATAACTCTCCCTGCTTCCCCCTGGAGTTGATTTCCATAAAATCCATTCTTTGTGGAACTCTTTTCAACTAAAGAAAAGTGCTCAGCAAATTTCATGTAAATGAGTTAAATTCAAAAACAGGAATTTTTCTATAACACGCCTTAATCCATCGCAACCCCACTCCTTTGGGGGTCCGTTTTCGCAAAAATCTTTGTAAAAAGAACTTTATTCCATGAACGGAACATACCTTCTAATTTTTAAGCAGGTGTTTCTATTAGTTGAAAAGCGGAAATATTTATCTATTACGCCCCTTAATGCCCCTCAGTGACCCTTGGGGATCAATTTTCCCCCAAACTATTTTGTAGCGGATCTCTACACCATGAAAGGAATTCGCTTACCAAATTTTAAGACTGTACGTCTAATTGTTTAAAAATGGAAATAATTATGTATAACGCCCCTTAAGCCCCCGCAACGCCACTTAGGAAAAGATTTTCACAAAGCCCATCTTATAGCGGATCTCTACTCAATGAATGGAATCAGCTCACTAAATTTCGAGATTTTACGTCCGTCTAATAGTTTAAAAAAGGAGTTAATTGCCTATAACGCCACTTAATTCTCTACAACGCCACTTGGGAGTCGATTTTCACAAAACCCATTCTGTAGGGGATCTGTACTCTATGAAAGGAATCCGCTTATCAAATTTCAAGACTGTACGTCTAATAGTTTAAAAATGGAAATAATTATCTATAACGCCCCTTAAGCGCCCTCAACGCCCCTTGGAGGTCGATTTTTGTAAAAATCATTATGTAGGGAATCTCTACTTTATGAAAGAAATCTGTGTACCAAGTTTCACGACTGTACATCTAATAGTTTTGTAATCGAAATAATTATCTACAACGCCCCTTAAACCCCCGTAACGCCCCTTGGGGCTCGAACTTTGCAAAATCCGTTCTTAGCTGACGTCTACTCCATGAAGGGAACCTACCTACCAATTTTCAAGTCTGTAGGTTTAATAGTTCCGGAGATATCGTGATTAGTCAGTGAGTGAGTGAGTGAGTGAGTGAGTCGCTTTTCTCCTTTATATATATAGATTTTGTATTTCGGGTGCTGAAATTTGAGATTTTTAAACATTTTGGCATTCAGTCATAAGAAAAAAAACTATTAATAATTCATGAAGAAGATTAATATAAAAATATACTGCCTGAATAAATTATGATCGAATGTACTTTTAAGATCAAAACTAAATCTTAGGTTTTATGTTATTGGAGATGCGAGGATATAATAATAAAAAAAATTCACAATTTTGTGCATTCGCACTAGTTTATGTAGCCGTGGTAGACGAGTAGTCCTGATCGTGAACTCGTGGCTGGACATTATTTTGGTCGAGTCTTGGGTTCGAGTCTTGAAGCCGCTAAAAACGTAGCATGTAGAGAAGATGTCACATGTTCGAGGTTCAAAGCACGTTGGTGTGGAAACTAGGAGACAGGGGATTTCAGCCTCAAATGTCGTTTTTGTCACTTGACCGTGGTTCAAATTACGAAATCTGTGGCTGGTAGCTTTCGAATTATTTCTAAATGCGACATTAATAAAACAATAAAGCACATTATAATTTATGTCCCGAATGAATGTAATGGTTTCACACACACAGCCGTTCCTTTATTGCTAACATTTTATATTTAACGATTAATACTAATAATTAATGATTAGAAATTATGACAGTTTCAGAATTACTTAATTTATTGAGAACACGCAGTTATGGAAAAATTAGACATCACCCCAAAAAATAATATCATATTTGTATGCAAAATGTCTATATTAAAATGTAATAACCATAGATTCATGTTGGGGGGTAGAATATCTTCAATCATAAACAATTTTATCGAATAAAACAAATAATTTGTATCGCTCAATGATGCTTTTAGTTACGAATTTTGCTTAATAATTTTTATCTGGACCATTAGCGATCTTCATCGTTGACGAAGGACATATATGAAAGATATCAATTAAGAGTAACAGTACTTTCAGAAGTAGGCTGTTTGAATCAGGCACTAAAGACTTCTCCGCATACCACTGATAAATAATGCATAGCTTTTCCTTCAGTCTACTTAAAACCAGAATTGAAGTTTGTATAAAAAACAGAACTTTTAGTTTCCACTTCTTTATTGATTATTGTTCTTCTCATCAATCAGAAGTATTTGATTGCTACCGGTAACAACGATTTAGATCTCGAGATTGCGCAATATGACTAAAATTGAATATCGTGGAATACTTCCTATTGTGCTAAGAAAAAGTCCTTTATTAGCAGATGCAAATGAAACTCAACGGTACAGTTGTTAAAAGAAAAATGAAAATATTTATTCACGTGTAACGCTTCTGAATCATTTAGGTTAAGAACTCAAGTTTATTACTTCCTTTATCCAATAAGGCGAAATAAGTAAAGTTGGTAGACCATAGTGCATAAGTACAGGAATATTAAGATAAATAAGCCGACAATATTTAATTTCCGATAGATTATTTGAATCCTGATTTATTTAAGCATACACGTTTTTTTTATGTTGAGAGCAGCTCCTTGGAACAAATAACGCATGCTTCTAATTTAATACTTAATCCGAAATATTAGTTCAATCCTATTTGCGCAATTTACGTTAAGAGCTCAAAGCAGGTGTACCCCCCCTCAAATAATAGCTATAGAAAAACAAGAAAAGATAAGAAAAAAAAAAGAAGGAAAATGAAATCTTTTTTTGAAAGTGATTTCTTAAGAAATGTGTGGGTGAAATGGCCTACAAAAAACAGATGATTATTTTGAAATTTGAAAAAAGATGAACACATAAATTTCTATTTCATGTGTCTTAATTATTTTAAAATAATTACTTTTGATATAATGACTTCAATACATCGAAAAACGCAGATCTAATAATAGCATCAAAAACATATTAGAAATTTGTCGTCATTATAGAAAATTCTCCTTAAAAAAACAGAATACGTTTTAAATATGGGCGTATTTCTGCTGTTTTCTATTCTTTGCACTGTAGAAGAATAATTATTTTGCATTAATTATTCTTTAAAAATTTCGTTACTACTCTATGAATGCTTGCATATGGCGGTTCATTAACAGACGATATTTTTTATTGTAGAGTATCAAATTAACATTAATGAGAGATTTAATGAATCGACATGTTTTTTAAATGAGTTTCTCAACAATACCATTTTAAATACTTTAATTGTAGGTTTGCCCAAACTACACAATGAATGACACTCGGAATAAAATAAGATTTGTCTTGTTTGAACAATTTTTAATTTTAGAATTTTGTGTGTGTACGTGACTTCAAAGAACATATTTAGTCAATATTTTGATAATAAATCGTGCACACACACGTGATCATCGAACCTCATTGATTCAAAATGGCTTTATTTTGATCTACATTAATTGAAAAATTCTGGAAATATATAAAAATGTCGGTATATATCACATCTATATATTAATTCAAAATTCACAATAACAAGTAAAATTAAGAGGAAAAAATATTTCCCCCCGTTTCTAGAATGTTTGGGAGCAAGAAAATGTCTGCCTAATGTTTATGAACGAAAGTTATTTTTCATAGACCCTTAAATAATTGACGAATAATTGAAGCTATTGAAGAAATATTTTCTTTGCACAATGGTTTGTGTGAATTACACTTTAAATAAAAATTTATTTTATAAATGTTCACATAAAAAAAACTGAAAACTGTTCCTCAAATGTTCATTGTTTTCACGCAACAATTAATTAAAAAAATTACTTCAGCAGCTAAGACAGAAAAGGCAAAAAAAGAAAAAAAAAAGGGAATTTGCAATATCTAAAAAAAAAAAAAACAAGTCTCTAACTTCAAACCAAAATTAACCCACCAAAATTAAGACGAAACCAGAATCATGAAAAATTCATACGCTTTAACTGAACACACAAATACAAATAAAGCTGTAAGTGACCCTCCAATAAAGAATCCGAAACTTGTGAGTCTTTCTACATGTAAACAACAGTAATTGCCTTGTTCCTTTCAGAGAAAAATGTCACCAAAAAAGAAAACAGGGGTTCTCTGAAACGGGGAATTTCCATTATTGCTCTACCTTGCGATAGGGAATGGGCTGAGCAAAAAATCAATATCTTTCATAAACGAAATTCCTTTCGACCTCGGGATCACATAGGGAAATTCAGCCAATGTAATATCTTTCGGATAACCATTGGATGGATACAAGAAAGGAATCTTATTTTTTCTTACCATAAGGTGTTTATAAGATGGGATGTTTTTCCCATATATATAAATAAAACTAGGTATTTAAAGTCTACTTTTTCAAAAGCGCTTTCGTATACACGGAAAGAAGCTTTAGTTTATATAAGGACATAATAAATCATCATATGTATATCACAATTTAAACATTCATAGATATGATTTTTAAAAAATATTTAACTACATATCTTTACCTAAAGTTACAAATGAAGTTATTCATTAGTTATTACGATAAATATCGTAATTCAGCCAAGAATTATGTGTATGGTACACATACCTAAGATGTAAATGAATGATATATAGCAGGGATGCTAATTAAATGTCACGCTAGAGGATTTTTCTGGCACGGCAAAAAATATGAAATAACAATTAAAGTTATTTATTTATTTATTGCTAATTAACGTGGAAATTTTAATTAAAGTTGTCTATCAGTTCTAGTAAAAAATATTGATTGAAAAAAGCCTACAGATGCCGCCCCACAGTGAATAGGCTTTCTATACTTGTCTGTGGGTGCTACCTTGAATAACCAAAATTTGGGTTTTAATTTATATAAATACAACAAATCTAATAATGACACGATTCAGATATATATGATACACTAATGTTATTAATGAAAAATCAGAAGGTAAAGGATGTACGAAACATTGTAAGTGCTTGGACAGTTGATTATATATTCATTAAACATGGAGAAAAAAGCAGTCGGGGGCAGTGTTCTGAAATTATTGCACGTCGAACGTCATTTATCAAGCGACATCTTGAAGCGCACCTAAAAAATAGAAAAAAGCCGAAAAAATTACTGAGGAAAGAAAAGGATAAATTTTTCAATGATTAAATGTAAATAAAAGTCAAATTATTTTTTGTTCAAAATTTTTTAAAAACTAATAGCAATTTTGCGGAAACTAGTTTTGAAATTTTTAATTACAAACGAGTGGACTAAATATAAGGAGGTCATTTAAAATAAGAAAGGTCTATATACATTAGTTAACATCAATTTTATAACTTGATACTTGTAAGAGGAAATCAGGTGGGAAAAATATATATCACTATCCTAAAAGACAAAAAAAGTTCACTTAAGGCACAATTATAATGAAGAAAACTGATTAAAATCTCCCTTTTAATTTGGGAATGTTTAAATCTACTCCAAAATCAATAAACAGCTTAAAAGGATTATTTGCATTTAGGCAATTATGATCGTAATCTGATTGCAAAGCTAAGCTGCATCGTCGTCACTAATAATATCACAGATTTGACATAATATTAAATGATGTGTTTTCGGGATTAAATTTTCTGGCGAGGTATATTAAGTCTTTTAATTTTATAATAACGTCTTAGAAGTTGGCATATTTTGAGAGATATACTAATGTTTTCAATAACCAATTTGCATTTTATGTTAAATTTTAGTTACAACTATAAGTGATTGTTGCATTTTGTAATATGGTGAGAAAAATACACTATTTTCACCCAATGTTCCAAAGATAAAAATGGTAAAATTTCTTACTGAGATATTAGAAGTGTTGCGAGTTGTTGCTATATCAGTCGGAAACTATATAAAAAGCAATTATATTTTCTTTTAACAAAGGAAAAATTAGTATTTGCTAGCTTGCTTTCGTCGCACACATTTAAATAATTGACGTCATTTGAATGACTTTATATGTAGTTGACGAGCGCATTGTTTCCTATTTAAAATCGCCTATAAATAATAGCGCCTCAAAATTTGATCAACCTTTATATGAATATTTATAATATTTTTAAAAATTTTTTAACTCAAAATTTAAATGGGGAAAAAATCAAATGATAACATTAACTCTTTCTTCTCTTTGCAAAATTTAGAAATATAAAATAAGCAATAGCTACTTAAAAAAATTCGTTATTTTTCATATAAAAGTCGATCACAAATAAAATCTCATATTCTTCTCTCTCCCATTTTGATATATTTTTTTAAGACGAAACCAGTTCGAATACGTCGGTAGAAGAGAAATAATTTTAAAAAGTAATTACAAATCATATGAAATTTAAGAAATTAATAACTCTGATAAAATGTTGTAGATGTACAAATTTTTTCAATTAAATGTGTTTCAAACAACAAAAAAATGTTCAAGAAACAAATCAGATTTGTCCATCAAAAGATTCTAAAAAGAATTATAATTTTATTCAAAAACCGAATAAGAAGCGTTTGTGAAATATTGGACAGGCGTTATAAAATACTCCAAAGCCTTTAAAAAGGTTCTAACACTTTTGAAAGAAAACATTCGATAGTCCCAAATCCAATCTAAAACAACATCGAGGTTTCAATAAGGTTAATACATTCGAGGTTTAAAAACATTGAAAAGCTCATGGAATCTGCGAAGCATTAGAACAAGAGATTTATTCATTAAAATGAAATAGAAAGGGGAACTAGGAAATGTGTTGAAGCTATACAGAGTAGAAGACTATCGAGCATTAAAAATATCGCACATAAAATAATAATAATAATGAAACATTTTAAAAAAATGGCGGAAAAGGTAAAAAAATTTTTTAAGTAATACACCCGAGCTTTTAACAAAATTCAATTCAAGCAAACATTTCAAAAGCTTTCAGTTTCTTGCCTATGTTTTCTTCCCAGTAAAATAATAGAGGTGGATATTTAAAAGCAAATCCAATTTCCCAAATTAAGTCGACTATTCAAAATATTTTAGCAGTATGTTCGAAAACACTTTCTTTGGGATTAAAAGATAATTTCCCTCTTTTTTTATAATATTGGTGCCACAAATCTTTTCCTTAATTGGCTTAAGAAAATTCTCCAAAGATAAAGAGTCTCCTTGGGAAACGGAATTATGGGAACGAAAACATAATTCAAAAGACGAAGTTCGAAAGGATTAGTACTATAATTTAAATACTGTTTTCTTTTCTCATTAATAATTCGTTTTGAATGAAGGTATTGAAAGGAACACGGACTATCACTTTACCGCTTTTATATAATCCGATCACTTTATTGCTTTAAAAAATTTTCCCTGTCGAAATGAATTATACATCAGAATGACAAAGACAGGAAAAAGGACTTTGGTATACCATATTAATTTTTTCAAAAATAAAAACTTCATTTTAAAAGCGCGTTAACCATAAACATCAAAAGAAATCTGCTCCATTAACATTCTTTTATTCTTGAATTGGGGATCAGAAATAAATAATTTTTTTTGTCATTATATTCTTATTTGTTTTCAGGTGTTATTGTTTGAAAAGATAATTCACGAAATTGAATTTTTATTCAATTATGAATATAATTAACTTCTTAAACAGTATAAGCATAGATATTTAAATAAACAAATGTATGTGTGTGTAAAATAAAGTTTGAGATTGCATTTATAAAAGAAAACATTTAAAAAAAATTACCACTATCATTACTTTAGCTCTCTTTTCGCACTTCAAATAATACATTCTATCGAGAATTAAGTACTAATCCTATTTCTTAGAATGTTACCTTGTTATAAACATTTTTCAATCTGCACCAGCTTTTCTTTTTTTTGGGGGGCAGTACCTGCCTTTTAAATTTAAATATAGCTAGGTGTTAGAAATTATTTTAGAGTAAATTATATGTTAATAAATTATGAAAATGTGGGTTTTCTTTAATATTTTGTGCATTCAAAACTTTAGTTTTTCAGAGTTTCAATTTTTAAGGAACAAAATTGTATCCTCATTGTCCCTGCCTTATTTTAATTCTAACAAGAATTGCGTAGTATATAATATTAATTGATGAAAAACTAATTCTACAATTTCTTCTAATAATTACGACTAATAATAATTTTTCAAGAAAAAATTAAAAGTCTTTTAAATTATAAAAACTTTTATTCGTGATTATACAAAACAATATTAAGAAAATTCATTAGTAATTAAAGTTTTTGTAGTCAAGCATCACTTTTTAAAAAATTAAAGCCTATCAATTCTTAGAAAAGATAAGATTTAGATATGAATATTAGCAATTTGTCATTTTAATTATTTAAATAAAAGTGAAATATTAGTTTTTAGTTTATTTTGGAGCTGTGTTATCGTAGATTTTGAATACGTCAGTAAAAAGGAGAAGATTTTACTAAAATTTAAAATTTTTACGTGGTTTTTTATATGATTCCTCAAGCTTTAAAGTTTTTTTACATAAGTTTCAAATATATATCTTTTTAAAAATTTTAATCGAGTAAAGAAACATTATTGAAAATGATAAATAATTGAATTCTATCAGATGTGAAGGAGAAAATTTCGTACAATTCCTTGAAATGAATAGAAGAGCTGCTTATGTCAATGTAAAAATATCACCATCACATGAAAACATCCCTCTTAAAATGAGAAATTATGCATTCATGAAAACTACTTCCTAAAATTTTAATCGACTAACCAAATATTGAAATTGATAAATAATTGAATTCTATCTGATATATAAAGGCGAAAATTTCGCATACTTCTTTCAAATGAATTTGAAAGAGCTGCATACATTAATACAAAAATCTTTCCACCACATTAAAACATTCTTTTTAAATTTACTTTACTAAAATAAATGCACAATCTTCACTATGAGAAGCTATAAGAATTCACAGTAAAAGCCGAGAAATATCTAAATGCGGTACAAGCTACTGTTGTTCAAAAGGCTTTTCAAATACTCTTTTTCCTATTTTGTACCATAAAGATTAAATTTTACGAATAAATTTATAGTTTTTTATTTGTTATCGTGAAAGTTGAGCTCTTCTCTAAAAATATTAACTCCAAAAGAAATCCTTCGAATTTTATAACATTTTGTGTGTGTGTGTGTGTGTGTGTGGCTCACTGTTTATTTTAGAAATTATATTTAAGTAACCAGTTTCACTCCAGAGTTTTATTTTTTGATAAATTAAATATTATAAGAAATACTGATTTTTCTAAAATCAATGCTATGCCACTCATGTCTAATAACTGGAGGAGCTGTTTTTCCAGAAAAAGTTTTTCGCTCTTCTCCAAATTTTTTTAAAGTAAAAGAGAAGCGTTAATTAAAATGTTTTCTTTTAAGACCATATAATTAAACTGATTCTGAAAAAAAGGAGCTAGTCGTGTGAGACATTATTTTAAGAAATAAAATGGAGGAACTCATGTTTCTCTTTGTCGTGAAAGTATAAGCTAAATACCACCCTCTCCAAACTACCAACAAAAGGACTTCGAGCCATGACAGAGATTTAACGTGTATCCTCTACACACGAGGGGTCTTCAGAGGACTTGAACTTATGACACGAGCTTGTGACCCTAATCCCTAGGCACCACTTTTGTGCAACAGGAAATGAAATACTTGATATCTTTAGGCTCAAAAATTAGGATCCAATAAAACTACAATGTGAAATAATTTGAAAAAATATAGATAAAATATAATTTGAAAGATTTTACAATTTTCTGCATTTTTTAATAGTTTATTTCAAATTAGAATGTATCTAAATTCTGATTACCTAAATTGTCACAAAAGTTGAGACCTATGTATACTGAAACTCCATACACAGATGGCTTTTTTACAATATATTTTTGTATAAAAGGTATATAAAGACGTACAAAATGAAAAAAATATACATTAAATTTAACAAAAATATTTTATATTATTAGTTTTTGCTTATGAAAATATAAAAATGACGAACAAATTAAAAGAGCAAACCATGAGATAATTGAAAATAACAACAAATTGAGCCTAAGTTAAGTTTTCTCGTGTAAATGTCCATTTCCCTTCATGTTACTTCCCAGTTATTATTTCGCAATTAAATAAGCTTTGAACCATACATCTAACACAGAAAATTACTGAAGAACGAGACTTCTGTTAAAAATCACGAACCGGAAAAGTGAGATATTCTGACCTTGAACTTGTTGCTTTTTACTATGGATTTCACGTTTGTGTTAATCATAGCAGTCTGCAGTTATTTCCTACAATCACGACATAATTGACCAATATCTGTTTAATTGACTTGAACGAGAAAAAGTTGTAATAATAAATAAGGCTTACAGTAGTTTTGGGAAAATATACAAAATCCTATCAAATTAAAATTTTGACAGAAACTATCTTTGTAAAAAAAATTACCTACCCCCTTTTTTCAATAAATTTTGCTTCAGAAAACTGTTTGGCACTACAGTAAAACTTCATCGTTTCCTTTCTTTTATGTTAAAACCTTTTTTTTAAGGTTTTAATTATTTAAAAAAAAATGTACTTTAAGTAAACCATTTTTGAAAACAGATAATAAGGTGAATAATCATTTTTAAAAAGAAATAGATAGGTAACAACCATCAACTACGAATATGTATGAAAAATTGGTTTTAAATCCAATACGAATACCCAACTCTTGAAGAAAAAATCGAAATAAAATTGTAGTTTGATTTAGAGTGAAAAACAGTTGCAGATTTTAAATTCCCAATATTTCAACAAGGATAATGAAATATCATTTTATTCAATGCTAGAAACGTGCGATGCATGCATGGTACACAGTTGTCTACTTTTACTTATAAATCAGTAATAAAGCTTTATTTCATTCCATTGGTTACTTCAAAATAAAAGTTGTATTTATATATAAATATCTGTACTAAAAGAGGTATTATATACTCAATATCTAAAAATCCCCAGTGGATGCGTGAGTTTCCAAGGTTGCGAAATCAGCACGCACACACAGTTGTCAAATTCTGATAATATTTTTTCACACAAAAAATGTCGTTTTTTAAAATTGAATTAATTAAATGGATTTAGAAATAAATGATACTTTTTATTAACATTAATATACTAGCATATTTACGAATTTACATAAATCAATGGTTTATAAGTGAGTGTGTTTATTAACTCCGCAATACTAAGGAACAAGAGGGCTATTGGTGACGGACCACGTAATTTTGAGCCACGGTTAAGTGACGAGGATGACACCTGAGTTGGCAACCCTTTCTTCTAGCTTCCACACAACACCAACGGGTGGATTTTGAGCCTCGACTGGCTCGAGCATCAGCCGCTCTTCACGGAGGGTCTTCAATGGCTCTAGGGCTCGAGCTCATGACCCGTTGGTCACGAGTTGATGACCATAACCACTAGGCTACTGCGGCCACCGCAGATATTAGTGAAAACAGTATAAATAAATAGATCCTATAAGGCCATAAATGTACCAGAACCTGGACTAAACGCGGGGCACATTTCAGACAGAAAAATGTCTCAATTTTTATGAAAATTTGCAACAGTATAATCCATACATCTGTTTACAGTAGAGCGTTTTCAAAATTTCAAACCATTCCAAGCATACTTATTTTTTTCTTTTCAACTTGTAAAGAGATAGCTCATTTAACATTACGACATAGGAGAGAAAAACGCAAAATACATTTTACACCATAAGAAATTGATCAATTCAGATAAAAAGTAGGATTATGAACAAATAGACTGCTCTTTATAAGACAGTAGAGCTAGAATAAAAACACGATGTTTCATTTCTTTTATATCTGAAAAAATATTCCAAATTCGGATCCTATTTCTTAACATTAAGCGAAAATAGCCTTAACCATGAATTAGTGTGACGTAAAATGAAATGTTTTTAAGTCTATCATTTTTTACAAAGCATTTTTTGCATGCTTTTCATTTTGCAGTTTAAGAATCAATTTGATGCAATCCCCAAACCAGTATTTCTCAAACTGTGCGGCGCGCCCCTCTAAGGGGAGCATATTGAAAAATCAAAAACTTATTTTTTTTAAAAAAAACTATTAATTGACTGAAAGTAAACAAACAAAATACGTTCTGACATAATAAAATTAACATTTGTACAGATATAATACACTGATATGTATGTACTGCACAATGTACTAACAATACAATAAGTTAAGAACAATTTTAATAATAACCAGTGACCCCATGGGCTTGTCATGTATAAAGTTACATAAAAAAATTCACACTTATCTTGATCATTTGTACTGCTTATAATTAATCCCTTAACTGCCGATTAAAAGTTATTCAATTCGTTCCCCAATGCCACCATTTTCCACGTAGACCAGCGTCTGGGATGTATTGGGGGAAGGGGAGGAAAAGGAATAAATAAGGAAATCCTCTGAAATAGAGAGGTAAATCCTCCGCAAACTCTGTCAAGGTCCAATTTTGCATTCCAAAACCTTTGGATTCATTTTATGGATAGCAGTGTACAGAAAATATAGTACTTCGGAAAGACGTATATATACGTCCGGGGTAATTAGGGACGTTTATTTACGCCGATAGCACTTAAGAAAAAGCCGTTGTGTAGTATTGTAGCTTTAGTGTCAAAGTTATTGAATTCAATACATTGTTATTTGTCTGAAGGGGCGCGATGAAAATGATGGTTAATTGTTGGGTCGGAAGTATTGAAAGTTTGATCAATGCTTTTTTAAAATGTAATGATGTAATCCAGATGATGCAATCTAATCAAATACAATGCTTTTCGAGCATAAAAGAACGCAACTGTAGAGGCAATTTTATTTTTAGACAATTCACGGAAAAGAATTGAAACATGAAACTAAAACCAGAAAAACTATTCTATCGGTTTGAAACTACTCTCGAGCACATGATCTCATTCGCTGGGCTCTGAATAAAAAGAATATATGTAACAAGAAGTAACCCGTTATAGGATAGTAATTGTTGGACATAACAGTTCGTCTCTAATCTTAAAATCAACCCACTCGTGAAAACAATGTAAGTTCGTCCAAAATTGTTCGCTTTCAGAGCAGACACGAAGATACAGATGAAATCGAATTTCCTGCACAGCATCTTTTATTGGATTTTGAATGAAACTTAATATTAGAGTATTATTGCATATCATGCAGTATAAATCGTCATTAATATTATTATTTGCCTTGAAGAATACACCACGATTTATCATACCATTTTATCACTTAAATTGTATATATTTCAGTTAATTATGTTCTCCTTATTTTGCTTTTCCATAAATAATCTTTTGACTGATAATCCCAATTTTCGAAGATTCACTCTCGTTTGAAACTAATAGCGTGACTCTATTCAACTAAAGAACGTAACTTTTACTATTTATAAAATGTTTACTTAAACACTCACTAAGATGTTATTTGTCAACAAATTAACCCAAGTGTTTTCTTAATATGCAGTTAACGAGCTGCTCGTTGAAGAGCTTCATTAGAATTACATGACTTCACCTCATTCTACCGCGCAAGCACGTCATTGTCTAAGTTTATACGATGCTCTATGACAGCACTTAACCAAATTAATTCCAAACATGGTCGATACAGGGACAAGCAAAGCAGCTGAAAACAACTCGGCTTTGAACAATTGTGGCGTGAATACGGCGCAGAGGGAAAGAATCATCAAGTAAAAGGAAGAATATCAAAACAAAGAGATAAAGTAGCCATGATCACAGAGAGAATGGTCGGTTATTCTTGTATCATTATGTGAAAGTTGAAGTAAATGGAGCTCTTCACGGAAGGGAAAAAATACTATTAATAGATTAATAACAAAAGAACTATTTATATTATTAAACAAATAGAGAATTTATACATTTAATGTTTTGCAGGAAAAACAAAGCGATATAAATGTTGACTTAAGCAAGATGTATTTTTGTTTCGTTGATTCTCATACGATTTATCACAAAAAGAAGCAAAAATGGGATGAAAACATATCAATCACCAACAAAGCCGCGGATCCATATATATATTTTTTGAAGTGAAAACTTCTTTAGTCGCGTTGAGCGTTTTGGTAGAGGGTAAAATCCTCGGTTCGCGTCACCGACATGCTAATGATAATAGTATATCTATAGCTATGGAGAGCCAGACTAGCGCACGCGCAGTAGCCTGTGTACACGTATACACTAATACATCGACTATTTCTGACTGTATTATGTGCGCGTTGGACGCTTTTTGGATAAGTATAATTTTGTGAGTCACGTCACCAATACGTTATAGTAGCAGTACATCTGTAATTGTAAATGTGACGCGTTGTACATTAAGTATTATAGTGTAGTTATATACATAAGTAAAGTTAAATTGACCACGTGGGAAGTTCAACTTGTGTGTACTGGATTTTGTTTATTTAAGTGAATTTTTAATTTGACTATTATTGTAATTATTTAATTGAAGGATTACTGTTTATTTATTGAATTTAAATTCATTGACTTCAGTATAAAAGTAAGTATGAAACATATTAATATTTTTATACAGATAAATGAATAATGAAAACAACGAATATATTTTTAAACATTTTTAATATTTGTACGAATATTTGTATTTAAAATTTAGCATTATTCATTTTAATTATGTTTTTAATATTTAACCTCTTCATCATGAAATGAGTATTATTACGGTATAAGATTTATCTTACTAGCGTGGTAAAATAGATTTCTAGTTATTTGATAAAATTTTTTCGTGGATTTTAAAATTGGAAAATTAAAAAAATGTTATAATAATTTTAGATTTTATGAAATATGTTCATTTATTGTAAAATTCAATTTTACGAAGTTATTGTTTGTTTGTGTAATTTGTTAGATATAATATATAAGCGGAGACTTTAATATTAACTTCGCAGATGACAAAAATTTATCATTAATTGAATTTTTGAATGAAACATTAGGTTTGACTATGTCTAATGATCGAAAAGTCAGTACAACAAAGTATAAAACGACTATCGATGCTGTTTTTATACGATATTTAGATAAATTTCAATCAAACATTTTTATTTCTTATTTCAGTTACCATAAACCTATTGTATCTTTTTTTAGAATACAATGAAATGATTGAACGAACAGATAATCTAAGTATTGTCGAAATTAATGATGACAATGATGTAAATAATGAAAATAATGTTCAAACTTGAATTCATTGAAATTCGTGTAAATATAAATACTATGTATAATTAAGATAATTGTATATTAATTATTTTTTCAACCAATTTGTATTTATATTTTGTTCATGATTTGTTTAACCCATCATATGTAACTAATAAATAAAACATAAAAAATTTCATATAATTTTTGCATATAGTTTTAATTACTCTCAACTTAATAGTTCCGTTTTCACCTCTATCGGCAGTCCCACGACTGCTACTGTTTTTATTTTTTCTCTTGATGTAGTATGAGTTTACATATAAAAGCCATAATACCAGAAACGGTAAATATTATTCAAAAAATATATGTTTAATTTCCCATTTTTTGATTTAAGAAAGAAAACTGGTCATGCATTTTTCCAGCTGTTTCAATTCATCTATGGTCATCAATCACACAAAATACGGTGTGATTACGAAGTAAAACGAATGTTAAATAAACATGAACAAGAATAATATAAATATTGTGTGTGTGGTGTCACACTTCAATTCTTACAAAAATAACTGATGGAAAATGAAACGATTTTAATAATTTGTTAAGTCTACTCATATTAAAGGTAAAATAAAATTCATTTTCTTAATTTTCTTCATTACTTAATGAATAGATAATTATCAAAAATTATACATTTTCCTTCAAGAAATTAAAATTTAGCTGTTGTATGTTGTGCTTTAAAGTATTGTTTTAAAATTACCTAAGCAATATTTTAATTTAATATAATAATTTACAGATATAGAATCAAAATTTTAATAACGAACGATCAGTAATGTGTCATGAGTTCTTCATCCAAACAAATAGTTAGTTCCTTTTTGCAAACTTTGACTAAAAAAAATAATTTTGATATGTTGATAAGTTAAATTCTCTAACTCTCGTTGACGTATCAAAGTTAAAGCATTTTTCAAATAGATACTTACGAATAAATACGAGCTTCCTTGATAAATTTACTTAGCGAAGCTTCGCAAACACGGATCTGGAATGATTTTCACAGTCGTCACTTTGACTATCCAAATTCGCGGTACCTTAAAGTCTTGTATAAATTTTAAAAAAATCGTGGTATTTGCACTGTGAACGACGACAGGAAATTAAAATTTCAGGTCTTCATAGAATTGAAGTGGGTAATTAAAAGCCGAGTGGTTTAAGCAGAAAACCCTGGACAAAAAACAAAAAGGAAATCCATGAAAGCGTAATGTAAGGAAGGTGAATTCCAGAAATTGCATTGACAACCAAATATCAACCAGAAAACTTCCGAGAAAGAAAATGCCTAAACAACCGAAAAAGCGTTAATTATTTCATTTCAACAGAGGCAGAAAATATATTTTCTTGATTCCTTTGATTAACTTATTATTTTAGTCATTTTACCGGAATGCGAGAGATACTGTAAAAAACGTTTCCAAGTACTGTTTTCTGGAAAAACAATTACAGTAGTAATTGCATTTATGAGTAAACTATTATAAAGTAAATTAGCTGCTCTGTTTTCAGCAATAAAAAATTGGAATTTGAGATAATTTCATTATAGAGATACATCAATTCCAAAATTTATTCCTTTCTCAGAATTTGTCAACATAAAGAATAAAATAATTATATGTATTTCGCCATTGAAAATACAAAAAAAAATTATGAAGAATGTTTTAACACGCATACATTTAGTTCTATTGCGATATAAATTATACTATACTTAATCGAGTCGAAAGTAAAGATTAGTAAGATGAGTAATCATAACAAATTGAAACCGGAAGGATCACACCATTGAATTAAAGTTCTAATGCTAAATGAACTTGTAATTCAAGAAATATACTAAAAAGAAATTCGTGATACTACTTGCAATCAATTAAAATAAAATTCTATAGATTAAAAAATATTGAACAGAAAATTAAGAAGGAACCAAAATATATCGATAGAAGATAAACGAAGAAAAATGAACAGAAAAATAGTTTTTTGGCCGAGAGCCATTACTCCACTACGTTCGTAGTACAGGTAAAAGTAGTTAGTGACTGAGATTGTGATTGAAGAATACATTATGAATCTTTATGAATGGAAAGGATATGGACCACGGACTTTTCAATTAAGGGTCCTTTAAAACAAAATATATATGATCCAAAGCTGCCCATTGAAATTTCTCATATCATGGTTTCATTTAACAAAGCTAACATAATAACTCAATTAAAACTCATGAAAGTACTTAATAAACATTAATATCAGATTAAATAAATCAATTAGTCACTCGAAAATTATAAGAAATAAAAAACAGTTGTTACGCGAAAAAAAAGAAAGTTTTTTTTAAACATTCCTAGATGAGAGAACTAGGATTCTTCTACATGTGTTTATTAAGATTCGCTAAGCTATAAAAGTAAAGCTTTATACCCTGATAGTCTTGATACATTTTCAGAATAATAATGTTACAATAACTTTTTCACTAATAATAGTTTAATATAATAATGCAGCAACAAAAAATAGCATGTTATGATAAAGAGATATTTTTTAAAACAAAAACGGGAAAATGTAAAATCAAAACTATTACTGAAGTATCTTTTATACACATATACCACTAGTATTTAGAAAAGCTTGGTACTAATTTAAAAAGACTAGGAAATCTTATAAAACCACGTTTAAATTTACTATTCATTACATTTTAAACGTACTTCTACAGCACAAATTATGAATAAAATAGTTCTGTAACCCCCCGTAGTTTAAACTCTTCTCATATGAACAGTAGAAAGACTATCGCGCCCTCTAGCGGCTAGAACAATCTTCAGTAATGGCCAAGCTTTGGAACTGTAAGGACGTACGAGCATGCGCTCCGATCCCTTTCAATTCTATTGTAACTGTTCGTTCTCTAGTTATGTATGTAAATGTTTGTTTTGTCTAATAAACGTGTTTAATTAACTAGTGGACTTAATTAAGAACCCCTTCCCCGCGTGTCCCTTTATTACATTGGGTCACACCCCTTATAATTTGACGCCCAACGTGTTTTTATAGTTAAAGAGGCTTGGCTGTTGCTCGCTATTAATTTTCAGGTTAACCGCTAATGTTCCGTTCTCACTCGTAGAAATGTGCAAGTAACAAATTTTTCAGGTTAACCGCTATTGTTCCGTTCTCACCTGTAGAATGAGCAAGTTTAACAAAATCGTTGGATTTATCTTCACCTGAAGAACAAGTAAAGTTTTTACTTTGAATTTTCTTTTAAGTATTATACCTTATAATACTAAATTAACCATTGCATGCCCAAATGCAAATTGGATTTAATATCCTAAAGAATTGTGTAAGTTTTAATTTCTTAAAAATTGACTTCATTGTTCTGACACAGAGAACATTCTTTACTGATTTAAATTTAGAACGTCCTGTTCGAATTAAATTAAGAAATCTTTTTTTTTCTTATTTCAAGAAATGTAATTGTGTAATTTGCTAAACAGCATAATATACAGTTAAATTATATTCAATGTGTTTTTAAAATATACTTCCTGTATTGTTTAAACTAATAAGTATAACGTTGTTTACTTAAAAGCTTAAGTGAGAACACAAAACCAAATATATATGTATTTATGTGTATTATTTTCTCTGAATGATTACAATTCTTGTTCGAAAGCATTTAAGCTGGAAAATTTTTTGTATTGTTATATGCTATTTGCAAAAAAAAAAAAAAAAAAAAAATATTCATTTATGTGTATAATTTTAAGTGTAAAATGTGCATTATATGTTGAAAGATTTGTCTCAGTTAAATAATATATTTAGTGATTTAAAAGAAAAAAGAATATATATATCTCCGTTTTCTCTTCTTGCTAGTATTAATTTTTAAGCTATGATTCATTTATGAAACTGATGAGATATTTTATGCTGTGTAAGCGAAAATAAAGTAGGGGGAAAGAATCTGAGATAGTTCAAGGTTGTATATACGAAACGTTCATCATAACTGAGTTCTATGCAATTGGGGGTTTTTTATGGAATCAACTGTAATAACTTGTGTTTTTCTTTTGAATATTAATAAGAAATTTTGTTTCGGCTGAGTAGAACTTTCATTTATGAGTATATGATTTATTTTTTAACTTGATTGTGCCAGATATTTCAACTGTGTTTTAGAATAGTGATGATTTTTAACATGCTTTTATAAGTTTTTATTTTTGGCTAAATGTTTGATAGTATTTTTACTTAGATTTTTTGAGTTATAAGTGATATCTACTAGAATATTTTTATTTTTTTCATTTTGTGATTCATACAAATTTTTCGAATTGCATTTTGTAGAAATTAAGATATTATTTTTATGTTGCATAATACTGTATTATTAATTAATTAATAACATTTGGTTAAATTTAATTTAAAGTTCAACGAATAAATTTGTAATTAATTTTAAGTGACATTTCGCAATGACCTATTTAGCAAAAGGTCGCAGGCGGGACCTCCTTGAATTGGCAGAAACGCTAGGTATAACAATACAAGACAATTTTAAAATTCTTGACATAAAAGATGCAGTTTTAAATAGTGAAGGGTATGATGTAGATTTTACTAAAGAATGTTTAAATCGTATTATTTGTGATAGAAAAGAGCTCGAACTGCGAGCTGAAAGAGATAGGGAAAATCAACGAATATTTGAACTGCAAAAACTTCAATTTACAATTGATACTTCTACAACTGCAGACTCCAATATGCCAAAGTTAGAACTCCATAAGCTATTACCGATTTTTGATCCAAAGACAACTGATGTAACAATTTTTCTAGACCTCTTCGAAAGACAATTAACATTTTTAAAAGTACCAATTCAACAGTGGGTGGTATACCTTGTTGGTCTTTTACCAACTGAAGTTTCAAATTTAATCACTAAAGAATATTTTGCCGATGCTCAAGACTACTATAAAAAGTCAAACAAATTCTTCTAAAACGCTTTAAATTAAGTGCAGAAAAATTTCGGCAGATGTTTTCCCGACACACTAAAGATCCTGTGAAAACCTGGCGTGACTTCTACTTTGACTTGCAAACATATTTTGATGGGTGGCTGAAAGAATCAAAAGTTACGATGCTTGAAGAATTGAAAGATTTGATTGTGGCGGACCAAATAAAAAAGAAAACCCCTCAAGATTACAAAGATCACTTTTTGGACCAGTGGTGTAATTGGAACAATCCTCTACAACTAGTGGATAAGCTAGATTCGTATGAAGAAGTTAAAAACATGAGAAATAAAAACAATAAAAACTTTAGCAGGAAACAAAAAGAAATGAATTCCAGTCCCTGGAGAAGTAACTACACACAAAATCCTAAGTTGTCGTATGAACATTCTCTGTCTGGTTTCCCCAGTCAAAGTAGGCGGGAAACCGGGATTCCCAGTAACAGTAGGCGAAATCCCATTTCCAAAGACAGAATACCTGAAAAGAAAATCGTTGATACAAAAGAAGACAGAACTCCTGTATCTTGCTATGGATGTGGTGCTCCTGGAATCATTCGATCAAGATGCCACACTTGCAACCCAGTTCGACAAAAAGATGATGCCTTGTCATCAAGTCTGAATCAATCAAACTTTTATAGTTTTTCTAGTGAAAGTAATCCCATTAGTATAATCCAAATTTCCATTTGTAATACAGAAGCAGCAGTTTGTGCTGATACTGGTGCTACACATTCAGTGGCTGGTGAAAAATTATACCATTTACTTAAACAAAAAAGGATTGAATTTTGAAGAGAAAACCATGCAGATGACTCTTGCTGACGGTCGTACTCAAACCACAGAAATACTGACAACTTCTGTAGACATTAGTATTCAAGGAAAAGTCATTCCCACGGAACTATTAATTTTGAAAAATGCTAGAGGTAACAGAACCCTTCTAGGCATAGACTTTTTAACAGCTGCAGGGATCGTCTTCCAAAGAAAACAATGGTACTTCACTGAAACGTCTCACAGAAAATATAATTTTGTGAAAGCGCCTCCTAATATCAATGCTCTGCTCACTGTTGACCCTGAACCACATCTTTGTCAACTTCGGAAAAATGAAGGTACTCACCTTTCACTTCCACAACGGGAAGAAATAAATTCACTATTGGAAAAGTATGAAGAATGCTTTCAACCAGGGGAGAGCCTACACCATTTATTGAACATCGTATAAATACAAGAAACCATCTTCCAGTTGCAGTGCCACCTTATAGGATGAATCCTTCCAAGAAGGAAATATTAAAACAAGAAATCGATAGACTTCTCTCAGAAGGCATAATTGAAGAATGTGAATCCCCGTATGCTTCCCCAGTGGTACTTATACCAAAACCAAATGGAACATTTCGCCTCTGTATTGATTACAGGAAATTGAATGAAATTACAGTCGCAGATACCTATCCTCTTCCTAGAATGGATGACTTGTTACATCAAGCAAAACTCACTCCTTTCATGTCTACACTTGATCTGCGAGCAGGATACCATCAAGTTAAAGTGCATGTTGAAGATCAAGACAAGACAGCATTTGTATGTCCTTTTGGCACTTACCGTTTCTTACGAATGCCATATGGTTTGCGCAACGCACCTGCTACGTTTCAAAGACTGATGAACCGTTTTTGTAATGGTCTGGAAGACATTCTAGAACTACCTTATCTAGATGATATAATTGTTTTGTCAGAAACTTTTGAAAAACACATGTTTGATCTTAAAACTATTTTTGAAAGACTCTTACATTTCAAACTTAAAGCAAATAGAGAAAAATGCCATTTTGCCTCTTCTCGAGTTAAATATCTTGGATTTTGGATTACACAAAAAGGAATAGAAGTTGATCCAGAAAAAGTTGCGTCTATACTGGATATTCCACCCTCTAACAACGTCAAAGGACTACAATCTTTTCTGCAAACTTGTTCGTGGTTTCGAAGATATATTCAAGATTTTGCGAAGATTTCACGTCCACTAAGTTATCTTACAAAAAAAGAAAGTCAAGTGGCAGTGGGGATTTGACCAACAAAATGCATTTCAAACCCTTAAAAACAGTCTTACAACACCTCCTGTGTTAAAGCAAACAGATGGTACTAAGCCATATATTATTCGAACACATGCTAGCAATTATGCCCTTGAAGCAGTTTTACTTCAAGGAGAAGGATCTGATGAACATCCTATAGAATACGCTAGTCGACTGCTAACCCCCGCAGAACGCAATTATTCCACCACAGAGAGGGAGGCCCTTGCTGCGGTATGGGCTTTGAAGAAATTTCGTGGTTATATTGAAGGAACAGAAATAACCGTGGCATCCGACCACCAACCCCTGAAATGGCTTCTAAACCTCAAATCTCCAACCGGACGACTTGCAAGATGGGCACTTGAAATCCAGTCTTTCAACTTGAAAGTACAGTATATTCCTGGTAAAGCAAATGTCGTTGCAGACATGTTATCTTGCCCAGTTACTCAAGAAGAAGAATCCTTTTGCGAAGAAAATAATATCACGATAGCTGATATGCCTACACGAAGTTGTAAGGACATGCGTGAGGCGCAGCTTAAAGATGATAATTTAAAGAAAATCATCGGCAGTTTTGAATCCCCTCAAAAAAACTGAAGAATATGCAAACTGGACTGAACGTGGATTTTTGATGAATCAAGGTGTTTTGTATCGTTATGTTCCTGATGTTGATTCTGCAGAAGCTCAGTTAGTCATTCCAACTGCTGAACGTGAATTGATAATGGAAAGACATCATAATGATCCGATGGCTGGACATTATGGAGAAGAGGGAACATTCCAGAAAATCGCCAGACGATATTATTGGACAGGCATGAGAAAGTACATATCCGATTATATTAAGAAATGTCCAGAATGTGCTCGTTTTAAGGCTACAAACCAAAAACCTGCCGGTTTGCTTAGAACTCCAGTCTATTCACAGAGATTTGAAGTCATTGCTAGTGATTTATTTGGGCCATTGCCTCAAACTGACACAGGTAAACAATGGATATGCATTGTCGAGGATTGTGCCACGAAGTGGGTTGAGTTATTTGCCCTTTCTCAAGCCAGTGCTCGTCAATGTGCAACAACTCTGATAGAAGAGGTTTTCATGCGTCATGGCATACTAAGACGAATTATCAGTGACAATGGAACGCAGTTTGTCAGTGCTGTTCTACAACAGATTTGCTTTACTTTAAATATAAGTCAAAACTTCATACCAGTTTATTCACCACAATCTAATCCAGTAGAGCGAAAAAACAGAGACCTTAAACCCCGACTTGCAATACTTGTTGGAGACGATCATTCTAGTTGGTATTCCAAACTCCCAGTCATACGTTTTGCCATGAATACAACTGTCTGTGATACTACAGGTCACACTCCTGCTTATCTACTATTCGGGAGAGAGCTACGAACTGTAGACGATGTGGTGCAAGATTTCAAAAGCGTCGTTCACAATGACAATTTTGTTGCCGAAATAACACCTTATTTAAAACGACTTGCCACTATTACTGAAGACATACGAGAAAGAATAGAAACAAAGCAAGATCAACGAAAAAAGCAATATGATAAAAATCGCCGTCCAGTCTATTATTCTCCTGGATATAAAGTTTGGGTTACTTTACATCCCATCAGTAGTGCAAAGAACAAGAAAACTTCCAAGTTCATGCCAAAGCGTGACAGTCCATATCTAATTCTCACCCAAAAGTCACCGACTTCTTATGTTATCGCAAGTCTTGCCAATCCATCTGAACCGATTGCTACTTACCATACTTCTGCTTTAACACCTGTTAAAGACATAAACACTTCTCCGGTAGCTCCACTAGGGAAAAGAGGCCGACCACGAAAAGTTACATCCACATCACAAAATAAACATGTTCCAAGCCCGTCGACTGCTACAACAGCAGTTTCCAACAGAACCATCCATCCCTCAATAAGAGCTACTACTACAACAGCTAATTATGTCTCCTCGCCGGGACGTCGTCGGATCCATAGGGGGAGATTGTAACCCCCTGTAGTTTAAACTCTTCTCATATGAACAGTAGAAAGACTATCGCGCCCTCTAGCGGCTAGAACAATCTTCAGTAATGGCCAAGCTTCGGAACTGTAAGGACGTACGAGCATGCGCTCCCCCCGATCCCTTTCAATTCTATTGTAACTGTTAGTTCTCTAGTTATGTATGTAAATGTTTGTTGTGTCTAATAAACGTGTTTAATTAACTAGTGGGCTTAATTAAGAACCCCTTCCCCGCGTGTCCCTTTATTACATTGGGTCACACCCCTTATAGTTCTTATTTCTTTGAATACCAAGTGTAAATTAAAGAAAATTTCATTTCTATTGAGATTATATATATTCCACTACACACAAGCAATTTTTTAAAAAGAAAATTTCGGGACTATTTTGAAAATTTTTCAGTAAATATCAAATAAACTTTAATTAAAATACAAAGATTAATTTTTTTTCTCAAATTTACTAATTTTTATATTTTATATTAACCTAAATAAGCATCTTATGACAGCATAATAAGAGTAGAATTAATAAAATACTAATGATGCTAACACGGAACACAGTTTTAAATAAGCATTGCTTTTCTTTTATAAAAAATGCAACTTTTTAAAATGCTTTTAAATTGCTAATTACGAGTGAACGTGTTTCTTTTTGGATAAAATGTTTTAAATATTTTTTGCGATTATTTTCAAACAAGTTAGTCTATATGCCAGGGGGGCGAACCTTTATGGATCAACGTGCCATTTTTTTCTAAAGAAATGCTAAATGAAGTATACACGTGCCGTCAAATAATTTGGATTTGTGATTATATTGGGAAAATAACTCTTTACTCACAACCTTACAACACAAGTCATCCGGTACAACATCCATTCGGTATAGTGGTTAGCGACGCTGAATGCTGTGCCGTAGGGCCTGGGTTCGAATCTCGGAGAAGACATGAATGTTTGTAAATGTATGGTGCCTTCGCGGCATGGGGGTACTTAAAATAGCCGTCGGGCCGCAAGTCCTCTCGTGAGGTTGGTAGAAGGGGAAGAGAAGTTAGAGGTCCCTGACCACCCCCAGGGTGTTCTCCATCAAAATTGGGGTGGGGAACGAGCTAAATCGGTCTATCACCTGTATGGTGCTCAAAGCTACGGCTAACGACTGGCGGCACTTAGCCCTTTGCCGTGAGGAATTTCGTGGGCCTTGATCTGGCCTTTGCTGATCAGGTGGCATTAGTGTAACAACAACATTAGTAACACACAAAACTCTCTATTTACTACAGAAAAATATATTTCGTATTTTATAGTAGTAAATTTTTTAGTTAAACGTATAATTCAAATTATATAAAGTAATATTAGTATGATTTCCGCTGTTGCTTATTAGATAACAAATTATACGAGTATTAGGATTGGATAAGATGTTACTTTGAGCAGAATGCATGCTGAATTGGAGTCATCCGCCAAATGGTTTCGAAGCGAGTCTTTAACATTATTCATCTCTGAAAATAATTACTTGTAGGCATAGGTTGATTTAAATATGGTTAAAATAGTACGAGCCTGTGCTTCTTCAAACAGTTCAACGTATTTGGAATCGAATTGAATGTTTCCAAAATTTTGTTACTGGCATTTTTACTTATACTGCTTGCTAATATTTTTGTTTCAATGAATTCTAACTTTTACCTTGTCTCAATAAACTCTTGAATCCATATTGAACTAGACTAGAAATCAATAAGCTGCATTTCAAATTTTTCAATTTCCAACGACGAATTGGGGCAAGTTCAGTTTATCAAATGATGACACACCACCGGGTACATAATAAACTTGAGCGTTTCTGATAATTATTTGAACTGAGAAAATCTCACTAAAAATTCCTTGATTGAAGAATTAATCGCGGTTGATCGTTTTGATGGGTGGCGTGCCCAAAATATTGTCCCGCGTGCCAATGGTTCGCCATCCCTGCTATATGCAATCTAAGTTAAAATAAATTTATGAACTGTTTTAAATCGCTCATTTAGAAGAGATTTAAAGAAATTAATCTCTTTAAATGATTATAAATAAATAAACACATTACTTTAAAAACCTTAAAAAAGCATTTTAAAAAGATGATGAAAAATAATCATTTTTCTTTTCAATTCACACTATGTTTAAAACATAATCAGGAGAGGATTACAATTCGTTTCAAAGTTAAATAAAAAGATTTTTTTCTAAGGAGTTTTAAAATGATGACATATTTTGAATTTCATGAGGAATACATACTATTTAACTGTTTTTAAAAGTAACTCTTTTACGGTTGGGTTTAATTGTTGGCACATCGAAGTAACATAGAATATTGTTCACAATAATCTCAGATAAGTTCAGATACAAATTTTAAGAATTAATTGAGGTCTGTTTCTTGTAAGGTTTTCGATATGTAGTGGCTCTTATATATATTTTAGGTCGGGGAAAACTGAACGCTACGTAAGATAAAAACGATGTATTTAACAGCTTTTTTAAGTATTAAATTTTAGAAAAACCTACTGTCGTAATTACAGTACACAATGAAACGGAAGATGGAAAAAAACTTGGATCGGCCTGATTCGATAGTGCGTGGAGATGAGCTATAGATTCTTAATAAACAAAAACAAAACACTGTACACCAATTAATTACGCTCATTAAAATGAAATATTAAATTTATTAAATTAATTGTTATATCTTATTATCTTGCTTCCCATCAATACCATAGAAAAATTTTTCCGCAAAGGTAGATTCCGATTTTAATAACTTTTTTTTCTACCATATTACCGTGATCCCCCCTGATATATATATATATATATATATATATATATATATATATATATATATATATATATATATATATATATATATAATTGTTTTAAGAATATTATTACTATAAAAAATTTATTTAAATGCAATTTTTTGGCAAAAAATGAAGAATACATAATAACACATTTTCAAAACATTCTTCTTTTATGGAAAATGCTTCTATAATAAAAATATTTTGCATATATATCTCTAAGATTTCTCTATAGAGCCTAAACTATGATTTTTGAAAAATTCACATTATTTTCAGAGTGGTTGTCAATTAAAATCATAACGTGTTTTTGTTAAACTTTCTCTATTTTGATACATTGAAATACGAATAGAAACCCACACTTCTTATTTATATGTTTTAAAAATACTAGTCCATGCACGCGCGCGTACAGAAGCCTTAGCTACATATAGGTAAAATATTCTTATTTTAAAGGTGTTTTTCATAAAAGCAGAATGTTTTGAAAAAATGCCACTTTTTCTTTATTTTATGCCAAAAAATTGCTTTTAAATAATTTTTTCTCGTAATAATATTCTTAAAATAATTTTACACGTATATTTTAATTCAAGCGACACTAAATATCCAAAAGAATTGTTCAGTTATACGCTTTTTCAAAATCATAGTTTGGAACGTAATCACACGCATACCTTAAGCTAACGAAGAATCTAACAAAAATTCGAGTAGCGGATTTATTTATTTTTTAAAGACATATATGATGTGATACTTTTGTGATTAAATTGAAGATTTTTTTAAATAAATAAATACATCGAGAGAGAGATTTATCAGTATACTAATTTTTCTACGCAGTTGTTTTACGTTGTCTTATTCTAGCTCTAGAACAGATTGGTCTTTCACAAATATTTAAACCATGAAGAAAAGAGTATTTTAATAGTTTTAAACAACAAATACAAAACTATTATAAAACCTTTACACGGTCATCAGTATTTCAACTTTTTAATAATCCTCAGTGCAATTTACTTTGGTTCTTTTCAATTCCTTACTTAGACGTTTGGCGAACAACATATTTACGAGGTTAAGCTCATAATAATTTTGGTCTTTAAAATTGCAAATTTTCCAACAAAAATATTCTTTAGAACAAAAATAGATCAAAACATATTTTGAAAAGAATTATAGCTTACTTTCTGAGTTTTTGAGAAAGCAACACTTATAAAAAAAAGACATCATGGGAAAAACTCTAGCTAGTTTCGTAACGTGATATCGACTTTTTGAAGTAAGTCCTTTTTACGTTCCGGAAAATTGATCGTTAACAGAAAATCGCCTTCATTGAAAAATGAAATTTCTCTGACATTTTATCATTTTTTGTTGTAGTTTTTAACTATATTTCTATTGCAATTTTTACTGTTACTCTCTCTATCTCTCTCTGTCGCCTAATCTTTCTACGACGAGGTCTTAGCAGTTACCATTAAGTATTATACGAATAATTATTACGATAAAATGGCAAAAACTACAGTACTTTAAAGTATATACAATTTATATTCTAATAAAATTAAATAGATATTATAACCCTTCCTGTGTTGATTGCCTCATCGTGGAGGGAGGGACTTCCTGGGCGGAATGGGCGAAGTACGTTGTGAATTCCTAGCAAGGTCACCCTAGACGTGAAGGCCATTCCGTTAAGTCCAGCTAAAATCAGCAGGCATTGGAGCCAAGACAGACTTCTACCATTTGGTGCTCCAATCCTTGGATCAACGTGTGAAGGTCCCCTTGGACCTCACTTTGAGAACGAGAATAAGTTGGAGTCATATAAGAGCCAGTAGCCATTTTTATAAATAACTTTCTTTATTTGGTTATCTTATCCAAATAGAATCAAAGACTTATTAACAAATATATCTAAATAGTATTATGAGGTTTAATAAGGGTCTTTCCTTTAAATTAACTTAAATATTTAATGATCCAATTAATTAACAATTAGAATATCGATCACGCAGAGATTACCACGATAAGAGATCCCAGAATTATATTCTATAATGTTCCTATTGAACATTTAACTTTAATCTCACTCCTAATATAAAAATGAGACTTTAATCAATATTTACCACACTGCAGTTCAGATCAGCTTTTTCGGAGATTTTATCCTCCTAGAAATCTCCAATAATATCTTTCTAAATTTCACTATTATAACTTCTTACTTCAATCTCTCTCTCCTACTGCTCTAACTTTACGATTCCGTTTAACTTAAATACTTTATCTAATCTGCATAACAAGGAATCCCGTCCTCTTTTTGGAGCTGATTGGAAATAGGTAGGGAATTAAATTTCCCTAAAAAGGACGACTCAGAAGGTTAGTGATAAAGTTCCGTATAGATTTGTCACAAACGGAAGCTGCATATTTCCTCTTTCATATGAACTCGTTGATTCTTGATCTTGTCTGACTTCGTCAGACCCTGAAGGATTAGCAACATCAACAGAAATTATAAAAAAAGAAAGGGGGGGAAACATGAGGATAATTTTTGCGAAAGTATTCTTGACAAAACGTAAATAAGGAGAAGCAAGACAGAGAATAAAATTTTCTCAACATAAGAGAGGAAATGTAAAATTCTCAGAATAGGATCCCCAAAACACTACCACTTAAAATCTTTAGGAGGAGTTATTGTCCTTTTTTTAAGTAACCTTACATATTATTTGACGAAGCAGAAAATATTTTTGATCGCAGGCAAATTTTAGTACCCATAATTTTTTTAAAAACTTTTAAACGTTTACGGCGTTATTATATGAGGTCAAAAACCTCATATAATTGACACATGTTACCTATTTTTGCTTCAGTTAGAGCAAGAAGCAGAAATTTATGTCAGAAAGAAATACTCTTTGTTCCAAATATATATATATATATGTAGAAAATTAAAATGAAAAATATCCGAAAAGAAAAAAATAACGAGAAATAAAAAATAGGGTGGAGGGAGTCAAAAAATTCTGAAATGGTCCGAGGTTTATCCCCCCCCCCCTCACCCTTTCCTGTCTTGAAAAAAATATGATTACATTTCATCTTGTGTTTCTTTTAGATACAACATACAATCAGAGGAAATTTTAATGGTAACAAAATTGGCTTTGTTAAAGAAGGCTTTTTTTTCAAAACATCTCCAATTCTAGAGTAAAGCAAACATCTAGTAATCATTTTTATCTTTTAAGTCACCTATAATATCTTTTACAAAGCGAGATTTTTTTTGAAAAATTATTTTATTGTGTACATCGGGATTTCGTTTTTTTAATTTGTGGAAAATGTGACTTTTGATATGAGTGTTAAATCTGCTTTTCCTTCAACAATCCCTTCTTTTTATTCCATTAACAAAACGAGAGTTGTGGTTATTTTTCAACTGAGTTTTCTAATTCCCTCGTCGTAATTATATATATATATATATATATATATATATATATATATATATATATATATATATATATATATATAGGTCTAGTAATTTAATTCATTTTAACTTTATCTTAACTTGGTTTATGAGTCGAATTATCGCGAGATGGTGAAAAGGCAAAATACCAAAATAAGGCTCAAATATTTGATTGGTGACTTCTCTAATGTTTTCATTGCTAATAATATGAATAACATTTCTTTCTTTAAATTAAAATTGATTAATTACGTGTTAATATATTTGATTAAAACGGGATGTATTAATCTATAATTTTTTTAAAAAATGATAGTATGTATATATATATACTAGCTGGTATACCCGTTCTTCGCACGGGTGAACTGAAAAGTTAAACAACACAGATTGAAGGATAAAGAAGTTTTTAATGAGTTAATTTTAAGTGAATTGCAAATTAAACAAAAAAAGCTTTTCACATATCTCAGCTGAAGAAAAAAAAAAAAGAAAGAAAAAATACCTTTGTTAAATTTTAAGTCTGTAGATCTAATAGCTGATAAAAAGGATTTTTTTTTTTTTTTTATATTTATAACTCCCCGTAAAACTCTTGAGGGTTGATTTTTGAAAATACCTCCCTAAGCTGATCTCTGCTCAGCAAAAGTAACACATTGTTAAAAGTTTTCTGACGCTTAAAATATTGTAAATAATTTATAACTGAAAGTGTCATACATTAATATAAGTTTCTGTTGAATTTATTTTATGTTAAAATTGTAATACTCGCAAGCAACGCCGTTTCCTAAATAACAATGGCGATTCAATGGAAAAAATAGCGAAATGTTGACAATAGAGTCAAGTTGGCAAATGTCTAGCTACTTTCATAGCTCAAACTTTATTAGAGCTTTGTAAGACCCGCCGTGTAGGAGAGCGATGCACGTTAATGCTTTATCTACCGCATTATGATCTACAGAAATTTTTTTTCATGCAATATTTTTTAGGTCACTACATTGAAAATTAAGGGACATACATAAACAAAATACTCCACTTAGGGAAATTTAATCGGTTAGAGCTAATAAATTAATTAAATATATTCCACTGTAAAATTAATTATATACACCATTCACTTAAAATAAATAGTTAAATCGTTTTCTAAGGTCTCCATAAACATAAGACACTTAAATTTTGACATTAACTATTTTTGGGGCACAAAAATGATAATCTTTGTAATCTGCTGAAAACGTTGGCAGCTGAAAATGTAATATCTGCTACAAAACTATTTGCCTTCCCCGCTAAAATACTCATCATAGAACCCGTGCCATCATATATCTTGGAAGAGTGGATTTCAAAGAATATTCCAGCTAAGTATTGGTAGAATATATTCCTGCTAAATTGGTGTGGCGTGGTAGTTAGGAGAAGCGGGTGCCAGCTCAGGTGTTGTCCACATCACTTACCATGGTTCAAAATTATGTGGTACATCGCCAAAAGTCCTCATGTAGCTGAACAGTGCGACGTTAATATTCACTCACTGAAAAAAATACAGTACAGTAGTTATAACTATTTTTATACTTAAAAATGCAATATCTGCCTATTCAATTAAAATTACAGCATTATAATTAATTACTAACCACACAAACAAATTTTGAAAATTTATCCAAATGATGTAGTGTGAAAGAGAAAGTTTATTCAGACAGACAACAAATGCGTCTTACATGCATATAGATTTGTTTGAATTCTTGTGTATTATTACTTTTGTAAGCTTCATGACATACTTTATGGTGTACCAGTATTTTAAAGCTGACTTATAACTAGCTACACCCAACATTTAGCTGGGTATAGCTAGTTATAACATAAAATTAAATCTTAAAAAGATATCAAAAATAAAAGAGGACTCAATATTTTGAATAAATCAGTATAAACATTTTCATACAAACACAATATATATATATTGTAAAATATTTATTTTGCTATTTGCATTTCAGACAGACATCAAACAAAATTTTAAAAATTGTCAAAAACAGATAAAAAAAACATATTTAAGAAAAATACCACTGATTAATTTTGCCAAAGACATCGCAATATGCAAAAAAATATTTGCAGTACATAATAACCAAAAAAAAAAATGTAAGTACTAAAATATTAAAAAAAAACAAAAATTATATATTGAATTAATCAAGGATTACTGGAGGGAAAGATAAAACAGGCTAAGATAATACTCATAATATTAATTTCATATTGGTTGGCTACTCATTTTTGGCATGATTTTGAAAGCACGCCAAATTGGTATGTTGCGGCCAGTCTAATGTTATAGTAATGCACAGAATTAAAGGTACTTACGTATTATTGCAACCTATTGGTGACATTATACAAAATGAAGCACATGATTGCCAATTCAACGCATACAAAGTTGGAATTGCCAAAGTGGCGAGTTTTTTGAACGTTGGCGACTGTGCAAAAATACGCAAGTACTAAAAAAAATATATATATATATATATATATATATATATATATATATATATATATATATATATATATATATATATATATATATATATCCCGAGCATAACAATAAATTGAAAAATGAAGTACAATACTAACATTAACTGACATAAAAAGAACTGAACTAACTTTATCAATGCAAAAGCATAATTTGAAAAAATAAGGTATTTACTTATAACCCCAACCTTTTGGCGACATTATGTGAAACAAAGCACATGACTCGCAATTCAGCATATATATGACGTGCGAAATCAGGGTTGCCAACTTGGTAAGTTATTTTGAATGTTGGCGATTGTTAGGATAGCACATAGGTGCCAAAATAATTTATCTTACTACTACCTGCTTCCTCAACATACTCATTTTTGGCATGATTCTGAAATCACGCCAAATTGGTATGTTGCGGCCAGTCTAATGTTATAGTAATGTACAGAATTAGAAGTACTTATGTATTATTGCAAACTATTGGTGACATTATACAAAATGAAGCACATGATTGCTAATTCAACTCACACAAAGTTGGAATTGCCAAAGTGGCGAGTTGTCTTGAACGTTGGCGATTGTGCAATAATACGCAAGTACTACAAAAATTATCCAAAGTATACATATATCCCGAGCATAAAAATAAATTGAAAAAATGAAGTACAATACTAACATTAACCGACATAAAAAGAACTGAACTAACTTAATCAATGCAAAAGCATAATTTGAAAAAAATAAGGTACTTACATATAACCGCAACTTATTGGCGATATATGAAATGAAGAACGACTCAAAATTCAACATATATATATGACATGTAAAATCGAGGTTGCCAACTTGGCAAGTTATTTTGAATGTTGGCGATTGCCAGGATAGTACATAAGTTCCAAAAATAATTTATCTTATGACCACCTGTGCTTCCTCAACAGGTATTTAAGCCATTTGTCTGTTTTGCTCATTCTCTGATGCCTATTCCAGTTTGATATGTAATTACTACCAACACTGCTTTTGCTTGGGCAGTATGATTTTCTGCATGGCAATTTTATGCACTGAAGCCAATAGTTTACCCTTAAAGGTTAAAATAAAGACACACATGAAATTGCAAAGAACCATATTATTGGATCAAGTGTAGTATAGGGGGGCTACTTGGCGCAGTCCTTTATTTTGGTTACTAAAAGTGGTCTCCAAGGTACTTTTTTCGGTATTATTTATTTTAGAATGAATTCGATATCTCACCATGACATTTAGATAAAAATCCGAAGAAAAATCGCCAAATCCAAAGTGCCCCCTATACTACATTTGAACCGAACTGAAATATAACCCTTATCAATGAGAAGTTTTAGTTTGTCAAAATTATAATCTTCGCATTCTAAAGAAATAAATAAATAAGTTGTAATTTGCAAGAGCAAAATCACACACATAAACATCCCGCGATAATACCTAAATGTTGCCAAAACAACAAAACAAAGTTTTAGTTGTTGAAAGAATTATCCTTAAAAAAATTATTTATTCGAAAAATAATCCTAATTAAATATCAAAGAATAGAAAAATTGAATAAATATTCCAACCGATAAACAAAGCTACAGTAAAAATATGTAATAATCTTGAAAAACTGCATGTAAAGTATAAATTGTCCACTTAGTGAGAAACGTGACTACATATGACGTCATAACACTGGAAAATCATTTAAAAATTAGAATTTTAAAAATTTGGAAGGAATTATGAACGCCAAACCTATTTAAGAACCTTTCTGGTGTAATTTTGTGTACGTGTACCAAGTTTCACGTTATTTGGGTGTCTGGATCTCGAGTTATGAGGGAACAGACAAACAGACAACAAATGCGTCTTATATATATATAGATATAATCCAAAATATAAAAATACACAGATAGTTATAGAACCTAAGATAGCTATACTAAATAGGAAAAAATAGGCACAGTAGTACAATAACAAACTCCTGGCCTTAGGAACCAGGATTGCAGGTTTGAGGAATTTAAATATTATAATAAAATCACTAAACTAATAAAATATAATTATAAAATTATAGCCTACTAGTATTCACAGTATATATATATATATATATATATATATATATATATATATATATATATATATATATATATATATATATATATATATATGATATATATATATATATATATATTATATATATATATATATATATATATATATATATATATATGATATATATATATATATATATATATATATATATATATCTTATATATATATATATGAACAGAGAGAAATGCTTATGTTGGTGGGAGCAAAAAATAAGGTTTACTGAAGCTGGATAACGATAGCTACAGATTTTCATTTATGGTTAACATTTCTTCTATAAACTGAAAAAAGTTTAGATATTGAAAAATATCGATACACAGAGTTTTGGCCCATTTAGTAACAGCTTAATCTTTGCAGATGCCCACTATATTCAATTCAAATATAGATAAATGAGTACTGCAAAGATAATAAAAATTGAAGCAAATCAATTGTAATTATGTAATGATTGCCGCTTTAGCGCATTGGTTACTGTATTTAAATTTCATAATATGTTTTATATACCCGAGGGGGAAAAAATGACAGAATTATTGTTACCTTATTTATGTTATATTAAGATAAATTTTTCTGTAATTCTCTAAAATTTCATTTTACATGATATTTTGTAAAATAATTATTATTTTCATGGCATCCGCGGTAAAATGCAATTTGCGAAATAGCAAAAATGCTACCCTAACTTCGATATGATAAAGTCTTATACTGCTAAGAGATTAAGAATCAAGTTTAAAAAATAAATGTAACTATTCATTATGTAAATAATTCATTTTACAATGCATTAATGCCTTTGAATCTTCATCGAATCAAAGCTGAATTTCAAAATACAGTTACCCTCTGCATAATACAGTCATTATGCTTTAGGTTCTTGCTCCTCCATAAAACCAGATGGTTTCTGTAAATTCCTCTTACATGAAACAAAGAATTAGATGTACACTCCACAAAATGAAATATTTTTTTCTATATATTTTAAACAAATGTATTTATCAATAAAAAAAAAAAGTCCTCGAACTCTCTTCGTATTTGTAATTGTGACGCTTGAGAAAATTAATGGTAGCATGAGAGTTAAGAAATTAAATAATTAATTTATTTACGTCACAGCTATTAATTACAGTATTTACATGAAATAGCAATTATTCATACTATTGATTATTCCAATACTACAGAATATTATTTGTGAGGGAGCAGTGGCTAGCTGAGAACATTTGGGCCCCCCCTGCGAAGTCAAGTTTTGGGCCCTCCAAGTTGGATTTTACAAAGGGTAGGTACTTGGCAGCAGTCAGGTTTTCGGCCCCCTAGAACCCTGCCCCCCTCGATGCGGGGTTTGTGAGGGTGTACGGTACGCCATTGTGAGGGAGGAGGTAAACACAACCGATCTTCTCGGTGTTTCCAGCGGACTGTCTTCTCCAATGTCGGGATTGGGCGGTCGCGCCCTCTTATCTTCGAATTAAACCGGGTTTTCAGCTCGTGGGCAGAGTGGGATTTTTCTAATTGCATTTGTTGCCGGGGCTATGTCAGATGAGAATACCTGCAATACTTTGGGGGGCACGTGTACATATGAACGGTGCTATCCTATCCACATAAAGAAGCCGATTTTGCACAAACGTTACAGTAATTAAATTAATAAATATAATTAAATAGACCGAATAACAGTTAAATGTAAGAAAACAAAGAAATGCTCATTTACATTATGAGAATTTTTCTGAATTCTTAAACCATAGCAGAGCAAACTCAGTAATACCTCGTCATGCTTACGTAGGATTAAAAAAAATATCCATTCATTGTGAATGCGCGGAAAGTCAACTTACCTGTGAGAATGCTTGAATTAGAGCAAACTATTTATCCATAAAAATGCTCCCTTGCCTATAAATATACATTTGAAATAAAAACTTACCTGTGTCTCAGTCGTTATTCAACGACTTAGAAAGAAGGGGAAATGTGACTATATATAATGAAAAAAGATTACCAAAAGTGAGATATTAAATCAGATGGGGAAACACTGTTAAAGCTCTATGAAGGAAAAGAAACTTTCAACAATCTATCGTCTCAAGTGTAAAAACAGAGTTGGGTAAAAACGTACATGTTGAAACAATCGTCAGTTGATGTAGCAAAATAACAAATCGGGGATAAAATAGTTTTAAATAAAATGCATGTAGAAGTAAAATGGTTGAATAAGGTTTAAGGGTAGGAATTCAAAATATGTCTCACCTGACAGCAAGCGTTTAAAAAAAATATAACAATTAGAAATTGACACTGACTTAAAAGATCAAATAAATCATAAAAACTGCTATAATTTAAAATCAATAAAAAAAATCAAAGAATAAACAGCTGACAAATAAATCTATGACAATTGTTCAGGATGTAACATCTGACACATCAAACACTCCATTTTAAGAAAAAGAAAAGAAAAAGAAATGCATTGAAAAAAATGCCGTTACGAAAACAATCTGGACTTGTTTCAGAATTGTCCTTGAAATCGATTGAGGTCGAGGGCCTGACGGTCAAGGTAAGGAGAAAGTTGTAAGCGTACGGAAATGTTTCGGCATAGAAGCAGAATCTACAGATTAGTTGAATCAACAGGGTTACTTAGAACGTTTTCCTAGATTTTATTTTCTATACTTTTTGTTTTGATCTTTTTATCGTGATGGAATTTAATGAGAGTACAATGCATTATAAGGCCACTTTGTAGAGCTTTAAGGTTACTTTGTAGAGATTCTAGTAATAAATTGGTTGGGATATAGTTTTAAAAGGAGGGAGGTAAACAACAATGTTTCAATGAAAAAAAAAAGTATCATGTAAGGAATGTTTTATTTTCTTGGAGATGGATGTTTGAATCGCCTCGTTAATTTTTGATGTTTTAAAGGATTTCTTTTATAAATCTTTTATTTCAGTAAAAAAAGCAAACTTCCTAATATTTTTTTTCTCTTGATGGACATTTAAAAAATTAAATGTGATAAGAAAAAGAGGATTGTAAGGTTACTTTTCATTGTTTTAATTTTTCAACCGTCGAGTTTAGAGTTAAAAAATGAAGAAAAAGAATTTCTCTTTAATGTAATCAAATCAACGTTAAAGTTGATGCGAATAATTTTCAATAATTTTTTAGAAAAAAAAATGCACCAGTAATTTTATTTTACGTCAAACACACTTACAGTCCTCTTTTCAAGATAAGTACATCTTCTTTTTGAAAAGATCGCTTTTTTTAACACTGGATATTTGTTATAAAAAACTATATACCTAAAATATTCTACTTTTTTTTTACTATATTAAGTCACCAAATTGAAATATTTATGAAACACAAAGCTAAAGAAATAAAAATGAATCGTGATTTATTTTCCATGAAAATCCTACACCCCTTCCTTTATTTTAATGTTAAAGCGTATTTTAAGATAATAAATATATATTAATCTTTTAACAAAAAAATAACTTTTTTATTATTATCATTGAATTTAGTACGAATAATCACGTATATAATTATTCATATTTTATACTGAATATTTTTGAAAAATATTCATAATTGTGTTTAAGGTAGTAAAATTCCACATCCTTTTTCTGCATATGCTTAAATTGTTCCTAATAATTTAAAATTTAAAGTAAAATTTTCACAAAGTATAGACTTTGAATACAATTTTGAGTTTAAAAAAAATCATTTTGAGAAAAGTAAACATAATTATTAGAGCGATTAAAAGAGATATTAAAATCACAAAGAAAGGCATTATAGACTGGCTTTGAACAATTTTTCTTTTATTAGTGAGAAAAAATGCGTTATTTTTTTAAAAAAAGAAAAATTAAGGAATGGAATTCGAAAAAAAGTGTAAGAATGATTTGCGTAGAATAATTTGTATTATTTATTTATAAGATTTAAAATCACTTAATCATATTTCAACATATTTAAACATACGACTATTAATTCATATCTACAATGAGCAATTCAAATTTTACAAAACTATTTTGATGCTATCTTATGAAAACATGCGTAGTTAGATGAATTTCTTCTTTTCTATTGTTCTATTGCTTATGAATCACTATATTACTACGATAAGAATTTTCCTATATTTAATCAATTTCTTTAATTTCGTAAGAAAATTGACGAAATCACGTATTTTTGGAAACCACAACTCTTAATATTGGAAACATCAATTCAGTGATGTATGCAGTCTGTTTTACTTGTACTAATGTGTGTGTAAGTTTTTTATTAATACTTTAAACTATAGTTCATTATTTCACATTCCAACAGCATCAAATTTTTACGGTTAAAAACACTTCCATTTTAAATGGATTTTTCGTTGGCTCAAACAATGAACTGCTCTTCATTTTCAACATTTCACGGAACAGTGACTGCTTATTGTTGTGTTAATAACCGATATTTCCACTGACATAAAATAAATAGTGATCTCATTTGTGATGTATCTTTATTCTTTAATGATCAAAAAGGACAATTAGTAATCTTGCAAGAAGTTTTATTTTCCAACTCAGAACAGACTTCATTTCAAGGATATGATTAAGAATAATAATATTGATAGAATTATACAAGTTTTTAAAAAGTGATTTTTAAGAAATACTGATCAAGGTCGCGAATTTAAATAAACTGTTCCTTCTGTTTGAATTTTTGCATACTTTTTTGATCAATTACACCAGAAGTACTTCATAATAATTCTTCATTTACATATGCGTATATTTAATAACTAGCTTATTAATGAGGACAAGGTTTCTTTTTTGGACGATTGTTATTAGCTTCACATAGTTTACATTTATTATGAAACTTCATTTATTAAATAAAGAAAAAAGGATTTGAATTTCAAATCTGACAAAATGCGAGCAGAATATTTAATTATATATATAAATATGTAAAGTGTAGAGAAGCAATATTGCAAGCAATTCAATTTGAAAAATAGAAAAGACCCCACAGAAGCCCTATATCATTTGAACTTTCTTACATATACTCAAGAATATGTTCATATACTCAAGATTATACGTATACTCGAGAATTTGGCTAGCATTTTTAATTAATTTTTAGTAGCATTTCAGTGGATTTAATTCCTTCACAATAACACAGATTAAATGAGGACATGTTTTGTGAAATGTCACCGTAACTATCTCTTAAGCTTTAATAATATAGGCTGTGCAATTCACATGTCTGTAATAGAAACAAATAGTTTCGTGTTGGCAATTCGGAATTATTCAAAAGCAGGTCGACACTTTTAATAGACGACCGGGGGTTTCACAATGTTACAATTGTAACTTGTTCAACCACTCGTCAAAAAATTGTTATATGCGCACTACATGCTTAAAATGCGGTGAATCTCACCGAACCAGTGACTGCCCCATTAGAGAAAAAATAGCGAACCCCGTATGCATTAATTGCAACAAGACAGGACACATGGCCAACTGGAGTCAGTGTGAAGAATTCCCTAAAAGAAAGCCGAAAAAAGGTGAAACGGTTCGCAATCGTAACACCATCACAGAAACTAACAAACCCTCCAAACCGGTCACACCAAATTTCTCCTTCGCAGCCGCCCTCTCGGGCGCTCCAAATAAAAATAATATTCTCGGAACTTCGGCCGCCCCCGAAGAAGCCCCTACAACAAATGGAAAAAACAATGAAAATCACTTTGGTTTTAAAGACGCGATCAGCGAATTAAGAAGATTCTTCCTCGACTACCCCTTTCTCTTAGAAATGGGAAGACAGTTCAGGTATGCAAAAGACGAAGAGAGGATTGATATCTTTTATCAAAATCTCGTCAAAAATCACGATCGAAAGGCCTAAATCTTAGCTCCCTTCACTTCAAATATCTCTCCAAATCTTAAGATTTTATGATTTCCTAACACTCGAGCGAGAACAATGGAGAGAGTTCCTCTCCCGTTACAGATCGCACTCCTTCCCGGCACCTCCCATCTCAAAGACTCGTTGAAAGCTCGCCCGCCCATTGGCCGGGAAACCCTCGACCATTGGTCGAGCAAGTCACTCCAATTGATCCTCGGTCGCGCGGCGACCCCGATTATCTAGCAATCCAGTACTTATTATTTCTACTTTAATTTTTAACAAGGGCAAGTAAAGAGTTTTCAATGCTATTCTCCAAATGTTCTGATAGGAGATTAAGATCTCATAGGAGATCAGGTGCTCCGATAGAAACCGTCAACACCTCAAAAGCAAACTAAATTATACATATTCTTAAAATGCTCTTCAAATCAAAAGAAAATTCTTGCAAGGCTATACAAGCAGAAAAATTACACAATACTAAATTAATTGTAAATATGTAAATTGTTTGTTTAAGGGAACCCTTTGTTCATTTTCCATATATGTAATTTCCTTATTCAAACATAGCTATTATTCAAATTACATTGCAGTTTCTTATCCAATAAGGATAAACTCTAATTAGTATGCTTTTAAATAAAATATAGCTCAATTTAATAATTATTATACATATTTATGCGGTTATACTTCCAATTCTCGCATTGTATAAGGAAAACTATCCACTAAAAGGGCGACAGATGATAAAAATACAGATACTAATCATTATCTTAAGCAGTTAACAAATAAATAAATAGTAACGCTGTACAGAACCGGGAAAATCTTGTTTGGTAAGCTTGCAACACTAAAAGTTCATTAAATAATTTTGTATTTATTTTCTATCAAAATTAATAAACTGAATTCGCAATCCTTTAAGAAAGTATTAAAAATGTGAGTAGTTTTCGTGAAGAAGAGGAAGAAACCTCGTCTTTCTAGCTTACTGTTATTTTTTCTTTAAATATAAGCTACACAGAAAACAAAGCAAATAACGTCAATTCCTTCTTACACTCAGCGAAACTTATTAAAAATCATGCACTGGCATTTTTTTTTATTCCGTACTATTCATTCACATTATGAGAAAGCTTATTAAAAACATTGGCTGGTGATTTTCCAGACTTTTTATGACCTCAAGTTAATATCAATATTTTCAAGACTACATAGCACCTTCACTTACTATTAAAGTTTCTTTAAAACAGGAGGATTTTCAAACTTTCGGACAAGAAAGTGCTCTTAAAAATGAAATGCAAAAAAACGTTTCTTAAAAACAAACACTGCTGAATCTGTAGTCACAAGACTAAAATATATTCGTGTTAAAAAGATTTTACCTATTTGCACACTACTTTTCTACATTCTCGCGACAGGTTTTTTTTAGAATGTCTGAAAAAAACATTGTTTAAGATGCTTTTATTGGTATTTCAAATATTTATTGAGAATATTTTTAGAGTTGCAAACACATCTCTCATCCAAGTTTAATTTTGGAGTAAGTTTTTTACAAAAGTTATCAGTTGTATAGATAAATTTTACAGTGAAAATATTGCATTACTTAATTATTCAATACATAGCGTCTGAGCTAAATTGATAATTCTGAAAGAGAATGAAGCTTCTACTCTCCTGAATGCATCACAATTGAGGAAAATTTGAAGGAACAACATTTAATAAGGTTCAGTAAAGAAAAAACAACGATTACAACATAAAGTTGACGAAAAAAAATGAACTTACTAAAGAAAAGAAAGAAAGAAAATTATAATGCATTCAGAACATAAAAAAACAATAACACATGAAAAGTAATGAGAAACAGCAACAATAGTATAGGAAGGCGGAATAAAACTAATTAATCCATTTCAGGAATGGGAAAATAACTATGCATAGTAAACGTATAAGCGAAGTTATTAAATAAAACAGCATTTATAATGAAGAAGGTATCAGAATAAATAACCTGCATGTGGCAAATACATAGAAAGAACGGAAAGTATGCGAACAAGTGGTTGCCATGGGTAACGCTAAATAAGGGTGGTAGTCGGAACTTGGAGCAGCTAAATATTGACATTCCGCTCGCACTAAATAAACCTTTCAACAGTTTGAAAATGTTTCTCAAATCGATTAGATAAACACTTAATTATGGGTAAATTAGAATTTATTTTCTTTAGCTCCTCTAATTTTCTAGAGCCAAGAAAATGTGCGATAAGTTTAAGAACCATTTTATAGTCTTAATATATTTTTATTTACCTTAACGAATGTGTATACAACCAAACAAATTGTATATTACTTCATATGTATAAACACACACAATATGACTAATACTGTCTTGCTATATTCCTTTTTAGTGTGCTTAGCTTTAAGTCATATTTATAGCAACAGCAATTTAGTATATGATTAATGATTATAAATGTAATACTTAACTCAGTGGCGCAACAGCCCATAAGAACCAAGGCATACTGAACCCAACTCAGTTATTTTAATGTAATAATTCACTTAAAAATTTTCTCGAAGGATTTTATTTAATTCATAATGGTCTTGAGCCCTCCTGGACTTCACGTGATAATTTTTAGCTTACCCACCTAACTGGAAATATATTATTAACAACAAATTTGTCTCCTAAGAAACTGCCACGTTCGTGGTTTTTAAAACAAAATGGTGCAATACATATTGCATCATCCGTGTATTCTGACCAGTCAAAGCTGAGATCACCGGATTGAGTAAATAATGCTTTTTTGTATCGTCTTAATGTCAGCGGGAATTTGTGTTGTGTTTTTTTGCTGTTTGTGTTGCGTGTGTTTTGATTAATAAAATTAATATGTGCAACTAAAATATCAAAAAGTCCCCTCAATCTCTTAACGACTGCAACCAGACAAAATTTTCTCCCCGAAAAATGTTTTACGTTAAGTGAAATCTTTTCATACATATATATTACTGTACATGCAAGTAGGGATACTAGTTTATATATTTGAAACAATTTTATAGGCATGAAGAAAGAAAACATTATATTGTTACGAACTTCTATTACGAAAAAAACTTATCAAAATATTTTTGAAGAATTTTTCGTAAAAGATCTGTAAAAAGGTAAAGTCAAACATTTCTTTTACTAGCTGTTTAAGATTTAATATGCACAATTTATGTCTTGATATGTTAACTCAATCATAAAGAAAAATTTGATTTACTACTAAAATTTGATTTATTTTTAACTAATTAAGGAGAATTTAGAAATAAATATAGCTTAAATGACGTCAAAAATATAACTTTTTCGAATAATTTCTTCACATAGAAATTAAATAGTTTAAATAATTAAATTTAGAGTTTTACATTCTCATTCTCATAGAAATTTATCAAATGGAATCCTGGCTTCTGAAAAGTAAAAATTCAAAATTTAAATTGCTTCAAATTCTTATTCGTTTTATTTATGCTAATATAATTTTTACCCCGCTACATGCAAATGTATTTCAACAAACATTGTAGGTTATCTTTCTCTGGAGATTAACTGCACATTTTAAAAGATAATTTAAAACTGGGAAACTCATTCCTCAAAGGAATCCATTTCAAAAATTTCACGTAAAGTTCAATGAAAAGGACAGAAAACTCCAAGCACACAACCAAGATGTGCGCTGAATATGAACTTTTAAGTACTATTTCAAGATTGATTATGTATGTTATGTATGAAAACATAACATATATCTGAGAAATAACGTGCTTCCGCTAAATAAATGCTAGGTTTCTAAATTTAGTTGGAAAGTGAATTTATGTTTCATTTATATAGATTTTAAGGGGGAGGGGACTGTATGTGTGCGTTTCTCTTCCACACACATACCCTACCCCACTCTTTTGCACGTCATAGAATAATTGTTTAGGAATTGCTAATAGGGAGCAAGTTTTCCTGCGTTTTAAAACCTGTCAGTAGGCGAAAATGGGAAGATAAAAAAATAATTCATTCTTAGCTTTGGAATTGTTTGAATTGCTGCAGAATTTTTCAAGTAAGCTATACAAAGAAAGCGGATATCAAATGATATTATTTTGCAAATCAACGTCATTAATACTTGTATTATATAAAACGGTTTATTTATGTGACTATGATTTAGGATATATTCATACTTGATCTTTAGAATTTATCAGAGTAAAAGGAACAACAAAGGAGAAAGACCTTTATCATACAAATAAGAAAAGATTGTAAACCATAAAAAAAAGGAAAAAGCCAAATGCCGTATGCTTTTCAGGGATAGATAAATAAACAATAATATCTTTTTATAATCATATCTAAATTAAATGGTCGCGAGTAAAAATTTTTGACATATACTCATGATCTTAAATTTAGCGCTAAAAAATGTCCTCAAAAATAATTAGAAGTGTTTAGCCTTCTACTAAAATTTAGAGGTTAACAGTTATTCTACTTTGACGTTTATAAGAATAATTGCATTGTACAGTCATTTTTCAGATTGGCAGCTTTATTTAGAATCAAGTTATATGCGAAATGTTTGTATACTGTAGTTAGGATTTATCCAATGAACTGCCTTCTACAAAATTATAGTTGCAATTTTTCACAATAAGTTGTTTATAAAATCTTTCAATTACTAAGCAATTTCCATCAATTTTTTAAAAAAAATGTTCAAAAACTTATTCAGATTTACTTTACTCGACTTTTACTGTGATCCTAAAGCATTACAACATAAATTAAGAAACAATTCATAAAAATTAGATTTCTTATAATGGCGTTTAGAAATATCCTCCTTTAGTCAAACAAAGATGTGTAAATAAAAATGAATTTTTATTTTGATTATACTATCAATAAATTCACTGTGTATAATTAAAAATATTCATATAAACAACATTCATTTAGTTGCCAAAATATGATAAAACAGAAGCTGTTTATTTCGTCTCTTTTAATAAACAATGTTAAAGACTCCATGCCAGTTCATCATTTAAAACTACAACTGATTTTAACAGAAGAGTCGAATTCCAGAATATTTTCCATCAGAAAGTTAAAATATTTTACTGAGACAGAAGAATCATGTATCGAATTCAAAAAAAGGCAAAACCTTTTCGTGGAAAATCTTTCAGGGAGGCGAAAAGTAAACATGTTATCTAAATATCATTTTAAACAGTCTTATTTTTAAGAAAACGGTATATCACTTGGATATCAATTTCAGGGTCTTTTGACATCAAATGGATAAAAAAGTTAAATCAATTCTTCGCGTCACCTGATCTTCCTTGCAGTGTTATTGATGGAACTTTTATCTCATTTAATTAAATTCCAAAAAAAATAATTTGATGAAGGAATATTATTTTGAAAGAGAGCAAAACAGAGTAATGTTACTTGATAAACAGAACGTCGTGTATTTTTGATTTACGTAACAGGTTTCAGAGAACTCTGAGATATGAAACTTATAATTTAAAAAATCGTTTTCAAATGCATTCTCCGAATAATGTGAAATGTAAACAATTTTCTTTATACCTACGCAAATTTTATGAACGTAATTCGATCTTTATTATTGTCAAAAATTATTTGGAAGCGAGTTTAATTATTCGAATAAGGCAAAGTTCTGATGGATGTTGGAACAAATAAAACTTGTTTTGAATGTATAAGTTATTTATCTTTAAGCAATTGAATCTGTTTGTAGAAATCAGTAATCATTCTATACTTTTAAGAAAACACCAAAGGAAAGAAATAGGATTAAAGTAGTTCAAACACCAATGAGGTTGTTTAAATTGATATACAAACTTTAAAGAGAAGCTTTTTTTAACTTGCAAATTTCCAAAAAATAATACTGTATGTTTTAATCGATCATTTATTCCAACATAAGTAAACACAAAGACAGAAAAGGAGAAGGATGTAAAAATAGATCAAGCAGAATTTCCTGGAACTTGATCCTGCTAGGATTCCTTCCCCCCGCCTTCTTCAGTCCAACAAGTATATAAATCCTTCTTGCACGTTTCAATTTCAAAACAAGAAAAAACCATACCAAGACATCCCCTGACTTGCTTTTGAAACTCCCTTAATCGATTTTTGCTCCCCACCGTTCAACTTTTCTCATTCCTCCAAACAGGGTTGCCAGGATTCTAGTACACAACAAACGTCTTATGTTTAACAGTTATATGAAATGGCTTGCTTATTCAAAATGAAGAATTCTCAAAATATATGTTTCAAAATCCACCAGTTGATAGATGAAGAACTTGCAGTCTGTTTGCATTTAATTTTTTCAAAATTTTAATGTTTCGATAAAAAAAGGGAGAGGAGAGAAATCAAGTGTATGGCACAAATAGCAATAAATGAGATTAACAATTTAAATAAAAACTAATAATTTCAATAAATAAACAATTTAAATAAAAAGTGTGATAGCAGTTGAAAGATTTTGATCGTCATTATACTTTGTTGAAAGAACTCAGTAATATCTTTCAGGTGTAATCTCATAATGAGACGCAAGAAATACACATTTCTTTTGCATTACAACAAATTGCTTAAACAAAAATTTCGATGCCGAGAAATTCACACTCACACAAATTATACAGTAATAACTGTAAAAGTTACAGCAACTTTTCCTAATCAACGTTTCATTAAAGGTTTAATTTAACAGACAACCACATTGACTAAAACTAATTCCTTTATCACATATTTCTTAACGAGCGTAGAAATAAAAAAGATAAAATTAAATCTGGGCAAAGTGTTTGACATTCCTTTTTAGCCCAATTTTGGCATTCCTATTATAAGATAAATAATTAATCACTTTCACATCGAAATATTTTGCTACCCCGACTGTACCTATAGGAAAACATCAAGAAAGAGAGAATTTAAATTAACATATAAAATTTTTCTGCCAGTTAAAATCTAGTCTCGCACTTAACAAATTTCAGCTTAAATATTAGATACATAATGATAACTAATTTTAATTTTCAGGATGTAAATGGCGAAAAATTACATGAATTTAAGGTTCTAAATATAAGTGTTACATGTGACGAAGGACTTCTCTTCTTAAATTACGAATATCTAACAATAAAAACATCTAAGTGTTATGATAACACGCTCAGGAATCTAGTAGAAAAGGTGACGAACTCCTTCATTTCAGGATATATGCGCTGAAGCGTAAAATCTAAAGATAACGGTACAGGAACATGTGGCAGAAGATCTGGAGCACGACTTGATGAATCACGTAATTCGAGATTTAAACAAAACAGAATGCATCAAAACATATTTTAAATTAAAATGACGCCAATCAGTTCCTTTTTCCAGACATTTAAATTCAGATGGATACTTAGAAAAATAAAATGTTTTCAACGATATTTTAAATATAAATGTTAGTTTTTGTAGAGATATTTCTCAACTTTTTTTTCATTTACAACGTTAACGTTTATTGTTTCCTCCTCACCGCGTCCTTAACTCAAACTTCCTGGTATTGATTTTCGCCAAGAGTGATCTCAATTCTATTTGTGTGTTTATTTACAACTTAGTCCAAAAATTAATCGTTTATTTAATTTACTTTAATTGCAAGTGTCAGCAAAATGCAAACACCATTCAATTATATTGCAGCAGTTATTACCATAGTGGTTTCATTTATATTTGTTTCGGTTTGCAACGCGCTGCCAATCAAGCACTCAAGAACTGCAAATGGTAGTAGAACTTCACTTAGCTCTAAATAACCAGAAATTTGAAACTCAACAGTGTGGCTTTAAAGCCAGAAAAAAAGTTTATTCATTCTTTTTTACAAAAAAAAAAAAAAAAAAAAACCCTACTATTCATCACATTAAAAAAATTAAACAAATAGTAAATAGTAATAAGTACTCCAATTAAAGTGCTGAAAGTACCTAAATTTTAACGAAAAACAAAAAATATAAAACTAAAAATGAAATACAGTTGGACCCCGATTTACTTAAACCCTTTTTAACGAATTTTCCCCAGTTAAAACGAAAGCAAAAATCCTTTATTTAAAGAAAAATAAACCCCGAATTCACGAATTATTTCAACAGCTGAAAATTTATTTTTATGAGTTTGTATTAGAAAAAAATTGGATTTTTTTTTCTTGTCAAATGACATATCTTTTGTTCCGAACAAGAAAACGCTATTATCTTGCAAGAAGCAAATTTCGACAGGAAAGGGTGCTGACCATTATCAGACTTTACAGCTGCAGATGAATCATCATGAGTGCAACCTATCATGTGAGTTTTGAATAGGACAGAAAATTCCTTTCTTGTCCCTTTCCACTCCACAACGAAGGAGATATTTTGAGGTTTTAACGATTATGTTACATCTGTGAAGCTGAAGTTGAAGAAATTGTTGATTTGTCCGAGCCAATGACTAGTAATTCTGATGCAGAAATTGTTAATAAAACTTCTAATAAAACTGTTAAATTTTCTAATGCTTTACATCAGAGATCGCAAAAGTGGTGTCCCGCGAGAAAATTTTGCTGGTCCCCAGAAAAATGCGGAATATACTCACACATCACGTTAAGTTAGGTTTTAAGATGCATTGATTGTGCTCTTAGATCACAATATTTTTTATAAATACACTCAGGAACATTGAAAATAGCGACTCTAGAAAAAGCATCGGATTGAAATGAAATTTAATACACATAATGACAAAGATGAGAGATTCACTTGATCTCAAAACAAGACAATTAAACGAATACAGGGTGTGCAACGACACAAATACTGGACAACTTCAATAGCGCGTTGGACCACCTCCAGCTGCAATACATGCCGCCACACGGTCCGGCATTGAGTTGATTAGACACCTTATGTTGTCCTGAGGCAGATGGACCCACAAATCTTGAACAGCCAACTCTAAATCATGTACAGAGTGACACGATGGCATCTGCCGTTTTAGCTGATCCCACACGTGCTCTACAGGGGACAAATCGGGGGAGCGGACCGGCCATGGAAGAGTCAGAAAATGACGTAGGAAGTCTTGAGCAACTCTTGCTGTATGCGGACGAGCATTATCTTGCTGGAAAATTGCCCCTGGGAGACCATTTAGAAAAGGTCCTACATGGGGTCGAAGAATATCATCAACGTAACGTTGGCCCGTTAAGGTTCCACGCATCACAATTAAAATGGACCGGCTATCATAGGCTATGGCCCCCCAGACCATTACACCAGCTGTGCGGGCAGTGTGGCGTAGAACAGTGTGGAGGGAATTGTACCGCTCACCAGGGTGCCTCCACACCCGTACACGGTTATCATCTGTCCCCAAAACAAACCGGGATTCATCCCTAAACACAACCTTTTGCCAATCTGTGACATTCCACATTGATCTAGCTTGTCACCACTGTAGACGCAGTTGCCGATGTTCCGGTGTTAAAGGGAGTGCACGGAAAGGGCGCTTGGATTCAAGATTTGCTTCTGCAAGGTGTCTGGAAATTGTTTGTGGAACAATTGCTACGCCTACGTCTGCTCGTATCGTTGAACGAGTCCCTGTGGGGTCCACAAGTGCTTGCCGCACGATCCTTCGATCCTCTCTCCTCGTGATCTTCCTGGTTGCTTCAGACCCGGTTTTCCACGCGTGGGTACCTTTTCGTGTCCACTGCTCCCAACAATTTCTAACGGCCCTCTCCGAACGATCCACCTAGCCAGCAACACGGCGCGTCGACCAGCTTGCAGTTTTCATCCCGATGATCAGGCCTCTCTCAAACTCACTTAACTGTGAGAAATGTCTTCTAGTACGTTTACCTGGCATGTTTCGCTTATCAAAGTCTTCCTACAATCGGCGGGTAATCGCCACGTTTATGAATCTTCGAATTTGCGCTGTCTTATATAGCACCCTCTTCCTGATTGTAGCGCCACCTCGGTGTGTATGAGCAATGCGTATTGGCACAAAACTTGGATCATTTGCATATCACATTAAGCTGTACTTATTTGCAAAGTTTCGCGATTGTAGTGGCCGCGGTAGCCGAGTGGTATAGGTATCGGATCGTGGCTTGCCTGGTCACGAGTTCGAGCCCAGTACCACTAAAGACCCGCCGTGTAGGGCAGCGATGCACGTTAAATCTGTCGAGAGCTGAAACGTCCTCCCGTTGGTGTGGTGTGGTAGTTAGGAGAAGGGGGTGCTAGCTCAGGTGTCATCCACGTCACTTGACCATGGCTCAAAATTACGTGGTCCGTCGCCAAAAGCCCTCGTGTAGCTGAACAGTGCGACGTTAATATTGAATCAATCAATCAATTCGCGATTGTACTTAGCTTCCTTCTTGGGTCGCTATTTTCAATGTCCCTGAGTGTATATTTAACACTTAAAAAAATCCTATTAGTGGTCCGCGGGATTTAAATTATGAATTTACTAGTCTGTGAGGTCAAAAAGTTTAACGACCGCTGCTTTACATTGTTTAGAAACTGGGAAAACATACCTTATGCAGCAAGATGCTAATGACGCAGTATTTTCTTCTCTGCATGAAGTCGAAAAAGAATTCTCCGAGTCAGAAATCAAAACGATTTTTAAATATCTGTTAGTCTATATTTTAAAATTTCCAATTAACTGGTGTGCAATAATTATCTAGCAGTATTTTTAGCTACTGAATAAAAAGTGAGTAATTTCTAACAATGGATATTTTTTGTAAGTTGCTTAGTATAGAATTTCTAAAAGGTAAGAGCAAAAAATTTGTATTTTGTTTCACACCGATCTAACAAATAACCACGGTCCCGATGAATTCGCTAAATTGGGGTACGATTATATATTATATATATATATATATATATATATATATATATATATATATATATATATATATTCACTGACAAAATTTACTACTACATCACTTACACGTTGTCATAGTTACAGAACAAAAAATAAATAAATAAAATAAAAAATTCTTAAACTCCAAGATCACACACAGAAGTTCGCAATGCATTTCTTGTGAATTACAAGTTTTAGTGAGTTATACCCATGGTTTCTTTTATTATTTTGTCCGCAACAGTATTCCACTTTCTGAGTACTGCAAGGTTAAATAAAAATATTTCAACACGAGAGCAAGTAATAGTAGAATGTTTATTTTCAACTCCGAAAAAGAAAATTCAAAAGTTGTGCTGTAATAGTTTACTTTTTGCTATTACTATACATGAGGAAACTTACTACATACTTCATTACAACTCATATGTGTGATGCAAGATTCTTCTTTGCTATTCTATCTTATGCATATATATATTTATAAAATAAATAATCATATCTTAAATAATCGTATGCTATTTGTAGCATAATTGTCTTAAGCTTTTATTAAATTGAATAACCATTAATAAGTAAGATGTTGCCTAAATATTTTTAACACTTTCAAACCATTAATTTTTAGGTACGGAGCTTTTCAATATCAATAAAATAAAAAATGTGTCTGAAAACGTATAAAAAAACTGCTGATGAATATTATTCATCGCATTATTTAATTTTCTCTCTCTCATACCTTTTCTATTTTAGTACTTTTGTCCTTTCTTAGGTCGGAGACAGAAAGTCTTGTATTTATATCACAAAATAATACAAAACAGAAAAAAGTATTATGAAACGCTGTTCAAAACACTACGAAAAAAAGACCGAGATGAGGTTAAGAAAATTCCCGATTTCCTTTTCTACAACTCATTCATTCATAAAATTACAAAAAGACTGAAATAAGTGATTAAATGAATCATTAACACGTCATGATGTACTTGACGAAATACATTTAGACAATTTCGCAACTCGAAAGGTTATTTTAGAAGTGAGTGAACGAGTTTATACACATATATAACCACGAGATTCACCGTTAACCGTTAGACGGAAGAATTCAAAAACCGGCTTGGGGGTGGGGGGTTACTTGGGGCCATATGAGTCATCGTTATTTAATTTCTTTTTCTTGGCTTTCTTTCTTTGCTTTAAGTTCTTCGATACCTGAAAAACAAATAATACTCCCGCCAAACCACTTCTTCGCCACTGTGTGTAAAATCTGGTTTTCGATATTACGGAGACTCAGGAAATTTGTCTGCAATTTGATGGGAAACGTGCGGGGGGTTCATTCGGTCACTCGTGTTAATGAAGCAATTGAAGGGAAACAGAGCGTGATATGTTTTGTATTGATTGCTGAAAAGAGGATACTTTTCCACAATAGGTAATTAAAAATCATGATGCGTAAAAATATATACATATATATCTTCGTCTTTTGTTCAATTGCGCCAAGGAATATAAATTATGGTTACTAGTACTTTTGTAAAATACTTTTTTATTAAATTGGGTTTTTCCACTTCTACAGTGTTATAATCGCGATTATAATGCGTTATATAGTTTCTAAGTTAATTAATAGATGTTTTTTTGTTATCTTGGATTTTGAATGTATTGTGTTGCCCCTTTCTCTCTTAATTCTTTAATATTTAAAACTCTATATTAAGATTTCTTTTATTACTCTTTCTAAATTGATTTTCCGTTCTTTTTTTTTTTTTGAAAGAGTTTAATTTTACAGATTATATTCGAAAATGATTGTAATTAACATTAATCCAATATTTTTATGTAAATATTCCCTTATTCAGAGATACACAGGATCAGTGGCGCACACAAGGGGGGTCCGGATCCCCCCAAAGCCCTTGATTTTTTTCCCGATTGATTATAATTCTAAGTATGTAGTACGTAAAATTTAATTACTTGTTATTAATGATTAATTTTATTAATTAATGCTAATTATTTATTCAAAAATTAGTTTTTTACTGTGTTTTGTTCCTGAAAATCGACAAAATCAAAAGGAGCATGATACAAGAATGGTGAATTTTCGACCCCGGACCCCCCTTGAAAAATTCCTGTGTGCGCCACTGCACAGGATTATAAGAGATTTGTATAATTATGGCTTTTTACGCTCACAAAACTTTTTAATTGGATTTTTTAAATATAATATTAATTTTTAAATTTTAATTAAATAAATAAATTTTATTTGAATTTTGGTATGTTTTATAACTACTTTCATCGATATTTATGCAATCTATTATGCGTATGAAGTCTTACAATTTTAAGCAAATAAGCTAATAATAGCATTTTGACGACACTATAAGAAAAAGAATAGTCTAAAAATATTATTAGGAATTTCTAGTTGTTTTCAAGGCTTTTTTCTATCCGGATAATTTCTAGTACGGTGACAAATAACGCATCACTTATATAGTTACTACATTCCTCTTCTTCCTTAATGAAACAGTTGGATTTCCTACATTTCATCAATAAATCTAAGAAAAATTTTCTAGAATATGTTTACTAATAAATGTACAAGTTTAAACAATGATAGATCAGTTTTTTGAGAGACTAGAATAATTAATCCGAGTTGACTTCAGGCAATTTGTTGAGTAACTACTTCAAGTGTATATATATCCTATAATGGAATCAAAATTAAAAAACCGAGTCTCCTATTAAGTGAATAAATTTTTAGCAGAATTGAGTAGATTTGGGAAGATGAATTTTTTGAATACGAAGTATAGTGAATTTTTAAAACATTACACCCCAGATATTTTCTTTTGGAAAATAAAATATTTCGAATGATGAAGCACAATCATGTCTATGACCTACAGCAATTTAGACGTTAATTGGTATGTTAGACAGTGGCGCAAGCAAGGGAAGGGAGAGGGAGGGGTCCACGGGTCCAGACCCTACCATAGCCCATGATTTTTTTTTGATTTATTATAATTCAATGCATATAATGCGTAAAATGTAATTAGTAATTGTTATTAATAATTTATTTATTTAATTAATTAATGCTACCACACTTATTTATTCAATAATTAATTTTTACTGATTTTTTTTTATCCCGACGATTGACAAAATAACAAAAAAATATGTTTGGCGGCGTATTGGGGTATGATTCGAGAATGATGGACTTTCGACCCCCTCCCCTTGAAAAATTCATGTCTGCGCCACTGGTGTTAGGAATAACTATCATTCTTATGTACGGAAAAAAATTATTTAATTTTTTCTTAATTCAAGAGGGAAAGTTGTTTACGTTGATTTGATAGTTGAATTCAATAAAAAAATTTATATATAACTGAAACAAGGATTCATTAAAGTATTATTCTAAGTAGATTTTGCATTAAAGCCTATCCTGACTCTAATCTCTTAATTTAATCACGAAATATAGATTCCATTTCTGTTTACTTGATCTTCTTTATTAGACAACTAAGTGACTGAAAAGAATTTTTTTTCTCCTTCTTGTGAATAAACAGTTTATTTTCTTAAATGTTATGCCGTCAGAATCATATAAACTAAACATTATTTTTGAGCAACCACTAAATATTTCTTTATTTTTCCGACTATTTTTTCTCTAGATCTAGAATGATTTTTTTAATATAATCGGCTTCATACCGTAGACAAATTTTAATAATATCAACTTACATTCAACTTATCATGTTGAATTTTCCCTGGAGTGCAGCATGAGGAATTTTTTTTTAAAAAAAATATTACAAAAAAGAGGTTTTAAAAAAATTGTTGTCTTGTTCGAGAACGATTTATTTATTCCCATTTCTGATTATTATTATTTGACGCGATCTCTCCATTGCACACACAAGTATCTATTTACCGATCACATTTTCTTTCTTTTAAAGAAAACTTTGTAGTCGGGAAAAGAAATTTTATAGCATTAGAGCCAAAGCATTCTCCTCCCCCCCCAAAAAAAAAATATTTCACGCGGAGTTTGAATAAAATAAAGTTTTTCTTTTCAAGATATTTCACGAAGTTTAAATTAAATAATTTTTTTTTTAAATTTTAGAAATATGTAAAAGAATTCGTTCATCTAATGATTCGAGGAAAATATAAGGGAATTTTAAGAGTTCCCTGATCTTCTTCATCTAAGCACGTGCTCAAAATTCTTATTATCGTGACTCAATTTCAAATTCTACGCAAAAAATATTCAAAACACAAAAACAGCTTCACATCTAATTCATCGATCCAAAATTTCTTCATTCTCAAGAAATATCATCAACAAAAAGAATTTCTACCTCATGTAATTTAAAACTGTTCCACTAACAATTCGGATACATATGCGCTCGATCAAATATAAAACTGCTCAACTTAGTCTTGTTCTTCAAGTGTATATTAAACTTTTTTAAGAGCTGTCATTAGAGTTAAAGATCTTCTCGGTACTGTCGTTTCAAGCACCATTAAAACACTACTTCGTTGCCACGAACGAAATTTCATTGAAAAGTACCCCAGAATAAAATCATCACTTTTCTCATCAATTGACCAATTGAAATCTTACTGAATTAAGTCTTATCTAAAATCCTCTGTCAAAGTCGGTACACCCATAAAAAAAAAAAGATCAATAATTATTATTATTACTATTTATAAGCTTCTACCGCGTTTTGCGTTTTATCTATTTTCAAGAAGCAATGTTACTTGTACTACGATGTTTGTTACTAACGTTGTCTCCAAATGTTAAGAAATCTAACTTTATCTATCAATCAAAAGGCTTGTCAATAAAGTGAAACCTGAAAAAAAGGGTTTTTTTTTAATCTTAATTATATATATAGAGAGAGAGATTTTTATCTTTCCAACCAAAATTGAGGTAATCAGAGACATTCTCTAATTATTTATAAATTAAGAAAATATGACAGTAGAATATATATGCATTTAAAGCACTATATAATTTAGAATTCCCAATTATCTGAATATTCCAGTGGAGCACATCTGCTCTGAACCCCCACCCCCCATAGCCCTTGATTTTTTTTTCCGATTGATTATAACCCTATGTACATAGTACGTAAAATTTAACTAAGTATTTGTTATTAATAATTAATCTTATTAATTAATGCAATTGTTTATTCAATAATTAATTTTTTAATATTTTTTGATCCCGAAAATTGACAAAATTAAAAGAATATGCTGGGCATCGTATTGGAGCATGATACGAGAATGGTGGACTTTCGACCCTGAACCTCCCTCCCCTTGAAAAATTCACGTGTTCGCCACTGGAATATTCCATATTCTCTTTTCCTTTCTTGCCTATCTCACCTCACATTCGAATAATAGTTTTCATTCTTTCACACTTTAAAATATCCAGTTTCACGACCATTCTTTTACTCGACATAAATTCTTCATATTGATCAATAAAATTAATGCTTTAGATCAGGGGTGTCCAACACGCAGCCCACTGACTCCTTTTTAAAAAAAAAAATTAAATATCAGGTTTTTAAAGTTTTTTCATTTTGAAATTTATTTGAGGGGAAATTTATTTTTGTATATAAATCTACAATGTTCTTGCCTGTTACCTGTTCTTGTTTTAAAATAAATCCTGTTTGATAATAGAAATTTCCTTTAGATTAAAATAGATTTATATTTTATATCAAACAGTTACATTTAATTTTACTATAATAAATTACTTTTTAAATAAATTCCGCGAATTGCATTATGCATATCCTTTACTATGGATGGTACATGATTCTCTATGTGTGCGACTTTCATTTCTCCTCCTCCTTTTCTGTTTGGAGTGCCCAAAAAGCAAGAGGCAGTCAGAGATGTTTTTTAAAGTTTAAAAAATATATTCAGGACGGCTAAGATAAAGGACAATATATACTTAATCGTTTGAGAATGACAGCACTATCGAATTTCAACAATTAGTAACGAAAGATCAATTCAAAAGGAATACCGTAATTTTCAAGAAAATGGCAACTGTAATAATTTAAACATTATTTAATCATTGTATTATTATATATATTATAAAAAAATTATTAAATTATCTACTTCTGTATACAGGAAAAACAATGAAAACAATAATAATAATCCATTCTGTTTTAAATTTTCACTCCAATAAATGTTTTTTTGTTTCCAAATCTGATATAAAGGTACATGTTTTTATGTGCGGCCCGCGAGAGATTATAATGTTTTTCCGAAGTGACCCGCAAGGTCATTTGGGTTGGATACCCCTGCTTTAGATAATACGTCTTCCTTGAAGCAAACAGAAAATTCATTCCTAATTCAATTCTGCCGTTTCTACCTACAGAATTTATAAACAATAAGATTTATTCTGTGTCGAAAAACTACATTGGTGTTGATCAATTAATTCATAAGATAGTAAAATTCTAGCATTTCCCCTTTGAAACACTTCTAGATATTTTACGAAAGCTTTTCTTGTAAATCGATTTATTCCTATATTTACTGTGGGATACTTAAAGAGCCCTCAAGCCCTTGCTCGGATTCAAGAGTAGAAACTTGGTTTTCGATCATAAATAATCCAATTTGTTTTATTTTCCAAAGGAATGTTATATCGCTAATTGTATTAAAATTTACTGATTTCATATCCATTCAGTAAAATGCGATACTACCCTACACGCGAGTAAATGCATTCATGCACGCCCAATGCTAAGGTTGCGTGTGGGTTTGTCATCAAGTCAGTTTGTGATGGAAGCTTTGATTGGGAGCAACGTGGAAAGCTAGTATAATTCAGTTGGCATTAATGAAAATAACTAAATCCAGAAATGTCATTTCGTTTTAATGCAATAACAATGTTTCTATAACTTTGTTCATTATATTGTACGAAAACTAAGATAAATATGTTCTGGCGCTTTCTTCTGTTTTGTAAACAGAGGAACGCGTGTAGATGCAATGTTTAATCTCCGTGTTTCTAATTTCGTTTTGAAATAAAACAAACAAGGCGAAATTCTCGTTTTCTGTATAAATTTGGAAAATATAATTAAGTTTCGAAGCTAAACTGTGCAATTTACATGTCGAATTTCTGTTAAACCAAATATTGTGACTGCAAAGATTTAGTGTTTGCTATAAAATGATGAAGGTACAAGAGGAATTCAGTGACGAATTCTTGATTAAACAATCAAAAAGAGAACTATATGATTCAGATTAGGACGTGATCAAGAAGTTAGCACTAAAAATAGCTGAGAATTTTCTTTAATTTTATCACAGTTTAAAGGAAAATAATAGATCGAAACAAAACAGCTACATTTGTTTTCTTTTACTACCCATATTAACTGCTGATATTTAGCGATGTTAAATTTATTAATATAAATCTATCGCGCAGCTTTTAAAGTATAAGTCGGCACACATGTGTTAAACACGAACAGCCTTAGTGTAAAGCGATAGAATAATTGAAATAATGCGTGATATATTGGATCTACAGAAATCATCATCGAGAAAACAGTCGTTCTGTTAATAGTTATGCCTATACGATTCAATGGATTAACGAAATTCTCTTTAGCAGCAACACACGAAAAGTTATATTTTTTTTTCGCGATTCATTTGTGCATGCTTTTAACATGAAAGCTTTGTTTTTCCTCAGCAATCAGAGGGGGAATCTAAGATTGTAAACTCGAGTGACCGTGTAAAATATGTTATCAAAATCCTAAGACCTAATAGGTCTATTTATCTGTGACAAAAAAAAAAATTGTATTGGATGCGTAAACGGGAAATATGTTTTTTTATTAAATTACTTTAAACTTGAATAATATCAATAACGTTTTATTGAATCTGCAGACCGTAAGATCCGCCGTATAACGCGAAATTTTAACACAAAAATAAGACCGTAGAAAAAAAACACTTTTTCTTGGCCTTTGTAATTAATGTTACACAAAGTTAGATACAAAACATGGATAACTTCGGATGAAGCACTGTTTAATCTGTCATTCACAACTGTAAAACGAAGATACTATGTATTTCACACGAAAAGCATCGTAAAGATACTGCTGTTTTTCAAAAGGTAAGTTGGCAGTCAGGTGTTATGACTTGCGTGGGAATATCCTCTCAAGGTTCAACGAAACCATTTTTTGTAGAACCAAAGGCCAAAATTGATGCTTAATACTATCAGAATAAAGTTTTTAAGTACATGATCAAAGAAAGTAAACGTCTTTACCCTCAAGGAAACTTCGTTTTTCACTAAGATTCTGCACTAAGTCATACTGCAAAATCAACTATAAAATGGCTGAAAGATTAAAAATAAATATTCTTCCTCCTGCGTTAATTGGATACCAACCTCCCCTGACTGTGTTCCTTGCGATTATTTTTTATGGGGATACTTAAAAGAATAACTAAATAGACGTAAAGTAAGGACACTTCAAGGGCTACAAAAAGCAGTCAAAGAGTAAGTTGGAAAAATACCCCCAAAAATGGTCGAAAAAGCTCTTTTGGCTTGGCCTAAATGTTTACGTAAAATATATTATGCTAAAGGAAACCACATCGAGAATTTCATGTAAATAACTTAATTCATCAAAAATTGATGATGCTCTGAAATTGGTCACATTGTTTTTGAATCATTCGGTAATGCATTTAATAAAACATCTTGAATATGGTCAAAAAACTAGCAATGGGGGAGGGGGAGAGTTATATTAACGTCGCACTATAAAGCTGCACGAGGGCTTCTGGCAACGGACGTCGTAATTTTGAGCAATAATAAAGTGACGAGGACAACAACTGAGTTGGAGCCCCTTCTTTTAACTTCTACACCACAGCAACGGGAGGACATATGAGCCTCGAGATTTAACGTACATCGGCCCTCTCTACACGGTGGGTCTTCAGCAGTACTAGCCTCGAACTCATGACATAGCATCCACGAATCAGTGGCCTTAACCACTAGCAATGTGGGGAGATTACAATTCCCTAATCACACTTTTTAAATAAAATACGGTTATTTTTTAAGCATATTTTTAACTTATATATAGCAAATAAACTTTAAGAACCTTTTTTTATAATCCATCAAGGGTGTGTACTTATGTTAAACAAAATACTCTAAATTAGGAGTCGGCAACCTTTTGACTGTGGCGTGCCAAGCCAATCTACAAATATGATTCAGCATGCCACGCAGTAGGACATATCTGAAACAATTCGATTCCCGCGAAAATGCCTGCAAAGTTAGAGAATAGAAGTGATTAGAATAGATATTTACTTGTTTTTTACATATTAATTTGGCATCATTTAAAGATATTTTAACATAAAAATAAATAGCATAAAATATAACTATTTCTTCAACATAAATAAAATAAATTAAAATTGTACTTATATTATGTATTTTTATAAACATTTATTAAAATAAGAAATAGACAACATAAAATATAAGTATTCCCCTTCATTATACTTCAATAAAAAAAAAGTTTTAATGCAAACCTAGTGTTTGCACCGCTCTACTTCATATCGCGAAATCAGGGATATAATTTGGATTTTCAATTTGACATGATTCTAAACATTCAGTTGTTAACAGCTTCCTTGCGTATTTGAAATATTTCTCATAAGATAAAAGATTTGATCACTTAGATAATTAGAACCAACAGGACCAAAGTACATGCCATTTTCTCTCTTCAAACAACTAAATCCCTTCAGCAATGACATTCAAATAATTTACAAAACAACAATAGATTTATCTATAGAGTTAGTTATCTTTCAGATTTTTGCTGGATTCCGTAAATGTTCATAATTATGAAGATGTTAATTAAACAAGGTACATAACAAAGTTATCAACTTCCATCGACTCAAAAATTGACAAATTTGTAAAGTAGTGTAGAGTGCCACTGAGAATTGCGCCGCGTGCCACATGTGGCACGTGTACCGTAGGTTGCCGACCCCTGCTCTAAATCATACAATTTGGTAATCTACATAAAAGTCATGTTAATTATTTTCAATTTGTATTTGACTCAGTAGTTTCTTTGCTTTTGAAATGTTAACGCTCCGCTGCTCTTACAACCGAAACGATTACAAACCTACCGAAATGAAACGTTTGTTCACAAGCGTTAAGTTTGAAATTAATCGGATGTCAGGCAGACGCTGGACAATCTAAATAATAGCATCTTGAGCAATAAAGCCAAGTCATTTAATATTTGTCACTTCTCAGACACATTTAATTGAATAGATGCGTGTTATGACACATTTAATTGATTACATGTGTAATGTACTTGTATGTTATTAGAGAAGAGAGAGACTGCATTCACACACACACACACACACAATCTGACATTCAATTTATCCTAAGCTAATTCAACCATGGAGAGCGGAAACGTTACTTCTTTTCTGCTCCAGTAGAAAGCAATTTCAGGTCTACTGATACAAATTGACGCTTTGCTACTAGGCGCCATTTTCTCGCATGTTGCTATCACCAGTGTTGCGAAATTTAGTTAAAGTAGGTATATCAATCCATGCTGGCTTTATAGATAAATTTTGATCTTATATGAGGCTGAAGAGATTTTTTTTCTATAAGATTGAAAATGATATTTTAAAAAAATTATTATTGTAGCCATATGATGGTATAGAACAGGAGTCGGCAGCGTATGGCACTCGTACCACACGGTACAATTTTCTCAGAGTGGCACTTTACACTACTCTACAATTTTTTAAATGTTTGATTGGATGGAAGTTGATAAATTTGTAATGGACCCCTTATTTGACAAACATCTTCAGAATCATGAACATTTACGGGATTGTGAAAAATCTAATAGATAACTCTTAAAAATAAATTTACATCTATTTTGTAAATTATTGAATGTCGTGGCTGGAGAGATTTAATTGTTTGAAGAGAGAAAATTGCATATATGTACTCTACTCTCCGCTTTTGGTTCTACATATCTAAAGTAAAAACTCTTTCCCCATGTAAAAAATATTTCGAGTCCTCAAAGAAATTGTTTAACAACAGACTGTTTAAAATCGTGTCAAATTGAAAGTCACAAGTTATATCCCTGATTTTGCGATACGAAAGTAGAGCAGTGCAAGCAATAGGTTCACATTAAAATTTTTATTTATCATTTTATTTAACTATAATGAGGGAAATGCTTAGATTTTATGTTGTCTATTTCTTATTTTAATAAATATGTTTAAAAATACATAATATATGTACATTTTTAATCTTTTCAATTTTTTTTTTGAAGAAATAGATATGTTTTATACTGTTTATTTTTATGTTAAGAAATAGTTTTAAATGATGAAAAATTAATGCATGATAAAACTGTAAATCTATATTATTGAAATCTTTTCTCTGAGTCTGCATGCATTATCGTGGGAATCGCATTGTTTCAAAAATGTCCTTAGCGGCACGGTGAATCATATTGGTAGATTGGTTTCGCACGCCACAGCTAAAAGGTTGCCAACTCCTGGTACAGAATATGCGTCGGCAACCTATGGTATGCCGTATAATTCTCAGCGCCACCCTCTACAAATTTGTCAATTTTTGAGGGGATGGAAGCCGATAATTTTGGACAAAAGCTGTTTGAACTGACATCTTCAGAATTACGGAAAGCAAAATTTACGGAAATACAAAAATTTCGGAAGATAAATCTAACGATAAATCGACAGCTATTTTAAATTGTTGTATGCTATTGCTTCAGAGATTTAATTGTTTGAAGAAAATTGCATGTACTCTGCTTTCCGCTTGTGATTCTATATATCTATGTGAACAAATCTTTTCTCAGATGAAAAATATTTTGAGTCCACAAAGTTGCTTAACAACTGAACATTCAGAATCGTGTCAAATTGAAAGCCACAAATTATATCCCTGATACTGAGATATGAAAATAAAGTGATGCAGGGACAAGTTTCGCATTAAATTGTTAATTTTTTTATTTAACTATATTGAAGGAATATTTTATGTCATTATTTTTTATTTCTTATTTATGTTGAAAAGATACATAATATATGCATAATTTTTATTTTTTGTTTATGTTGAAGGCAAAGGTAATTTTTTATGTTGTTTATTGTCATGTTAATTAATATCTTTAAATGATGCATAATTAATGTATAATAAAACTCTAAATCAGTATTCTTTACCTCTATTTCCTAACTCTGCAATCATTGCCGCGGGAATTGAATTTTCACAGATTAGTTTAGCACGCCACTGCTGTAAAGTGACCGACCCCTGGTATAGAACATTAAATTCCACGATGGTGACATAAAAATGTATTTTTTTCGTTTATCTAAATAATTCATTCCTAAATTTTTTACATCTTTCCCGAGCTATATCAGAAAGCACGCGCGCGTTTAATGTTTTTCTCCTACTTCATCTATCACCTTTGCCATGTACAGGGCTAATGCACTTTAAATCTACCGAGAGTCAACGTCCTCCCATTGGCGTGATGAAGAAGTTAGGAGAGGGGATGCCAATTTAGGTGATGTTCTCGCCACTTGACCTTGGTTCAAAATTACGCGTTAAATCTGTCGAGAGCTGAAACGTCAGTTACCATAACAGGTGTCGTCCCTAGTGTATCTCTTCAAATTGCGACGTTAGTAAAAACAATTAATCTCTTAAAGAATGTGTTGTAACAAATTATCAACGGTCAAGATAGTACAAACGTGTATATATATATATATATATACATATATCTTTTTAAAGCAATAAGGTTTTAAGCGTTTACCTGTTTAATTTTGAAGGAAATATTCATTCTAAATATCTAATTATATTCAAATTACTTTAAAGTAATCTCTTTAATTTGAACTTTTGTTTTAAATTTTATCTATGAGATTAGAGCTCGTAAAGTATTCTTATGTATTTTAATTATTAATGTATTCCATCGAAGAATTCGTGTCTTTCACCTACTATAGGCTACATTGAGTAGTACATTGCGTCAAAGGTTTTCAACTGCTCTGGAAGAGATTAAACGCATAGAAAATACATACCTTCAGAGGAAAGGCAAACATTTACAGTGGTGAATCTTTTAAAGAATTAAAACTATTAAAATGAGATTTTTATTGTAGAAAAATAGTATTAATAATTACCAGAGCTTTTTTCTTCCAAGACTAAAAATAAAAATAATGTACATCAGCGAAAAAATTGACATTACAGCTGAATTAATAATAATATTAACATTAATTGTATCAATATCAATACCAAATTCAATAAAGAGGATACTTTAACAAAAACATATGTTAAAACGATTTAAAACAGAATAAGTTAAAAATCAAAAGTCAAAAACACTAGGAAACATATCACGACTCTTTCATTAAATATTGATGAGATAATATCCAAAGCACTTTTAAGATAAACTAAAAATATGGATAATTTTTCTCAATTGCTTCAGTATTAAATTTTTCATTAGTCTAGACATGATTTATTCTTTTAAAATCTTGAAGAGAGACATCACTTGGAAAATGAGCGAATTGGGAGACTATTTGAATCTTATTTCTGAAATCAAAAGTACGAATTTCTATAGTCCTTGCCTTTTTTAAAAGAAAATATCTCGAATTAGAAACCAAAATAACTATTTGTAAAAAAAAAAATGGTAATGCTATCTATTTAGGTAACTTCAATTTCTTAAAAATTTAAGCAAGGCAATTTTTAAAAAAATGAAAATACTGCTTTTTAAATTCTTTAAAAATCTAACTTTTTTATTTTATTGTGTGATAAAACTGAATTTGTAATTTAGTAAAGAAAGAAAATAGAAATTATACATTTTAAATGTAAAGTAAGTGTACTCAATCCACAGATCATTAACATGATGAATAGAAATTAATAGCTAAGCCCTTATAAAAACAAAATCAATTGAAAACCATAAAAATATTTTAACTTTTTAATTACCCCCTCCCCGAAAAAACACTAAAAGAAAAGCTATGAAATACTTCTCTACTATCCAAAATATATATATAATACATCGTACAACATCTATGAGAATAGAAAATATAGTTCATCGAAGATATCCGATAAAAGTACAAAAAGTGACAAGTTCGATAAACTAGTTTATTTCAAAATCCGACTGAAAGAGAAATCACAAAGGGCTAATTGAATAACTATGATTCCAAAAAATAAATAACTAAATACATTTTTTATACATATTAATTTTTACTGATTTTATGATTTAAGTATCATTTCATTTATTTATAGAAAAATTATAATTACTCGATTTATTGTGCACTTTTAGATTTGATTGAATATTAACGTCGCACTGTTCAGCTACACGAGGGCTTTTGGCGACGGACCACGTAATTTTGAACCATGGTCAAGTGACGTGGACGACACCTGAGCTGGCACCCCCCTCTCCTAACTACCACACCACACCAACGGGAGGACGTTTCAGCTCTCGACAGATTTAACGTGCATCGCCTTGTGCACTTTTAGACAATTATTGCTGTACAAAACATCAGAAAAAGTAGTCAAATAACGTTCTAAATTTTCTAAAATGCAAATACAGACTTGTATAACATGAATGAAATCTGTGTTTTAATAATCGATATATTGTATCAAAATAGAATAAAGAGGTAATTATTGTAGAGGTAATAACCGAAAGGTTATTACTTCTACATCGAAGCCTTCTATATTTAAAAAGAGAGCCTCAACTTTGAAAGAGCTCATAGAAACCGAATATAACGTTAATAAAACCAAATGTTTCATGTTGTAAGAGCATTTTATTTTGATCACAACGGAATTTCCATATTTTCTAGTTTCATTTTTTTATTGTGTCATACGCTATTACGTGTAAACAAAAAAAAATATAAAATATTCTAGCCATATTGAGCTTATATAAAAGAAAAATCCCGTTTTTAAAATGCTCATTATTTTTTTTTAATATGATTTATCTATTTAAACAGAAACAAATTCTAGAAAGAGTACCACAAAATATCTTTCTGAATGTAAAATTTCTAAATATGACCACTTATTGTTTTAAAATTTGTTCATGCATTTTTAAATCTCGAACTGGAAATTGATCTTTTGATATAATTTTACGCTTTCTTTTTAATTAATCTTAAGCCACGTTTATTCCAGTATTAAACAGTAAATAAAAATGGAAAGCCTCCCCCAAGTAAAAGACTATCTTAATGGAAAATAAGTGTGATTTATATACAAGAGTACTTTTGTATAAAATGCTCCCCTTAATTTATTTCTAATCACTCAGGGTTTTGTTTAATTAAATTTACACTAGAGCAGTTAGCAACGGACTTCTCAGTTCTAAGCTAATGTGGAATACCAGGAACAACATCTAAGATCACGTTTTTAACTCCCTCAACACGTAACAGGAAGATTTTCAAAAATAATATAGTTTCATAAGTAGTCCGATACAAAGAAATAAATATCCTTGTTTTGTAACCCAGCTAAGTCAATTGCCAACCTTGAAAATCTTCTGCAATTGAAGGGCTAACATTTTAATCTCAAAATTAAATTTCTGCGAGATCTCTTAAAGAAGAAACATCACTTTAAATATTTTTGAAAAAATAAGGAAGAGTGAAAATCGACATAAACATTAACTATTAATAATATCGTTATTAATATTACTTTCTATTGACAAACAGCTTTCTTATACATATAAAATTCTTAGCACTTATTTATCAATTCCTATTAAAAACTAGATATTTAACACGAAATACTCCCATATATATTTTCCTTTCATAAAATATCAAATTATTATTTTTTTTACCCTATAAGAAACTCATTAAACACGTAATAAATATGGTATCTTGTTTTTAATAAGAATAAAAATGAATTGCCTGAATGATTATCAAAATGTTTATTAGAAACTCATTTCTTTTACCTCATCTTTGAAGAAGATTTAAGAACTATTTAATAGCATTAATAATCCCCAAGAAATATTTATGAAACGAAAAATATGAAGTAGTACAACAAACGCTTTTGTCTTACAACCTAATTACTCCATCGAGTAAAGCGATATTCAAATTGAGTGAAATTTTATCGAGAGCTTACAGTTCTAAAAAAATGATTGAGCAAACTATAAATTTTTATTTGTAATTTAATTTAAGAGTAGATTATCAAATTAACAAAATCAATTTCTACTTTTGAAAAAATTCGAATAACTTCCTCCTTTTCAACTGGTGCAAAAAATGAAAATTTTCCCTCGCTAGCCATTAGGTTTCTGTTATTACCAAAATATCACTTGAAGCGTTTAAAAAAACAACAACAACGGAAAAACGGCATGTGTTGAACATATTGTATTTTATGTTGAGAATTAAATGCTTGTTTATAAATCAATATCGTCTTGAAACTAATATCTTGATTAATAATCATGGATTATATAGAATTTTACCGAGATTTTGTTTGTTTAATAAATTATATCTGTATGATTAGAAATTTCGAAATAATTTAGTTTTAAACGATGATTTCCTAGATTGTGAAATTCCTTTGTGTCAGGCTTACACAAAGGAACACTGTCCTACCGGCTTACACTGGAAGCAAAGCACGCACGATGTAATCGGGCTGTGTTAAGAGATCGTGTAACACAAGTACACAAAAAGAAGCAATGCTTTGATCGAACAACAAACAAAGCTTTCAAGTTTGCTAGATTGTAAATAACATCGCTCTCTCTGCGCCTGCTTTTGGTGAATTTTTGGCTTTCTCTTGAAGTTACAGACGAATACAAAAATTCTCATAAACTTTTCTATTGTAGTTTATTCCATACAGGAGGTCGACGCAGGAAAGGTATAGAATCATCATAATAACGCTTTTCTATAGATATTGTTTCATATTGCAAAAATAGTGACAATTTTTTGTAAAAAAACTATGCCTCTCTACCTCATACTCATTAAAGCTGACACGCAATCGTCATTTGCATGTATCTTTTATCTCACAGGTTTGTTAAACAGTTTGAAACGATTAGATTAGTATCAAACCCATTTAAAATGTATATTATAATAAAAACGTACTAAAATTCACATAAAATAAATGTCTTTGAAGTAAAAATATGTAAAACGAGAAGAAAGGCTTAAAATAAGGAATGTCATTGTAAGTTGTAAAACTTTGAAACCATTTCTTGTACACACACACATATATTCGAAGCTAATTCTTTCAAAAGAAAAGAAAAGAAAATATCTTCCGATTATAAGCTGCCTCAACGGTATCTGTTATGAAATGACTAATTGTTTCCTCCGAAGAAACAAATGAAGCACGTCCTTGATATGATATATAATTATTGTATGTTGCGTTGCTATTAATTTCACGTTTAATTTGATTTAAAATATTTTAATCTGTTTATAAAAATAATTGGAAAATTCAGTACAATACTTAAATATGCTTTTATGTCTTTTGACGCTGGAGGTTTAAAAATCTCTTTTGATAATTTAAGTCATCAAACTTAAGAATTCTAGTTTTTAGCTTATAAATCGATTTATTGACTATAATTATTACGTAGAAAACAGATACATACAAAAGAAATTCTCCCACGTAAAGAAATATTTTGACATTAAGCTTTTACCAATTGTTTTCATAATAACTTATAAAATGAGTCAAATATAATTATAAAATAATAGATTACACATGCGTGTGTCTCTGTCTGTCTGTAGTATATAATCCACGTAAATTTTCTCTTAAGCGATTTCAATCCATTATGGTCTTGAGCTCTCCAAGATTTCATATGATAATTAATTTCTAGTTTAAATGTCTAACGGGATATAACTATAGCTTTATCTACCCTACACTAAAGGTTTAGCGTTTTTAAATTAAGGACGATGCCATATCTTGTATCACCCAAGTATCTGGACCAATCAGAAGAGCCTTTACCAGAAATCATATGATTTTAATAGCTTCACGTTAGCCATCAATTAAATAGATGAGATTTCTAGAGCGAACAACGAATGTTTTAGCGATCGTCTTAAATGTATGCGGGATTGTGTTTGTGTTCATGCTGCCACTTGACTCGTTTGGCTATCAATAAAAATGGGAATTTTTAACACCTGAAAGCCTTTCTACCCTTGCAACAACCTTACAAAAAGTTCACTTTAATACCAAAAGGCTCCAAATCAAGTTGGATGTATATTTAATATATAGTACATATATATATATATATATATATATATATATATTAGTGGCGCACACAAGGAGGGGTCCTGGGGGTCCGGACCCCCCCAAAGCCCTTGATTTTTTTCCGATTGATTATAATTCTAAGTATATAGTCGTGAAATTTAATTAATTATTTGTTATTAATTGTTAATTTTATTAATTAATGCTAATTATTTATTCAAAAATTAGTTTTTACTGTGTTTTATTCCCGAAAATCGACAAATTCAAAAGGAGCATGATACAAGAATGGTGAACTTTCGACCCCGGACCCCCCTTGAAAAATTCCTGTGTGCACTACTGATATATATATATATATATATATATATATATATATATATATATATATATGGCTCCCGTCCCTTGATATCGTAGAATAGAATTACGAGATCTATCACCAATAATCGTATTGCTTGATAAAAGTTCGACGTTGATGAAATAAAAAAAATAACCCTACTAAAATATTTTCTAAGTATGATAAAAAAAATAGTGTACATTTTTGTTACTAGTCTACCTTTGAAATCTGGATGTACCACATAATTAAATTGAATCGAGAGAATGAGAAAAATATTTCCTCTAATTGGAATGAAAAAAAAGCTCTCATTTCTAGATAATTCTATATTTTTCCTTTCTTAATGCGCGCACGCGCAAATGATAACTGATTTTTTCATTTCTCTCATTTTCTAGGAACAATGCTTATATGCTGCTCCTAAGAAAAGCAAAATATTTTTTCTGAAATGCAGAAATTAAAGGGGAAAAAAACAGTTGTTTGCTTAAAAGAAATTTTAATGAGAAGTGAAAGCTGTGTGTGTTTGAAAGAGGAGAAAAGTCTCCTCTCTCTCCCCCCTCTGCTTTTTTCTAAAACGCGTTTGTTTGCTTAATTGTATTGCAATCTCATTTTAATATTCTGGAAGAAATAAATTTTATATTCGAGATATTGAGGAGTCTATGTTATTAAATGTTTTGAAGTTTTCTTTGCTGAATACTTTAATTGATTCCGTGATCTTTATTTGAGAATTTTTTTTTAACTTTCATGAATTCTTGTCGTGTTTAAATATATTTTGTATGTTATCCGCTTCAATAAAATGCAATTTTTTTCAGAAAAGGAGAAAAATATGCAAATTATTTCCATTAAATCTTGAAAGCGAATTTAAATATTTATGAATATATTAGGGTGGATTTCAGTTCTATCGAGAAAAAATTATTATTAATAGAAATCTACCTATGCTGAAAAGATGTTCTATGGTATGGAAAACGAGAGAGCAATAATTTCAAAAGTCAATATTGCCACAAAGAGAATGAATTTTCAAAAAAAATGAGAAAAGCCTTAATTTTGGTTAGATGATATTAGACTCAAAATTATTTTTTAATCTAAATAACCATAAGCGATAATAATTGATAAATGAGTACTAAGTAGTGAATAATACAATGTACAATGCAACAATTTATAGCTCCATCCCTCTTTTCTCTCACCGTCGAGTCAGTTCGATTCAAGCTTTTTGCCGTCTTCCATGTTATCGTGCATTGTAATTTTTCGTCCATAGATTTTTTAAAAATTCAAAACTAAAGAAGCTGTTAAATGCACCTGGTGTGTGCTTTTTCTTGTGACTATTTAGTAAGTGCCATTTCATCGCAATAAAGGTTTAAAAGTACTAAAAGAATGCCTGTTTTTCTTTAAAAAATGTTACTTTGAATTTTTACCATAAAAAAGCTTAAATACCTGAACTTCATTCCCCTTTGATATTCTGAAAAAAAAAATTTCAATTCACCTTAATATATATATATATACACTCTGTCGCAAAAAAATATATGCACCCAGAAGAAATCAAGCTACAATCACGAAACTCGGCAAGAATGTAGTCTGGTAAGAGATATGCAAATGATTAAAATTTCGAAGCCAATGAGACAAGGCTAAGTGTGCTATGCGCATATTAGTTGCGCAACTGGGAGAGTTTAAAAGCATGAGTACGAGCGCCGTACAGCTATCCAAACGAATCTGATGACTTTGATAGACGATATTGAGACTTAGGATGCCTCTAAGACGTAACCGGCGGCAGTACGAGCAGCTGACGGACTTTGATAGGGGCCGTATAATAGGCCTCAGAGAAGCAGGTTGGTCGAATAGACGTATCGGCCGCCACCTCGGTCGGAGCGATATGGTAGTTGCTCGGTGTTGGCAACAGTGGATCACAGAAGGTAGAGTGTACCGTCGCGGAGGGTCAGGACGTCCCAGGAACACAAATGATCGCGAGGATCGTGCAATCAGAAGAGTGGCCACTTCGGCACCAACAACGTCGCTAGCATCGATTCAACGCCCCTTACCTCCTTCCAGACATCCAGTGCCATCAAGAGAAACCATAAGGAGACGACTGACCGAAGTTGGCTTGAGGAGCCGACGTCCGCTAAGACGCTTACCACTGACCCCACATCATAGGCAGTGTCGACTGGATTTTTGCCGACCTCGGGCAACTTGGAGTGTGACAGACTGGAGACGTGTCATCTTCAGTGATGAATCCCGATTCAGTCTCAGTGATGATGACCACCGCACACGTGTCTGGAGGCGCACCGGCCAGCGGTCCGATCTGGCATTTATTGTCGAGCGGCATACAGCAATTTCACAAGGTGTGACAGTGTGGGGAGCAATTTCTTGGGACACACGATCATCTTTAGTGGTCCTTCAAGGCACTTTGACAGCTCGCAGATACGTGGACGATATTTTAACGCCGATTGTGCTACCCATGCTATCAAGTCGCCCAGGTGCCATTTATCAACAGGATAATGCTCGTCCACATACTGCGCGACTCTCCCAACAATGTCTTCAAGGATATGACGTCCTACCATGGCCTGCCAGGTCACCAGATCTTTCGCCAATAGAGCATGTCTGGACGCGCTGGGAAGGCAACTGCAGCCGTCCCGAGATACAGGAGAATTAACTGCGCAGATGCAAAGACTATGGCAGGATCTTCCACAGGGTGTCATAAGTGATCTAATTGAATCGATGCCACACCGAATTTCGGCTTGTATAGCTGCCAGAGGTGGCTTTACTACTTACTGATTTTTAACCTTTTGCAAGCTGTAACCGCTTAATAAAATGATATTTTGTTCTGAATTTTTAATCATTTGTTTATTTTCATATACACTACATGCATACGAAATTTCGTGAATGTAGCTCAATTTCTTCTGGGTGCATATATTTTTTGCGACAGAGTGAATATATATATATATATATATATATATATATATATATAAACTGTTGCAAATATTTTGAAATCTTTTACCTTTAATCTGAATTCCATTTAATTTGTGTTGACCTCGTCTCGTTCTCAACTCAACCTTAATAAAATCATGATTCAAATAATTTCAACAGTCAAATGCTATTTCCGGTTGTATTCTCCGAAAAATTAGGAATTTCCAACGATATGCCAGCTGATTGCATGTGATGACCGTCGTCCCGGTAAAGGCTTTGGCCTACCACCATAAGCCATCATTACTCAGTCAATCAAAAGGTGGCAATCGGTCGACCCGATTTGTGCGAATGTAAGTGATGCACATTTATTTGTTTCGGGTTTGTACGAGTGTTTGACAATGTATGCTATGCACTTTCTATTTTTATGGGTCATAGGTGGAGCCTACATTTGTGTAGGGGCCCAGGGCCTACTTTTGCGTAGGGCCCGGGTATACTTTTGCGTAAAGGCCCAGAGTCTCAAGAAGCCGTAAGATGTCCCAGTTTATACGCATTGATAAGTAATATATTCATCTTGATAATCCCAATATTTATCTTTCATGGATACATAATATTCATACAGCTTGAATATATCTTATTTCAAAAATAAATTTCGTGATCTATTTGAGTAATTTAAAGACAGTTAATGCGAAATCTGTCATTTCTAGATACAACAATACACACGTTTTTGAACCCGTTTCAAAGTTAAACAAATAGATATTGTGTGGCAATAGTTACCTAAAAAAATAGAATTACAAAAACGTTATAAGTCACGAATGTAAATAAATGTACAAGTTTGTTTACACATTAATTTCCAAAGGAAAATGACTCGCATCCTAAACTTTCATCATTTCAATAAAAAAAGAACCTTCAATCACGAAAATTTGTAATATTCTGTAAATATTAGCAAATAATTCACTTTTAGAACATTAAAGTTTAGTTGGCACGAAAAATGACGTGCTGGCTATTTTATTTATTCAGTTGTCTTTCATTAAATAATCAAGTGGCCTTAATCGATAAAAATGTTACTATACATGTGTTTATCTCTTTACTACCTCATAGTTTAATTTCTCCATGATTTTCTAGGATTCAGCGCATTGTTTGCAAAATTCTTGTTAATACTCTTGTTTATATGCATCACAAAGAAAAATTGGAAAATTATGCTGAAGACACAGTGTTCATATATTGTAAGTTTGATAATAGTTACTTAAGGGTAGCTGTGTATACGCATTAATGGGAAAAATGGAATTTTGAAAAGAATAATTGTGGCAATTTTATAAATACGAAACATACATATTATCAAAAAATCATAATACCTATAGCAAAGCTCATTCAGAAAAGACTTCACTAGACGACTCATAATGATCAGTGTTATTAGTATCTAAAAATTTCCCTTACTTTTTTTTATTTGTGTATGAACGATACACTAAAGAACAGATTATTATTATTATTTTTTATTTTTATTTTCAAAATCAACAAACTCTTTCTTAAGTATCATGTTTGCACATAAAAACTAAAGTACTTCATATCTATATATATACACAGACGGACCCCGATTTAACGAATTCATCGATACCGATTATTTTGTTCGTTAAATCGGGGGTTATTCGTTATATCGGGGTCCAAACAAAATACAAAGTTTTTTGCATTTACTTTTTGGAAATTCTACGATAAGCAACTGCACAAAAAATATCCAAAGTTAGAAATTTTACACTTTTTATTCAACGGCTACCCGTGAATTATTATGCACCAGAGTTAATTGGAAATTTTTAAATATTAACTGATGGTTGAAAACATTTTTGATTCCTGACTCGAAAGTGTTCGCTTTTTTCGACTTTATGCAGAGAAGAAAATACTGCTTCATTTACATCCTGTTGCATAAGGTATGTTTTCACAGTTTCCTAACAATGTAAAACGTTAGAAAATGTAACAGTTTTGATAAGAGTTTCATTATCAATTTCTGCATCAGAATCGCTGTTCATTGGCTCCGACAAAATCAACAGATTCCTAAACTTCAGTTGCACAGATAAGTATTCCGTTATGAAATGTAACATAATCGTTAAAATATTCCCTGTGTTGTGGAGTGGGATGAGACAAGAAAGGCGTCTTTTGCAAAACTATTACGGTAGATTACACTCATGACTCATCTGCACCTGTTAAGTCTAATAATGCTCTGCCCACTTTGCAGTTGAAAGCTGCTACTTACAAGACAAAAAAAAATTTCTCATCCGGACAAGAAGTATGTTATTTGAAAAAAAATTCAATTTTTTCTAACACAAAATGACAAAAAAAAATTCAACTGTTGAAGTAATTCGTTAATTCCGGGTTTATTATTCTTTAAATGGGGGTTTACTCGTGGTATTTTAATCAGAGAAAGAGAAAAGAGAGAGTTCGTTAAATCGGGGTCCCACTCGACTATATATGTATAACTTAAAACCCCTTAACTTCAGCAAACAAAATATTATAATTTTATTTCATTTGAAACAACCACTTTCTATTCATCTCATCTGATTTTCTAGAATTGCTTCTTTTACACTTTGAGTGAATGATTTATCCTAACAAAAATGAACTTGGCATAGGCTATTTGGTTGCAGAGACTAAATAGAACTAAATAGAAAGACAACTAGCACAAATGTATTATGAAGACACGCTAACAAAAGAGTACCCATGCTACCAGTACTACATTCAATTTTTTAAAAAAAATTAAAAAGAAAAATAATAAGGTCTACTCGGATTCGAAAAGGGCGTAACTTATTTTCAAAATTGCTTCTTATATTTCTAGAATCGAGTGTATACCTTATGGAAATAGAGTTGAGACAACCGTTAGCTATTAACTAAAACATTTAAATTCACGATTGGTATAATCATAAAAATTGATGTGTTGTACATATCGAGAATGTTCCATCGCTGTGCTTAGTCTCCAAGTAGTGCAGTGTGGAAGTTTTTGATATATATAAGATTTCGAGTGTCACCCTAGTCATCATCTGACAGAAAAGAAGAATTACAAATAAGTCAGTGATAATACTCTGCCACAATATTAATGGAGGGAAAAAAAGAGAAATATGCTTGATATCGTAACGATATAGAAACACAGAACATAAATACAGAAAACAAGCTAAAGATTAAAAATGCGATCGATCCGACTTTTCTTCTGCATAAAGAGCCTTCGTTAGGAAAGGCAAAGGAAAAGCAACTGATTATGATTTACTTGAAGACTTTTTCTTAGTTATTTAAAAACTTCTTGCTGTCATTCAAGAGTTCCAAAAACAAAGAAATTCGCTATTGCAAAATAATATCTCAGCAGTTTTCTTTCGGGGTATCAGGAAGTAATCAGAGTTCGGTGACACAACTTCAGATCTTCACAAATGAATCTATAGAAATGGAATCTAATTTGAAATATTTATCAAGCTTTCAGTCTCGTGAAAAGGCAAAATAAATCCCCCCTTCCAGTAATGGTTATTTTTCAAAGAAGAAACAAGAGCTAAAACTTTTTCATAAGAAAAATCTTGGAATAAAATAGACTGAAGGAAAGACGCGGAAGTGTAAAGACAAATTTGAGCAGTTTGATATGTTCTCACAACTTTTGTTATTGCTAAATCTAACATATGAAAAAAATTCAGCTGAATACGATTTTAAATCAAATAAAAATTACATATAACTTTTATTGAATAACTTTAAAAATGTATATTTTCTTTTATTTTAAAACTAAAATAGCGAAATCTTAATGTTAAATCTTCAATTTGAAAGGAACTCAGCTGAAATCTTTTTTAAAATCAAATAAAAATTACCTATAAGCTTTATTAAAAATGTTAAAAATTATATTTTATCTTACTGAAAAACTAAAATAACGGAGCACTCTCAGATGTATTAATAATTTGAACTGGCATTTCAGAGACGAAAATGATGATAAATTCAATTCTGTTTAATTTCGGAAGACCTCATTCACATTTTTTATTTTTTTTTTATCGAGGAATGAGAAAAGGGATTGGGGATTAAATAAATTCTTTGTTCCTGCCTCAGAAATGAAGCATAAACTCCACTACTGGGAATCTGCAATGCCTTTCTTGCTTCTTGCATTGAGAAATCCCCGTGTAATATACGTAAATCAAGCTGAATAAAAAATTCTATCGGTTTGGCGATTGTCTTTGAATTATGGGATTTATTGCTAAGAATTATTTTTTCTCTCTCCTCCTTACGTTTCCTATATGATAATAAAAAGGTCTTTTGTTATTAACGATATCTTCAACAAGGAAGAATGATTTTGCAAAAACAATAAGGAATTTAAAATTGTTATGCCGCATAAAAATAGAAAACATGTCATTGTTACGCAACTTCCATTTCACATTGGCTACATTTATTTCATTTGAGTCGATGTAAACGTTACGAAGAGCAATACATCTCTGGGCACTTGTACCTTCAAGTGGTAAAGAAAATAACACTATTTTCAAATTTGTTCGCCCGCCTAACCTCTTTGCAAAGCCAGCTGTGCGTTATTCTCACACACACACAAATCGAAAATGCACAATAACATTGACACTTTTCGACGCATATGTGACCAGTTTTATCTCTCAAAATCTCCGCAGACAATAATCACACACACGCGCGAAATCTTTACTACAGGGATAATTTAGGGGTCAGACACATATCGGGCTCAAGGTCAGAGGAGGTTTTAAGGGGGTGTTCAGTAAACATCGATTCCCCTACTGAATTCCAATGGAGAGAAGGAAAAAAATGACCCCGCTTTTTCTCGGATAAGGTTGAAGCTTACATAACGTTCTGAACTGAATGATCAACGGTTATTAGAAAGCAGATGATAGTGTTAAAATTATAGGAATTATATCTAAAAATGATAAACACCACAGCCAGTTTTAATATAAACTACCGTATTTATTCGAATCAAAGCCGCACTCCGAATTCTCAACAAATTTTTGAAAAAAAAAATGAAAAATAGTGTAAAAATGTTTATCAAGATATTTAGTATTAAGAAATTAAAATAAATTTAAAAGGAGAATTATAATAAGAAGTGAATTAATTATTTTACCAGTACTATAAACTTTTAAATACATACATGAACCAGTAATTGCTCTAATTGTCCCATCCAACATTTTTTTCCCTTTGATTCTAAGCCGCACCCTATTTACAGTAGCATTAAGAATGGGAAAAAAAGTGCGGCTTAGATTCGAGTAAATACGGTATTTTGTAAATAAATGGATATCTCGGAAGTATAAAGATAAAAAAAGAAACACGTTTTCTTAACATTCTTATTTTTAAAAATAGTAAAGGAATGATTGAGGAAATCTAAATTTCTCCTGATTGCGTGTTTTGAAAGAATAAAATTGTCGCAGGTGGTTTGTACGCTCATTATGAAAGTTAATGAGCGTACAAACAATGTGCTTGGTTAGTCAATAAAATTAGATCTTTGCGTTTAACAAAAAAAAAAAAAAAAAAAAAAAAAAAAAAATTTTGCGCTCAAAGCAAAACAAAAATAATTCCTTGTATTAATTTTATGGGTATTTTTCCCTTTTCATTTCAGTTCATTGTAATTCAAAGTAACGAATAGAAAATATGCTTTTCTTTTATTCGAAAAATTATTTAGACGAAATGTGATTTAAAAAAAATCCAAGTTATAAAAGGTCACATTTTATATTAATGATAACATTTTTGAATACCTGTCTTAAATCTAAGTACAATAACCTTAATGCTTCAAAATGTTTCGTTAAAAATATATTAAGCAATTTATGTCAACCGAAAATAAGGTTATCATTCTTGAAAGCTCAAAGATCAATATAAATTATCTGTTCAGAAGAATTCTCTGTAGTTATAGTACCTAATCTGTATTTTATCTATATAAGATGGAATCAAATTTAGGTCTGCAAGTTCTATGTAATACATACATTTTCCACCATCTTATTCTTTCTAAACTTAAGAAATAGTATAAAATGCTCAATAATTAGCCGAAAATTTAATTCTTAATTTAACAAATTAACGGCTTGTCGTTATTGTTAAGGCAACAAATATTGAGTAATCAAAATGATTTTATTCTTTCTGGTGGCTGTTTAAAAAAATTTATATATTTTGAAATGTTGCGTTATCTGTAGGGAGCAACAAACTAATGAAATTAAATACAGTAATGTGTTAAAATGAATCAATATAAGATCGCGACTGTTGATTATTTACGTCGCACTTAAAGCAACACAAGGGCTGTTGGTGACGTACCTCGTAATTTTGAACCATGGTCAAGTGACGAGAACGACAACCGAGCTGGCATTCCACACTCCAAACTTCCCCGCCACGACAACGTGAGGACTTTAAAACTCATATCGGTACTTAAACACCATTGAAGAATGTGTCAGTTTTTTCCCCGTCAGTCCTTCCTAAAGAATCTTAACTTATTTATAGAGAGCTAACCTAGCATGCTGTAGAATCCCAGAATAACAACGGGGATTAATAATAATTATCTGAAGTAAATTATACAGAAGTAGCTGCAAGTCGTTTTCGTACGGTAATTTTTTAATTTCGAATTGTAATAAAGAATTATTGATAGATTTCTTTTTGTAAGTTCGTATTATAATTCCAAAATGCAACTTACAAACCTACAATCATAGAACCCAAGTGTAATAACATAAATTAATATTTTTTGTTAAATACTTTTTAGAAGAAACAATTTCTCATTGAGTATTTAAAGACTTGAATCTGGTTTATTTGATTTTATTCATACGTCTGATCTAACGCTGTAGAGTAGAAAGTAATAGTGCGTTATTAATTAAATGTTCGCATATTTTTGAATAAGATTAATTATTCAACTGTACTCACATACAGTATTTATTAGCCAATAGTGTATAAATGAAGAATAATCGCAACATCGGGTAACCAACAACCTTTTCCAAATGTATTCTCTTTTCGTTGTCTCTTGATGCATTATTTAAACGAATGAATACACGGAAGCTTAGAAGAAATACAATCTGAAGGAAACTCGGTGAATACCACAAGTAATCTTGTTCTTTCGCATTATCATTATCAATTGATTGTTTACTAACGTCGCACTTTGAGGGCTAAGAACGACGGACCTCGTAATTTTGAACTTGGGTCAAGTTCTCATTGTTAGAGTAGAGAATCCTTCATTTGTCGTTCAAATAATAGCCCAATTTCCGCTTTCCTGTTTACTTTTCGAACAACTTCCTTTGAAAATTGCTTACGTTATTCTGAATAAAATTTTATTTGTAAACTGTTTAAAGTTATTTAGTTGACTGACAATATGGCCTTATCTAATAAAATGGCGTGATAATTGCTTTTTTTCCTGAAATAACAAAACATTTACTTATTTATTTTCGTGATTTTTTCATAGATTAATGTCTATTGATGAGTAACTTAGCGTTTTAGCAACTTTTCGGCTGATGAATACGACATTCCTTTTATAAACTTCCTCATCACACCAATTGATGGCTAAGAGGCATCTAAAAATTATTCGATTTAGCGGCTTTTGACAGAACAGAATTTTACACTCAAGTAAAGCTTTTCAATGCACACATTAATCAGATTTACCGGTGAACTCAAGTTTTCTTTCTTCCCCAAGTCAGTGTTATGGTCGGGGTTTAGGAATGAAGGGGGAGGGGAAGAAACAAACAATAACGCAACGACAATAGACTTTACATTTTTAACAGTTTATTTAAAAGCATTAAATTGGGGGGGGGGACACCTCCTTTAACTCAAAAGAAAAAAAATCATGAAATTTTAACTCTTCGTGGATGATTTATTAACTTAAAACTGAACACAAAAATTGAAAAGCAGATTTTAAATTCTCAGAGTGGCCATGCTAGGTGAAAACTTTTTAAGGCTTTCTTCGCTTAAAATGTTTCAAAAAAATATTATTCAAAAAGGGACTCCCCCTCATTTAACGTATAGGAAAATATCAGATTTTAATTGTCATATCTGACTTCATTATTGTGTAAATGGCATCATATATACAGGGTGTATCTAAACTCCAGGGCAAAACCTTAAGTCAATTCGTTAGCGGTTTTCGCTAAAATGATTATTTTTGTCAGTATTTTCATGAAAAATAAATTTAAAGATAAAGTTTAAAAAATGTCGATAGAGGGTGCTTTAGACTTTGGAGTAACGAACAACTATTTTTTACCGTTATATTTCGTATCACATCAAATGTTTTCAAAAGCTTAGACTTAAACTTGAATTTTGAGCTCAAAATCTGATTCGTTGGGGGGTTAAGTAGCGCAAACGGAATTGTGTTCAGGAGGTGAGAGAGAGAAATTTGAAACTCCCTCCCCTGAACAGAGTTCACTTATTCCCGATCTTGATGTCGTAGACCAGGCAACAACTACTACCTCTTACACGTAAAATAAATGAGAGAGGGATGACAAAATTAAATAAAAAAGTTTTTCATAATAAACATGGGCAATTTCGCCGCTCAAAATAAAAAGAAACAATTTGATGTGCGCACGTAGTGCGCATGAATGTTGAATAAATGATGACACGTCGAAAATAGTAAACGCATGATTTTCTTGCGGAATCACAAAAATTGCTCGAAAAAGCGCCCACCAGCAAGGATGCAGGCCTCACACCGACATTAGCAAATACCCCGGGCATCTCCCGGATATCGTCTGCTACGACGGCAATCCTCGCAACCAGGGCCTCGTCGGAGTTGACGAGGCTTGCGTAAACAAGACTCTTCATATGGCCCTAGAGGAAGATGTCTAGGCAGGAGAGGTCAGGCGAGCGTGTCGGCCAATTTACCGAACCACCCCGTCCAATCCATCGCCCTGGATATGCTGTATCCAATGCACTTCGCATATCTGCGCTGAAATGTGCAGGCACTTCGTCATGTTCGAACCACATACGAGCCATTATGTCGGCTGGAACACTTTCAGTAGAACTTTACATCCTTGCAGACATTTAGTACCATACAGTTAAATCCTTGTGTACTTCACTTTGCATGCAAATCGGGTATTTTGCGCGGAGAAATTGCTCATGTCTGTTATGAATAACTTTTATTTAATTTTGTCATCCCTCTCTCGTTTACTTTCGTTTAGTTGGTAGTAGTTGCTGCCTAGTCTACAACCGAGCATCCAAGATCGTGAATAATTGAACTCTGTCCATGGAAGAAGAGAGGTTCAAATTTCACCCCCTAAAAACAGTTGAGTTTGCGCTACTTAACCACACCCAACGATTCAAATTTTGAGCTCAAAATTTAAGTTTAAGTCTAAGCTTTTGAAAATATTTAATATGATACAAAAAATAACAGTAAAAAATAGTTGTCCGTTACTCCAGAGTCTAAAGTGCCCTCTATCGACATTTTTTTAGCTTTATCTTTAGAGTTTATTTTTCTATAAAATACTGACATAAAGAATAATTTTAGTGGAAACACCGCTAACGAATCGACTCATTTTTCCGTTTTTTATAATCATTTGAAATTTTGGACCCTAAACTTTAATGGCACCACCTATCTCCTTCGGAAGTCGTTTGGGACCACCCTAAGTTTCCTTTTTAATATTGCTTGTCTTGATGTGTACTATCACCCTTTAATGTTTTGCCCAAGAGTTTAGATACACACTATATATATATACGTGGAAAAGTTCTCGGAGTACTTGTTTCCCGCAGGGAAACTTCACCTCCTATCCTTAGTACTTTGAGTGAGCTTTGCTTCGGCTTTACCTTAGCCCAGAACTGCATTAAAGTATGAATTTTTTTTTCTTTCTTTCTTTTTTTCTTGAGAAAGTGAAAAACACTTGTGGGGGAGAGTTACTTGTGGTGGGGGAGAGAAATATTAGATGTTTAAGCGTCAATTAAATAAGAGGGAAATTTGTGTGAGTTAAAGTATGGGACTGTGCCGGACACAGGCGATGCGGCGAGCCGTGACACCCGCGAGGGGCTTCTGGGAGCTGCGCGAAAAATCGGGGGTTTTGAGATCATTAGAGTGATTTAGGCTCGGCCAATCGGGATGCAGCCACTCGGGGTGGGCGGGGTGGATGAACGAGACTGATGGGAAAAACTGCTATGAGAGCAGCGGTCGGGATTGGTCAGTTCGCTCTGCTCCGATTGGAGGAGAGAGAGTCTGCCTGAAGAGGGTGGTTGGGAAGATTGAAAAAATTTTATAGTTATGAGTTTGCAAGAATGTTTCATGGGCGATTAAATAGGGGATTTATAGGGTATTTTTCAATTCGGAGAATTGCTCTATTATCATGGGCGTCTATATTTATGAAGAATTTGGTTGCTATTTTCTTGATAACTTCTTTGAGGGTTTTTATGTTTAGTGCAGATCTGATGTCCGCATTTCGGGTGTACCAGACTGGTTGGTGATGGTTCGTAGAATTAAGTTTTGGGCGATTTCTATTCGATTAATATTTGAGTGGGCTGCATGACCCCAGATTGGGCAGGCGTAAATCAGGGTGGGTCTTAAAATTTGCATATAAATAAGCAACTTATTTCTGAGAGATAAAAAGGAATTCCGGGAAATTAGTGGGTAAATTTTAGCCACGGAAATTCTGAAGTTTTTTCTAAGTTGTATAAGGTGTTGTCGGAAAGTGAGTCTTTTATCAAGGGTAACACCCAGGTATTTGGTCACTATATATAGAGTTAAATATCAGTGCTGATTTAAGCTCATTTGGGGCCCTATGTGCAAAAGATCTACGGGCCCCTTGGCACTGGAGGATCGAAATTTATAATCAGAAAATGTGCTTAAGTTGAGCTTATCTGGGCCCTGTCGAACCTCGTGACTCTGGGTGCCCCCAGCGCTCAATGGATAAAAACGGGCACTATTAAGTAGATATCCCTCATTTCTGTCAGAACCAATGTTTTTTTTCTAGTTTCTGAATGTATGTCTCAAATTTCACTTCTTAGATTTAAACAGTGAAGTTTTTTCAGTGTGTCGAGAGAGAGAAAGCGAAATATTATGTTTATTTGAAATCTCTAAATTTAAAGAACGTAGTATGATGCAGGATACGTGGCCGCGATAACCTAGTGGTCAAGGTAACGGACTCGTGGCCGACGTGTCATGAGTTCGAGACTAGTACCGCTAAAGACCCGCCGTGTAGAGGTGCTATGCAAGTTAAATCTGTCGAGGCTCAATGTCCTCCAGTTAATGCGGTGTGGAGGTTGAGGGAGGGCGTGTAAGCCTCCTTTTGTCGTCCTCGTCACTTGAACATGGCTCAAAATTACAAGGTGCGTCACCAATAGCCCTCGTATTGCTTTATAATACAACGTAAATAAACACTCTCCCTCACTCATGATACAGAATACAAGTATTGTAATTACACAAATTTATACAATATAATAATAGTATTATATCAAAAATATGTTCCAAGTACAGATTCTATTTTTTTACAATTATATGAAGATATCCTATTAATAAGTCTTACTGCTGGCAAAATACATACATTTCTCAGACAAATGTTTTGATCAAAAAGGAATTTTCTAGCATTTTAAATAAGAATATAACAATTATTTAATAAGTAAAGCAAATGATGATATAATAATAAAAAAGACGTATGAAAATATAGACATAATAAATTAACGCTATGACGCTATAAATTGGTGCTATGTTCAGCAAAATATATTCACAATCATAGTAAAATATTAGTTACGCTAAAGCTAAATATTTGTTTTTTTAGTTTCCACGAATATTTGGAAATAAACTTAACGTAAAATATAATCAGATGTTAAAAGATAGATGTTGCCAGTCAAAAAGAAGAAAATAAATTGAATATCTATTCACGAGGATTTTTCAATTTTTAATCAAATAAGACTTGATATTAGAATTTGATAAATATGTGGCAAGTGTAATATATTTTAAGATTTTCTAAATCAATTCTGTAAACGACATTTTATAGCTTTTAGTATTACCAGTAGAAATCTAAAAAAGTTTTATTAATTTAGGAAATGAGCTATTACTTGGGCTATATATATATTTCAACTTAAGAACCTTAATTTATTTCTTGTAATATTTTAATTTCTTTCACTTTAATAGGGAAAAAAACTTTTTTTTCTTTTTCATTTTTTCTTCTTAGATTTTCAATTATATCATTTCCTAAATAAAAGGTCATGCAAACAATTGTTTTTACTCAATATATAAACATTAAAAATTATTTCTAATACTTTGTAAGAATTTATGCTATTAATATTTGAAATTAATCTTTTGAGTTTTACTGTGAAAAAAAAAGAATTCAATATTCAAAGGAAATATTTTTTTGAGCAATTATGAAAACTAGAGACAAATGCTTGAAAGATTTAAAATTACTTAATAAATTTTGCTTTAATTTCTATCTCTTTTTCTTTATAAAAATATTATATGTGTTCTCATGTCAAATGCTCAGATTATCATAAAGTCTGATTAGAATAAAATATTAAATTGTATCATGAGACTTCATATTATGTTTCTAATTATGTGAATATTTTTCTCAGACTTAACTAACTTAATTGCTTTTTATGAAAACTTCATAATTCGTTTTGTAAAAAAAGAGTTCACTTTTACCAATATATATATATATATGTAACTTTCTTATGTGTATTCTAGTTTTTATATGAAGAGTTTTAAAAATTGTATTTCAAGAAGTTTAAGGATTCATCAGTCTTACGTACTTACAGATGTTTAGGAATATTTTACTTTTGCCTTTTTCATTAGTCTAAGTAGATCTCAAAACTTAATAAAATCTGACTTTTTTTCACTCACCTTGGATAATTCGAATGATCGGGGTTCCTCGGTAACTTTCGTACTTTGTCAAATTCTGTGAGATGATTGCAGCGAGGGCAGGTCTTGGTGTTTTCATCTTGGTTGGCCAGAAGTACCAGAGTGTTGAACTGTTCTTTAAAAGGCGAGTCAAGAAGTGCAGAAATTTCATCTCTGTGGACGTACTTAAGGCAATGTCGATTGCAGCAAATTATCTTTACTTGGCCAATTTCGACTTTCGAAGCGTAGTACCGCTTTAAGCAACTCGTGCAAGCTGGAAAAGCACAGCAAGGACGACGGTAGTTGAATTGCACATTGAAACATATTCCACATTTTTCAAGTTCAAAGTTCCCAACAGGAAAATGTGGAATTGGAGGACCAGTACCTTCCGGTAGCATTTCGAAAATATCAGCCAGGCATCGTGCTTCCCACTCCAGTAGTTCATCGGTGTCCAATAGTCGCTCCAGAATAAATGTGAGTTCATTTATGGTTCTCGCATTGGATGACCTATTTCGATTTGGTTCAGACGAACTATTACAAGTTCGCCGATTCACTCTGATTGGGAAATCCAGGTAATAGCCACGAAATTCAGTAGGATCATGAGGGTCAGGTACCTCCAGAGCTGTTCTTAGATGCATGATGTTTCGTTGTGCATTTCGTTCAGCACGAAATTGAGCAAAATAACTTGGATCATTATTGAGAGTGTCGGTATCAGAAAGTTGATTTTGTGAAGTAAATTGCTCTGGATTTGATTGAGGATGCACCCGCTGTTGTCCATATGGAACCACGAAGCAATCAAGAAGAATATGTAGATGTTCCCTTGACAGTGGACCACCAAGATGTGAGAGAGTATTGCTTCCTGGAGAGTATCTGAGGCGAAAGGCCCTATGAGTGATTGGATGAGGGCCTCTTGTGTAAATAGGCATTATCACGTCAACTGGCCACCTCATAACGTATCTTGCTGCTGCAGCGTCATGCGCCAGTAATCGCATATCATCATCCCTTGCAGTTTCTCTTCTGTCACTTGGGGCAGCGTCAAAATTTGCCATGGTTCTTTTTCAGATACTACCGAACAGGACAAAATGTTCTGGGGGATAAATAGTTTTTTTTTTATCGAAACACAGTTCTCTCTTTCAGAAAATTATCTCTGAGAGCGAAAATGTTATTAATATGACTTGCTTACTTCATCCTTCCAATAATCAATGAAGCAATAAAGTATAATACATATTGTAAACAAATATTTCTCTCAGTAATTCTTTTTGTTCATAAATGAACGCGAAAACGCCAGAAAGTTTTGGAAGCGTTATTTGCTAAGAGGGAGAATACACCCGATATGCACAATCACACGTTAACATCCATTGCTGGGTGCTGTCAATCGAGTATAACTCAAGGAAAGTATCAACATCACTCGACGGAGAAATTGTGAGAATACACAAGAAACCTTTTGAGAGTCGCCGCTATTGCTTTCTATCCAACGCTCTCGGAACTGGTTTTATTTATCCTCCTTAGGGTTGCTTCTCGGATGCATTTCTCGCCAAGCTCTCACATCTGGCTTATGAAAACGCGCCAAGGAGATTTCGTGCAGAAAATCTTAAAATGTTAGCGAGTTTTCGGAGCAGAAAATCACAATTTTGAAAGAATAGAATTCTTATTATATTTGTTATTATTATTTTACTATTGCATTTTTGTATTGATGCGAATTAATTATTTAAATTTTAAGAAATGCTGTTATTTAGCGATTGGTATTTCACATTTAAATTAATTTACTAAATCTCGGAGAAAAAATTATATACCTTAGGAAATATTTACAATAGAATGATCTAGGATCACAGTGGGGCTCCAGACCCCGGGAGCCCCCCTCCCCATAGCCCTTGAAGCTTTTTCGATTGATTGTAATCCTATGTATATAATACGTAAAATTTAATCAAGTATTTATAATTAACAAATTTTTTTGTAATTAATGCTAATTATTAGTTAAATAATTTACTTTTTACTGTTTTTTGTTCCCAAAATCGACAAAATCAAAAGAATACGTTTGACGTCTTATTGAGGTATGATAAGAGAATGATGGACTTTCGACCCTGGATCCCAACCTCTTGAAAAAATTTTGTGTGCGCTGCCATCTAGGATGATTTATATTTTTCGAGGTTTGTTAAATCAATGTCGCTGTACTATTACTTGAAATCCTTTAGTGACAGACCATGTAACTTTGAAAAACGGTCCAGAGACGAAGATGAAACCTATGTAAGTTGGAACCTCACTCCACTCTTCTTTTATACTTCCTATAAATAAGCAACATCCCGTAACATTTCGAAGATGATTTATGTTATTTTCTGGTATTTTTATAAATACTCTCAATTCTTTTTTAAACTTTCAGTGATATTTTATACAAAGTTATTATTCGCTCAAAAAACAGAAATAAATTAAAACTTGGTAGATTTAACTTGTCCTCATCGTCTTAACATTGAGCTCTTATTTTTTCCATGTTTATTCCCCTTGTGAATTTCAACTAAGGGTAATGAAGCAAAAGTTAAAAAAACGAGAATTATTTTGACTGACTCGTGTTATCCGATGTTAGGACCTTCTTTCTTTTCTTTCTCCCCCAAACTTCAATTTTAATGTTCTTTTCCAGCTCCAAGAAGGGGGTAGATATATTAATACTCAGGTGATATTCAGTGATCTACTAACGATACTCTAGTGATATTCAGTGATCTACTAGTGATACTCTAGTGATATTTAGGAAGTTACTTGATACATCAAGTAATTTTCTTCTAGAAACGTCATGACTGAAGTCAGTTCAAGAGGGAGAGGGGAAGGTCCAGGTAGGCAGTACACCATTCTCGTATGATGCTCCTATACACCACCCAACATATACTTTTGATTTTGTCGATTTTCCGGATATAAAAAAAAACAGTAGCAAATTAATTATTGAATAAATAATTTGCATTAATTAATAATAATTAATTATTAATAACAAATACTTAATTAAGTTTTACGTACTAAATACATAGGATTATAATCAATCAAAAAAAATCTAGGGCTTTGGGGGGTCCGGACCCGGAGGCCCTTCCCCTCCCTTGTGTGCTCCACTGACTGAAGTTTTTAGAAGTCAATTTACACAATTTTTTATACACAGTGTTTAAGATTAATTAATTCGCTTCTTGTAAAAGTCTCAGTACCACTAGGGCAAAAAAGAACTAAAATGTTGATTTCTCATGCTAAAAAAATAGTTATTCTTTCATTAATATTTAGTAAGTTCTCTTGACAAAAAATAAAACAAATAAAAAAAGAACACTGTAGCATACAAAAGGAATTTATACATACGTTACGTTTTTACTGCATAATATCTACATTTAAGCATTCAAAAATGAAATTTATTCGTAAAAATGTTCGAAAAAATTTTTGTGGCTGCGGTAGCCTAATGGTCAGGGTCCTTGACTCGTGGTCGGCGTGTCATGAGTTCGAGCCCCAGTGCCACTGGAGACTTAACGTGCAGAGGGGCTGATGCACATTGAATCCATCGTGGCTCAGTGTCCTTCCGTTGGCGTGATCGGGAAGTTAGGGGAGGGGGGCTAGTTCAAGTGTCGTCCTCATCATTTGATCATGGTTCAGAATTACATGGTCCGTTACCAGTAGTCCCCGTGTCGGCTTGTAGTGCGACATTGTGAAGTCCCCACCCATGGGGACCTCATTTCTACATTATCTACGCAACCTGTTTCAGTGAGGAAGAACGAAGGACCACTCAAATCATTCATTTTTAAAGCCTGTTTATTAAGGTCTTAGCTTAAACACCATACACAACAATAATAATTAAGTAAGTTGATCTAGAAAGAGAAGACGCAACACGTATTACCAAATAGTCGCGCACTTGACGGCTGAATCTAACTTTATAGATTAACTAGCTGGTATACCCGTTCTTCGCACGGGTGAATTGAAAATTTAAGCAATACAGACTGAAGGATATAAAGAAGTTTTTAATGAGTTAATTTTACGTGAACTGTAAATTAAACAAAAAAACAACTTTTTGCATATCTCAGCTGAACAAAAAAAATCATGTATGGTAAATTTTAAGTCTGTAGATATAATAGCTGATAAAAAAAAAGTTGTTTTTTTTTTTACTTATAACGCCCCGTAACTCTCTTGTGGATCGATTTTTGAAAACACCTTCCTTCTGCTCAGCAAAATTAACACATTGTTACAAATTTTGTGTAATAAACGCATTAAAATAATGTAAATAATTTGTATCAGGATTTTGTAATACGTTAATATTACTTTCTGATGCATTTATTTTATGTTAAATAGCTGCTACCCGCGACTTCGTCGACGTGGAATTTAACAAAAAAGTGTTTATTCAATTCGCAGAGTTTACGAAAACTTAATAATTATATATTCCACGTGAAGAAATACCTATGCTATAAGTATAATGTCATTCTTCTACTTTGTGAATCAATGTTTCTTTTTTGTTTTACTTTCTTTTCTTTGTTTTTTGTTGAGCAAAGTGTGAGAGGGACGCATGACTTTTGATACTGTCGATGGGGTGAGGACTGTAAAATCATTAGGATCAAAGGATGGACGTGAAATGTAGCGAGTGGCAGCAACCTAATCAAACAGAAAGGTTTAATATAACTGCTAGAAATCGTTGAGACAGAAGGCTCGCGAAATAAAATACAAACTGTTGAATAAAAATAATCCCTATTTGAATCGGATATTGTTCATTGGTTTTAATTTTATTTCCGCGGAACCCTAATTTATTTTTTAAATAAAAGTAGCCTAAGTTACTCCTTATAACATCTGCCAGTGAAAGTTCCATCAAAATTGGTGCAGCTGTTTTAGAGATTAGCCGGAACAAATAGAGACAGAAAGACAAAAATTTTAAAAATTGATTTTTTCATATAAGTACCGTATATACTTTTAAATGAAATTAGTAAAAAGCTGTTAATTTCAAATTACAAACAGACACTTCATTTTTATTTATATGTATAGATGTATAGATTTCTCTATCACTAATATACGCCTTTTCCTTATAGCTTATATAAAACTGCTCACCGCTATATCCTAGATAATCAGCTACGTTCTTTATCTGTTCTGATGTGTCTGTAATCCGACAGTATTCCTTATACCCTCGAACCCACTTTGGTTCGTCCGCACAGGCACGGCTAGGCTATTGCACGGAGTTAGGATTCTTCTTACTATATCTCCAATCACTTTACAGCTAACTCTCTACTTAGCGACTTCACTTTCCACTCAGCAATCACTTCGGCGCATAGACATAGACCCGGGCATAGACCTTGCTCTGCTGCTAATTTCCAATATATATGATTCCTAATTTACATAACCACGTTCTTCTTCTTGAATTGATTGGAAAGAATTGCCGCCTCAAGTAATCCCCAAGAGGACATGAATAGAAATTGCGATGAAAGCCCCGTCACAACATTAATAAACATTCCCATTCTCGACAAAAATTTTAGTACAAAAACTGTACCGTTCTTTCTATCTGAGGCTAAAAAAATTCTAGAGATATTCGAATTTGGGGACACACTTAAATATTTTTCCTAGGACCTATTTAGATATTTTTGCTAGAATACATAATAATTTTCTTTCATATGTAAATCAAAGTAACATTTTTAAAAATAGTATTGATTTATCTCTCAATCAGGCTCATGCTTCGCAAATGTAACAAAGGGAACAGAAAATAGCGTGATATAATATAATGGAAAATTTCGAAATTTTTTGAGTATAAATGTAAGCAGCAATTTAAAAAGGGTTTAAATTGTATTTTGTCATTAAGTGCTGAAATTCATGTAGAAAAAAATAAACGTGGATTTAAAAAACTCCTTATTTTAAATGTATAAAATTATTACCGAAGTACAGTTGAGCCTCTATTTAACGAAGTCGCTAAATCCCGAAAAAAATTCGTTACATGGATTACATTAAAAAAAAGTAATTATTCACATTTTTTTGTAAATTGATATCTATTTATTTTACATATCTTACCTATAAAAAAATAAATAAAGAAAAACTGCAAGGAAAACAAGATAAAGACTGTCGAGGAAAATAATTTTAGCTTAAAATGAATAAATTTTAAGGATATTTTCTAATTTAAAGCACATAAGTAGTAGAAAAGTGGGGGTTCTGGATCACGAGGCGCTGAGGTGCTTGAGGTCCCCGCCTCCCCGAACGAGTTATCTCCGTCCCCTCCACCCCTTCCCGCGGTTCTCCCTATCCAACCCTTCCGGCGTTTCCCTCCATCCACCCCTTCCAACCGGTCCCTCCGATTTCGTCCTTCTTCATCCGTGACACTTTACACCCCCCTTTTCCCTTCTATTTTCTCTTAGCGGGATATTGCATAAACAATCAAAATAGAAAAACAAAGCATAAATAATTTTAGGCTAATAATTTTTTTTTCTGTAGGCTACAATACTGAAATATTGCTTTTCATTTATAGATATGATTAAATATGGGAAGATAGATTTCGTAAATAAACCATATTGAAAAGCGCGTTTTTTTTTCTTTGTGAATCTGATTATAATAGTGATGTCATATGACTAGTGACATCAGTAATTTTTCTACCAATCAGTTGCTTCCAAAGTTACGTCATGAAAATGAACCAATCAGCTTACTGTTGCCACCTTGTAATACTCATTTTTTTCTTTCTGTGTATCATTTCTTCTCAAGCTCTGAGTTGGTAGAATACTTTGCTTCTCGATAAAGAATTATCACGTTCCAACCCTACCACAAAATTTCAAGATATTTTCTTTCGTGATTAGTAAATTGAAATTTATTTAGTTAACCATGAAACATGCTACACCTCTCGCCTTCTCCCATCCTCGAGCCAAAAGAGTGTGTTTTGATAAAGACAACGGGAAAACTTCTTCGTTTAAACCAGATGCTGTTCCTGAGAATCATTTCCATTTAGGAAGTCACAACTACGCCGTTGTTTCTGATTTTGCAGACGTTGCACGAATTCACTTGCGCCGATACAAGCTCGATGCCACTGGATCTCTTTTACCTACCAAAGATGGAATCACTGTAACACCTTCCGTATGGTTAGCCCTCGTAAGAGAATTTTCTGCAATCGATCAAGCCTTTGAGGATGGAAAAGTATTTGTTATCAAGGATTGTCTCTTACTTTCCCGAACTGTTATCGAGAATGTCACTCATATCATAATACAACGTTATTTCCAACGAAAGGACTTTACTCGTAAATTTTTGACTCCAGTTTCCATGCTAAAAGAAACGGAATGGAATGTATTAAAAAGATATCCATAAGCAGATCACGTCGAAAACTGTTTCAATCATGTTCGGGCGTGTTTTTCTGAAACTTCTGAGGCAAGAAGTGGCTAAACACATTCCTTTTCCAAAATCTGACTGCATCGATTGTATCGACGCAGAAATGGTTCTCACTACATCAATGGTCGAACTCTTATGTAACCATATCGAAGAAAATATTTCATCATTGTTCGTATGCTTCGGATGTTTGGAAGGATACGAAAATCAACTAGGTCATGAATGTATGACATATTCAAACGGACAGAGAATTTCCGAATATGGTGATTTAGCCATATTAAACATGGACTGGGATAAACTGGTTGCAGATTTTGTCAATCGAAACATCCAAATGGTAAATTACATGAATGAGATGTTTCTCAATAAGTTAAATATGAATGTGCTGATAGAAAATGCTAAACAAATGTATGTTGCTAGAGATTCTTTATTATTATTGTAAATAAAAAGTATTATTTTTCTTCAAAGTGTATTTTTTTTTTTTTTTTTTTTAAAAAAGTGGTAAGGTACACACACAGAGAGATAGGTACACAATTCGTACAAATGTATTATTCTCATTAAATTTAAAACCTAAGATTGTAAAAATGATAAAAAATATGCTCAAAATGTATTCATTTCTAAGGGTTTTTTCATCAAAACAAAGCTACAGAAAGGTAATTGATGCATTTATGAGATAGAAAGAAGTTTTACTTGTAGACATTACTAGATTCTAAGGTAAAAACTCTAAGGATTGAGGAACCAGAAAGCCGAAACCATTGAATGAACTTTTAAAAGATATTTATTTTTATCGGCACATTTAAAGGAAAAATACAAAGAGAGGCCGAAAAAACATTTATAAATACTGTGTTCCCCGAATACCTTTGAAAATATAAATAAGGTAACTGAAATTTTTAAATCAAATCAAATGTGGGGAGAGGTAATCATTCCTTTTAAAAAGAGATTGTAAAGTAATATACACATCAATGGGCTTTTAGAAAAGAGTACTGTGGTGGGTCTAACCGTTGAAGTGTGAGAAAGTTGAAACTATCCTATTAAGTCAAAAGATGTTTTCCAATCTAACAAAAAAAAAAAACACCGGTGGTTAGAAAAAATTCTCACGTAAAAACATTTTGAAAGAATCTTCGAGAGCAAATAAAAAGTAATTGGAACTCTCCCTATGACATAGACTAAGAATTTTATCTCCATAGGGTAGCAATCAACCCATTCATAGGTATGTATGAAAAAAAAACACGTGTGTAAGAATTTCAAGATTGTAACAGTTGTAAGTCTAACTATTGAAGAATAAATTGCGAAATTATCCTATTAGCTTGTAAAAAAAAATCATTTGTCTGAGTATCTCTTTCAAAAAGCACAAACAGATGTTGCGAAAAGTCCACACAAAACATACCCTTAAAGCAGACTTTGTGTGTGTGCGAATATATCAGTACAAAATAAAAGAAACTTAACAACTGGACAATGGAAGAATTTGGTTTACCTACAGGGAGGTAGTAAAATCGCATTCTTTAAGTCGTGGGGAGAAAAGTGTGGCTGTTGTGAGTAAGTTTGAAGTAATTGGAATTTTACAGCTTTTGAAAGTGGGAAAAATCAGTTTACCTACAGGGAGGTAGTAAAATCGCATTCTTTAAGTTGTGGGGAGAAAAGTGTGGCTGTTGTGAGTAAGTCTGAAGTAATTGGAATTTTACAGCTTTTGAAGGTGGGAAAAATCAGTTTACCTGCAGGGAGGGGTGTAAAACCCCATTCATACGGTTGAGGGGAGATGCCAAATACTTTTAGAGTTAAAAGAAGATAAGCCCCGCCCTTTCTTTCGCTATTCGTTACAAAAAATACCTTTTAATTATTTTTCACTGTATTCCTACGCATAACGATTGATTCCGTATATAAGCAGATGAGGCGAATGAACCAATTCACTTCTAGCTCGAAATTTTTTTCTGTGTGCACTTCATGCTTAAACTTTTTACAATGGATATCGAAAAAATATTCGAAGAGACTGATTTCCCTATCAACGACAAGGTTTTGGCTTCTGCGGATTTTGGAGACTTATCCAGTGAGTTAGATGAACCCTTCGATGGCGTTTTAAGAGGAACATTTTCATGCGATAAATGCGATAGTGTTTTCACGCATCGTCGCAGTTTAGAAAGACATCGAATTTCAATTCACACCACTTCAGCCTTATTTTATTGCAAAATATGCAAAAAGAGATTCAATCGAAAAGATAACTTCGTTCGACATTCAAAAATTCATAAATTAACACCGATTATCATGAAACTGTCTCGAACAGCCAATGGAGAAGAAAATTCCTCTGCGAACACATCCTCGGAAGCCGCACCCGGTCCCTCTACCGCCACGGAAACGACTCTTTCCGATCACGGCAGGACTTCTATTTCAACTGCACCATCGCGAAAACGAACTGTTTCGCCCACTAGAAATGCATGTTTGGATACTTTTGAAGTGTACACATTCTTTCCAGATACTTCAACATCGAAGGACTTAACTGTGAGCCTTCACAGCATTAAGACAGAAATTTTGAAAAAATTAAGGAAACAGCGTCTTCAAAGCAGGGTGTGAAGTGGTATCTCAACAGCTGTGTTCACTTCATCCGAAAAATTACTACAGAGGATTTTGAGACCTGTACATCATATTTTAGATCAAGATGTGCTATTACATTAACCGAGGAAATTCCTGACGTTGAAACAAGCATTGCAAAGGTAACAAGTTAATTCATTTTTTTTCTTTAAAAATAATAAAATAAAATGTAAAAGAAATTTTAAAAGAATTTTAAGAAAAAGTTATTCAAATAACTATAAAATATATACTGTGGAAATATATTTCAGAATTATTTTACATCGAATGTGATTATAATTTGAATTTATTATTATTTTTTAAAGGTTATCACATCATGTAATGAATTTGAAAATAGAGGATCGGGATGGGAATTCCAAGATGTGTTGAAGAATGAACTTAAGATTGCTATCTACAAGCCCTTAGCAGCAGCTTCTTACATTCCTCTTCCACCAAAGCTGATTAAAAAAAAAGGCGATATTAAACATCAGAAATGAGGACCAACATTGTTTTTTATGGTGTGTGTTAGCTCATCTTCATCCTGCTCAAGCCAATGCAAATAGAGTGAGTACTTATTTAAAATTTCAGAATGAATTATGCACGAAAAACCTTACATTTCCTACTCCATTAAATCAGATTGAATGCTTTGAAGAAAAAAATAAAATATCAATTAATGTGTTCGGTTTCGAGAATGAAATATTCCCCTTGAAAATAACAACAAAGAATTTTGATAAACATGTAAATTTGCTTTTGATCTCAAATCAAGAGAAAAGACATTATTGTCTTATTAAAAATTTAAATCGATTACTTTCAGACTTAACACAACATAAATCAGAAAGTTTTTATTGCAATTATTGTCTTCACAGGTTTGTTAAAAAATCAATCTTAGATGCCCATATAGTAGACTGTAGGAAACATAAAGAACAAAAAATAAAAATGCCCGAAAACAAATGGTTAGAATTTGAAAACTTTAAATTTAATTTACCTGTTCCATATACTATTTACGCCGACTTTGAATCCCTTATTGTGAAAATCAACTCATGCGCGCCTGATCCTGAAAGATCTTCCACTGTACCAATAGCAAATCATATTCCATGTGGTTATGCGTATGTGGTGATTGGACCTGATGGAAGTTTTAAAAAACCACCTGTTGTTTATCGAGGAGAAAATGCCGTTGACCATTTTTTAAAAAACATTATTAAAGAAGAGGAAGATATACTAAATATTTTGAAAAAAAAAAAAAAAACTGAGCCGATACTTTTTTCTGATGAGAATAAATTACATTTTAAAAATGCCACTTTTTGTCACATATGTGAAAAACCTTTATTGGGGGATAGAGTCCGGGATCATGACCCTCTCACCGGTTTATACCGGGGTGCTGCTCATAATATTTGTAATATTAATTATACATTGGCTAAACATATCCCTGTCGTAATTCACAATTTACGAGGGTATGATTCCCATTTGATCATGCAGAGTGTTGGGAAAATAAAAAACAAAAATCTTACTTGTATACCTTCCAATAGTGAAAAATATATATCTTTTTCTCTCGGTTCTCTACGCTTTCTCGATTCGCTGCAATTTTTAAATGCCTCTCTCGAAAAGTTAGTTTCGAATTTAGAAAAAAATGAATTAACACTAACAAATAAATTTTTCAAGGAAAAAACCGATCTGATGCTTCATAAAGGAATTTACCCCTATGAATATATGGATACTTTCCAAAAATTTAATGAAGGATGCTTGCCCTCTAAAGAAGCCTTTTTTAGCTCACTTACAAATGAAACTGTAAGTGATGATGATTATGCACATTGTCAAAACGTATGGAAAAGTTTTAATCTTAAAACTCTAGGAGAGTATCACGATCTGTACGTGACGAGTGACGTAATTCTACTTGCAGACGTTTTTCAAAATTTTCGACATTTATGCTTAAATTTTTACAAACTAGATCCATGTCATTGTTACACGGCCCCCGGACTCGCTTGGCAAGCATGTCTTTACATGTCGCGAGTCAAACTGGAGCTTTTTACAGATTTAGACATGCATTTATTTGTCGAGAGAGGCATAAGAGGTGGCATTTCAATGATATCCCATAGATTTAGTTCAGCTAACAACAAATATTTAGACTCTTACGATGAAAACAAACCATCTAAATACATCCTTTATTTGGATGCAAATAATTTATATGGATGGGCAATGTCCCAACCCTTACCTACTCACGGTTTTGAGTGGATTACACAGCCAATTGATTTTATGGAAATTCCAGATGAGTCAGACATAGGTTATATTTTAGAAGTAGACATGGATTATCCACAAAACCTACACAATTTACATAATGACTATCCCCTGGCCCCAGAAACATTAAATGTGACAAATGATATGCTGTCTCCATACTGCAAAGAAATAGCGCAAGAACATAATTTAAATACCAATAGCTGTACGAAATTAGTTCCTAATTTAATGAGTAAAAAAGGATATATCGTTCATTATAGAAATTTAAAACAGTATGTTTCTCTAGGTTTAAAAGCAACTAAAATCCACAAAGTACTTAAATTTCACCAAAGACCTTGGCTTAAAAAATATATTGATTTTAATACGGAAAAAGAAAAAACGCGAAAAGCTCATTTGAAAAAATCTCTTTAAACTTTTAAATAATGCCGTATTCGGTAAAACCATGGAAAACCTACGGAAGCGCACAGTAATAGATCTTGTACAGGATCAGAAAAATCGAAGAAACTCGTTGCTTCTCCAGCATTTCATAATTTTCGTATAATAACAACAGATTTAGTTTCGATAGAGAGAAAAAAAGTTTCCCTTTTATTAAATAGACCGATCTACATTGGTTTCTCCATTCTAGACATATCTAAGATTCTTATGTATAATTTTCATTATAAGTATATAAAATCAAAATACGATACCAATGCAAAATTACTTTTTACTGATACTGATTCGTTGTGCTATGAAATTGTAACACAAGACGTGTATGAAGATATGCAGAAAGATCTACATTTCTTCGATACTTCCGATTATCCCCAAACTCATCCCCTATACTGCGAAATAAATAAAAAAGTGCTTGGCAAGATGAAAGATGAGTTATCATCCAGTTTGGCTCTTGAATTCGTTGGGCTCAAACCAAAAATGTATAGTTTAAAAAGTGCTGAAATGGAGAAAAAAACGGCGAAAGGAGTCTCAAAAATTATTATCCAACAACAAATTAGACATACAGACTACAAAGAGACTTTGTTATATCGTCGTCGTGGATTAGCCAAAGCTAAAAAATAGCAAGTCACAATCACATTGTGCAAACTGTGGCTTATCAAAAGTCAACTCTGAGCCCTTTTGATAGCAAAAGATACATTCTACAAGATGGAATAAATACTTTAGCATATGGTCACTTTAAAATTTAGTAGCAAACTTATGTTATTTTCACTTAAAAAAAAAAATTCACCATGATGAATGAGTAAATATGTTGATGGTAAATACGTTATAGATAAATACATCTCAAAATTATGAGTTTTTATATTTTGTAAAAATTTGGGTATTTATTTATATATATTTGTATTAGAGTGAAACATTCCTTCACCCTGTCAAAATGTTGCTTTGCCTATGAAAAGATTATGTAAATGAAATTATTCTGTAAATGGTATATGACCACTTCTTAGTTTTTGTTTTTTGAAATAAAACAAAAAAATAATTTAAAAAAAAAATATCGATGTACTATTACATTCCATATGTGTGGAGGACGGATTCTTTATTTACATTGAAATGTTAATGCTATATCATTTACTCTAATCAATTCAGTTTCATTATTGTTGGAAATATTGTTTGTTGTATCTCTGTACATTGTTATTATTTTATTGTAAATAAACAGTTGATATAAAAATGTTTTTGTTCAATCTCAATTATTTAGTTAAATATTTTTATGCAAGTAAAATTATAAACATATTTACAATATAAATAGTATGAGAAATTTACAAATCCTTGCATTTGCAATGGAGTTTCCAACCATACAACATCCATCATCTATGCTAATAAGTGGTCCTTCCAATTCTGGAAAAACTTACTTTGTCAAAAAGTTGTTGGATTATGAAATGTTTAAGCCAACTCCTTCAAAAATCATTTGGTGTTATGGTGCTTATCAAACTCTGTTTGATGAAATTTCTAATGTCGAGTTCATTGATGGCTTACCCTCAGATCTTAGCCAGATAAGTAATGCATTAATCATTATTGATGATTTAATGTCCGAATTAGGAGGCGATAAAAAATTATCAAATTTATTTACAAAAGGTAGCCATAATAAGAATATTTCAGTTATATTTACTGTTCAAAATCTTTTTATAAAGGGGCAGAATTTCGAACTATTTCATTAAATGCATCTTATATGTGTTGCTCTAAAAATGTAAGGGATAAAATGCAAATGGCTTCTTTAGCTAAACAAATGTATCCGATTCAAATCAAGTACTTTCAAAGAGTTTCAAGGATGCAACTTCGGTCGCATATGGTTATTTGTTTATAGATTTAAGGCCAGAAACAGATGAAAAATTAAGTCTTCGCACCGGATTATTTCCAGAGGATGAGAATATCTTCTATCAACCCCGATAACTCAAAATTGGTTCATTTTCAAATAGTCAGTTTTTCTCGTGGGATCGATTATAATAGTTTTTAAATATAATTAATCGTTAAGAAATCAAACTTTTAAATTAAATTAGATACTTTATTATAGTAGATACCTTCTCAAAAATTACTGTAACTGGAAAAAAAAAAGTTTACATGAGGTAAAATAATTAAGTTTTAAAAGTTATTTAAAGCTTGTTATACAATCATTTTTTTCATTTAACTTAAAGATGTTAGCGAGTCAACATATTAATCATTTGAAGCAACTGGCTCGAAGCAAAAGCAAAGCTGCTCTTTTACGAAACTGTACAAACTCCCTCATAAAGGCTTTGTGCGAATGTACCATCAACATTCTCAAAGGAAACGTCCCTTTGACAAAACATCGAAAGTCTCGGCTGTCCCCCTACAAAAAAGTGCTAAGAAAATTAGCAAGTAGGAAAGTACCATTATATAAAAAAGGAAACTTTTTGTACAGAAAGGCGAAGGTTTTCTGAGCTTCCTCATACCTGCAGCAGTTTCTGTTATATCTTCATTACTTCATGGAACACACTAAGAAATTCGTCCTTGTACCTGAAGAAAGACTTCGACAATTCGCTGAAATTCATTTAACCGATTTAGATAAGGAAATGCACAAAATTCTTCGAAAACCTAACTTAAGCGATCAAGAGAAAGCTACTTTATATACTCAAATTCTTCAAAAGTATACAAATTTTCCTCTGCCAACCCAGAACATAACAGAACCAATACATGAAGTTAAATCTGAGGACTTTAATACAAATGAGAAAAAAGAATTTGACCGAATGAATTCCTCTGATGAAATACGAATAAATATCGAAAATGAAATTTTGAATCAGATGCCTCTGAAAAGAAGATACCAAGCTGAGAAAATTATGGAACTTCTTCAACAAAATAGTGCGTCATTATCATGGACTAATGAGAAAGAACTAATGATCAAAAATAAGATACTTCCAAATACCAACATTGTAGACTTGGTAGCGTTTTTGTTAAAAGATAGAAAAACTGAACCGAATGGACTTCGGAATTTTATTGATATTCTAAAAGAGTTTGATTTTCCATCTCAGTTAATAAAAAACAGATATTTTAAGTACGAGACTATGTATGCAAAACCTGCTACTTGATTCAATATTAAATATTTTATGTATGCTTGATATTTTAAATAAAGCTTTTTTTTTTTTTTCATTGAAACATTGTGTGCGTTTTTATTTATGATATGATTAAAGAGGGTTAATAAAGCAAAACAATTTTAATTAGTGTATTTACTGTTGAAATGCAAAAAAAAAAAAAAAAAAATAGATATATGAATTGAGAATTAATTTAAAAAAATGAAGGGGAACAATAAGAGAGGGGTCAAAGAAAATTTAAAGAATAAAGGATAGGAATAGAAAATAGTGTTAACTTGTTTTTAATTAAATGTTTATAAAAAAGATAATAGTTTAAAATTGTAATTAGAAATACTTATCGCTTGATAAAGACATATGGAAAACTTTAAATAATAAAGACATATGGAAAACTTTAAATAATAAATAGAATGTATATGTGTGATAAACTATAAAAACAAAAAATCAATTTTTTTTCTTTAATATTTTTTTTTATTTCTTAAAAACCATCTTTACATTATAAATTTTTTGAAATACAAATACAGTCTAAAATCATTTTTCTTGCGGTTAAGAAAGCGTCCCAAAATGTCACTCATTGAATGTCCTTTACACCTTTTAAGAAGATAGAATATACAATATTGTCCACAAACATTGGATGTGAGGCTTTGTAATGAAGTTTCATTATATATTACGTTTGGAAATAATTTCACATATTGCGAGATATGAGGCTCGTATACCGATGGTGGAAATCCATAAGAGTCAAAAAATTCGATGGTCTTTTCATCTTGAATATACATAGCTAACCAATGAGATCCTTCTTCATCATGGGGGTCTGTATTTACCACGAGTGCTGCTTTTTTCTTGACCTTGGGTATTTTGTCAGAAGGATACACACCTAAGAAATCTCTAGGAGCCTCCTTTGATAAAATTTTACTTATCTGAGAGGTGAACATTTAATTCCCAAAGTCAAATAAAACGTTTCGTGTCTTGTTTATTTCAATCAGTGATTCAAATTCGGCGAATACAATAAGTGAGACAGTTTCATTCAGAGCCTTATTAAATTTTAACTCGACTCTCAAATTGCTGTGACGAATGAGATTAAAATGCTCTCCTTCACAAAGATCTGGGGATAAATCAAATAAAAAAAAGGGAATAGCCTTTAGAAAATTCTGATCTAGACAAATGAAGTCCTTCAGAATTTAAAAATAAGTTATTGTAAGCTTGAATATAATTTCCTTTTTCAAAATCTAGCTCTAGGGGTTGATGGGGAACAGGTTGACCGTCTACGTACACACCGATAAAATTCACATCATAATGTTTGAATTCGAAAGGAGATTTTTATAATTCCCATTGAAGGCATCATTATCTACACATGCTATGACAATACGCTTAGGCATTTGTCCAGAAAATACATTATCTTGAATGAAAGAATAACTAGATTGTGGGATTGAAAACACCTTGCAGCTAACTCGATCAATTGGGTATTTCGCCGTTGTTCTTTCTAAAGCTTTCGCATGACCTATAACAACCGCCGGATTAACTTGTACTTTTCTTACATAAAGGGAGACATGTTCAAAAATCACGTTGTAATCTCCCTCTCCCATCAAACAAAATGATGGTTTACTTCGGATGAGTTTTAGTTTCACATCCACTAAATTTAATAAAAGTCTGTCTTGGTTAAATAAATCCACATGTAGTCGTCCAACCATATCAACAGTTCCACTTCCTTTAATGAACTTCACGCGGCTTTTGAATCCTTCATTCGGTTCCTTATCGTTTTCATCATAAACATTCATCCTGCCAGCAGTGTCTTTATAATAAAGTTCAGATGTCAGCTGAGAAGTTTTGCTGTCGTACCCATGATTTAATAAAGTTTCTATTATAGCTCTATAGGGATATGTATTATTGCTAGAGGAAACTGTTCTTTCGTTTAAGCAAACGTCTACTTGGGAAAACAAACTGTGCAAAAATAAGTTTACAGGTCCAACTTTATTTTCATTAGTAATTACTTTACCATCGCTTTTAAAGATTTTTGCTCGAACATGTAATTGGGTCTGAGAGAGATCTAGGTAAGCATCACCACTTCCAGGTATGAGGAATTCAATAGGACCTCCATCTGCAACATTAGTAATGGGATGGAATTGTACCCATTGACCTTTTTCTATTACAGTTTGGGTAGGAGGAGCTAAAAATAAATTCAGCTCAGATTTAACACATTCAGGAGACTCCTTTAATAGAAAAGCCATCACTCCTAATGATCGAAAATATCTCGTCCTCTTACTTTCTTCGATTTGGAAGAACTGGTAGCTTTCATTCCTTTCCTCTTTCTTTTATACCTTTGATGCTTCTTACCACGCCCTATCATTTCGTCAGCTTTTTGGATAGCTTTTTTTATTAACTTTTTTTTCCAGTTTCATTAGTCCTTTGTCTAGCAGACTCTGGAAAACTCTGCCCCTCCAACATATCATTTGCAATTTGTGTGCTTGTTTTCAAAACTTCTTTTCCCACTGATTTAGCACCACTCTTAAGAAAAGGTAAAGCTGTACGGAATAATCGTTTGAACCATCCACCAATACCATATCCTTTCTGAAAAGATTGTCCAGCGTAATATGGGAGTCCATTTCCTGTTTGTGAAATGTAATAGTCTTCAAATTGCTTTGTACAACAATTATAAGGAACAAGCATCTTTACTCATTAAATTTCTTTCAAGAAATGAATTTTATATTTACTCACATCTTCTTTTAAATGATTTGTCTCAGCCTAAAATGTAACACAGCTATCACGCGACCTCTCTCAAAAGGAACTAAGTCACCAGAATGTAATCGCAGAATCATTTCAATCGTTTGGAACTGTTGTCGAATAACAGGTACGTAGTGAGGTCTTGTATAGTGAGCATTGACTACTTCTCCGTCTTTCCCTTCTACTTTTATAATTTTCAGGAGTGGAGCTTGAGTGTGACCGACGATCTGAGGTTCAACGAGATCACAGTAGGCATAGATGATAGGAAATGATGCTGTAGGATCAGCTATGTATGGACTTTCCACTGATTTTTTATATTCACCAGGTTCAAAACCTAATAATTCAGCTAGGCCTTTGTATAAAACGACTCTAGCCTGATCACCAAGCTTTATCTTTACCTTCTTTGTCACAGAATGATAAATAAACTCGATTTTATTTTGATGCAATTCCAAATGCATTCCTTTTAAAATATCTGGCACAGTTTCATAACAACCTGGTGGAACTCGTCTCACAAGTAATTCTCCATTACCTACATCAAATCCAAATATATTATTATCGTTTCTTATGTTATACCATGTGTGTGGATATATTAAATCTACTAAGCCAACTTCCCACTCTCCATTATTCAAAGTAACGGGCAATGGAAGTTGAGTCATGAAATGGGATATTTTGTTTTCTGGAAAAAAAAAAGCTTGGAACTGTCACTAACTAGTGTAATGTAGAATGACATCTTTCAAACTAAGGAAAGAGTATTATGCGCTCCCATTTATATCATTCTGACATCACTTACCCATGCATTAAATTTATCTGGGTATCCCTGAAATTTTACTAAATATTCGCTTTTACCATTCCTTTTCCTTGTTCTAATAACTTTTTCAACAGGATAAAATCCAGAATCGGATACTTTTTGCAGTTCTTGGGGATAAAAGGTGCCCTGAATAATTTCACCAGATAAATCTTTTACTCTGTAAACTATTGGATTTCTAGAAAGGATTTGGTGAATCGTGAAAATTTCTCTCGTCCAATTTTGTGTATAACCTTTTTCAAAATTAAGTTTTTTTCTCTGCTGATTCGCACGGTATCACCCACTTTGAATATGGATTTTGATTCTTTCAGAGACTGTCCGTACAAAGTTAGCCACACTTGAGTTTGATTTCCTTCACTTACCGAGCTAGGTTCCATGCGAATGCTCCGATGCCACGTATGATTATAACTGTACACTAATTTTCCAAGGACATCAATGTAACACTTTGTGTTCATCTCAGTAAAATACTTCCACATTTTAGTCTTCAAAGTACGATTGAATCGTTCTACAATGGAGGCCTTTGCCTTATTATTTGTTGTAAAAAATCCAACTTTCATTTTCTTTAGATATTTTTGGAACACAACGTTCACAAATTCTTTCCCAGCATCTGTTTGTAATTTTTTTTGGAATGCGCTCAGAAAAAATCTTTTTAAAAGCCGATACAATAGATTCGGATTTTTTATTCTTCAATGGCATAGCCCAAGCATACTTCGAAAGAACATCGATACAGGTCAACAAATATTTGTAACCGTCATTAAAAGAAGATAAGGATTGCATATCGACTAGATCTGCCTGAAATTGCTGATTTATTCGACCAACGATTACTCGATTCGTATCAATTTTTTTTCTAACTGGTTTATGTAAAGTGTATGATTCCTTTGTTTGTAACCAATTTTTTATATCTTTTCTGGAAACCTTCCCTTTTAGAGAACGATGTACAGCATCGATACCACCGAAACTACCTGCGTGTTCGGGAACCCGATAAATGTTTTTCCACTCCATGTTTAATTCAAATACTGGTTTTAATCATTAATACCGTGTTAACTTTTGAAATTTTTTTTAGATATGATTCAATTTGGGAATAATTTTAATATTTATAAACACGAGAGCAAAGACAAGGGAAGGGGGTAAAGTGCCACGGGTGAAGAAGGACGAAGAGGGAAACGCCGGAAGGGTTGGATGGGGAGAACCGCGGGAAGGGGTGGAGGGGACGGAGAGAACAATGTTTTGAATCAATATGAAAATTCATGTTAGCCTTGAAGAAAAAACCCTTAGAAATGAATACATTTTGAGCATATTTTTTATCATTTTTACAATCTTAGGTTTTAAATTTAATGAGAATAATACATTTGTACGAATTGTGTACCTATCTCTCTGTGTGTGTACTTTACCACTTTTTCTTAAAAAAAAAAAAAAAAAAAAAAAAAATAAGAAATACACTTTGAAGAAAAAAAAATAATACTTTTTATTTACAATAATAATAAAGAATCTCTAGCAACATACATTTGTTTAGCATTTTCTATCAGCACATTCATATTTAACTTATTGAGAAACATCTCATTCATGTAATTTACCATTTGGATGTTTCGATTGACAAAATCTGCAACCAGTTTATCCCAGTCCATGTTTAATATGGCTAAATCACCATATTCGGAAATTCTCTGTCCGTTTGAATATGTCATACATTCATGACCTAGTTGATTTTCGTATCCTTCCAAACATCCGAAGCATACGAACAATGATGAAATATTTTCTTCGATATGGTTACATAAGAGTTCGACCATTGATGTAGTGAGAACCATTTCTGCGTCGATACAATCGATGCAGTCAGATTTTGGAAAAGGAATGTGTTTAGCCACTTCTTGCCTCAGAAGTTTCAGAAAAACACGCCCGAACATGATTGAAACAGTTTTCGACGTGATCTGCTTATGGATATCTTTTAATACATTCCATTCCGTTTCTTTTAGCATGGAAACTGGAGTCAAAAATTTACGAGTAAAGTCCTTTCGTTGGAAATAACGTTGTATTATGATATGAGTGACATTCTCGATAACAGTTCGGGAAAGTAAGAGACAATCCTTGATAACAAATACTTTTCCATCCTCAAAGGCTTGATCGATTGCAGAAAATTCTCTTACGAGGGCTAACCATACGGAAGGTGTTACAGTGATTCCATCTTTGGTAGGTAAAAGAGATCCAGTGGCATCGAGCTTGTATCGGCGCAAGTGAATTCGTGCAACGTCTGCAAAATCAGAAACAACGGCGTAGTTGTGACTTCCTAAATGGAAATGATTCTCAGGAACAGCATCTGGTTTAAACGAAGAAGTTTTCCCGTTGTCTTTATCAAAACACACTCTTTTGGCTCGAGGATGGGAGAAGGCGAGAGGTGTAGCATGTTTCATGGTTAACTAAATAAATTTCAATTTACTAATCACGAAAGAAAATATCTTGAAATTTTGTGGTAGGGTTGGAACGTGATAATTCTTTATCGAGAAGCAAAGTATTCTACCAACTCAGAGCTTGAGAAGAAATGATACACAGAAAGAAAAAAATGAGTATTACAAGGTGGCAACAGTAAGCTGATTGGTTCATTTTCATGACGTAACTTTGGAAGCAACTGATTGGTAGAAAAATTACTGATGTCACTAGTCATATGACATCACTATTATAATCAGATTCACAAAAAAAAAAACGCGCTTTTTCAATATGGTTTATTTACGAAATCTATCTTCCCATATTTAATCATATCTATAAATGAAAAGCAATATTTCAGTATTGTAGCCTACAGAAAAAAAAAAAATTATTAGCCTAAAATTATTTATGCTTTGTTTTTCTATTTTGATTGTTTATGCAATATCCCGCTAAGAGAAAATAGAAGGGAAAAGGGGGGTGTAAAGTGTCACGGATGAAGAAGGACGAAATCGGAGGGACCGGTTGGAAGGGGTGGATGGAGGGAAACGCCGGAAGGGTTGGATAGGGGAGAACCGCGGGAAGGGGTGGAGGGGACGGAGATAACTCGTTCGGGGAGGCGGGGATTTTAAATATACATTATTTTATAACTAGAAATTCTAAACACTTTTTATCACAGCGCCATAAAATTTGTTAATTTTGTTCCAGAACCCCAACTAGACAATGAGGGTTAAAGTTTGCACTTCTTGGATGAAACGCCCAGAATTCTACTGATTTTGGTGAGTTAGGCACCAAGTAAAACCAGTTCAAGATTTATGACCACCATAAAATGTGTTAAAAGAGAGAATAACTTGAAATGTTTGGAAATACTTCAAAAATAGGGAGAGAAAAAAATTGAATCACAAAAAAAAAGTAGTTATATAGAAAATGCACTTTTCTTTTGAAAGGTTGTATTACGAAGAAAATCTTGAAATGTTCTTGGTTCCAGGAAAAAGTTCGCTGTATAGAAAAATTCGTAATATAGAGGTTCGTTACATGAAGATTCGACTGTACTTTATTAAAATTAAGGCTTCTATTATTTTTTTTTCGTGACCTCTTTGTTATCATTAATATAAACCAAAATATTGGCAACTTTCTCGCAGATTAACTTCATTAAAATTTCAGATTTTAATTATTTTTTTTTGGCACATTTGTGTGCTTAAATGCTTTTTTTTACTAAAAATAGATCCCTTTTCGTTACTTCTTATCTTCTCAATCTCCTACATAAGAATATATTTTTTTTATCGCTTGCTTTTCTCTCGCTCACTCGCTGGAACCGAGTGGAAGTGAGCTGCATAACAGTAATATTTAAGTAAAGAAAATAAAATTTCACCTGAAGAAGTGTGCAGTAGAATTTTTTCTTAAAAAACACGTGCCTAAAAAGTTTTCAATTCAAAACTAAACGCACGTTGCCGACCCGAGCACGATTTCTGACTGGAGCCGAATGACCATAACGCACCCAAACCTGACGCTTCATTTAAGTTCACTCTTCAGCAAAAAGCGCCTAAAGAAGTTATCCCTTCAAAAATTAGCCGGAGAGTGTAGGTGAACATTATACGCTGGATTTTACGGTAGTAACTTTTTTTTTATCAATGCTAAGTATTTATGGAATTTTATCTTCAACCCCTGTAATGTTTTCTATTTCACTTATAATTTACTATTTCGCGTTGCTTCCCAGTGCGCAGAGTAAATTAAAATCAGATAAATCCACTTATAGTATTTCTTATCTTCCACATATTTATATTTATCTTTTGACACAGAATGAGTAAACATTTTAGTAAATATCGCAGTATTACTCGATTTTGATCGAATTAGAGCAGTAGGCTAGTAGCGAAATAGCTAGCTAGTAAAAATGACGAGGTCAGCATCTAACCTAGCATTTCGTTCTAAACCGGTGATACTCAACCTGCGGCAACGCTGGCCTTTTCTGAGTGGCTCGATCATGTCCCATTGCACTAAGAAATTCTATTATTTAAGAAAGTACTAAAAATTTAGCTGGAAATTTTATCAATGAAGCAATCAAATCTATTAATTTGCTTTTTTTTTTATAGTAGAATGTAAACAAGAGAGAGAGAAAGAGGGGCTTTTGGTCATGGATGAAAGGAAATTGAAATTACCCCATAACTCAATAAAAAATTCATAAACATATACATTTTTTGTGTTTGATAGAAGGGTTAGTATCGTATTAAAATATATAAGCCTAAAATGTGAGTTTTAATACTTTGGTCAATTTTGCTTAGCCCAATGTTGCTTTGGTCTTATAGTGTTTTTATCCCAGCCCTCTGTTTTAAACTATGATCAGGTGACCAGAAAACTTGAGTTATCTCCTCCAAAGCAACGAGCTTGTTGTATGAACTCTACCAGAATGTAGTTCTACCAACCAAGTAACAAAAAAGCTCAGGAGAAATTTGGATGAAGTATTTAGATTCCTAAATGCCAGTCCCAGAATATTTAGGATTAATACATTTTTAGTAAAATATAAACTCCCTTCTCTTTGTATATAATTTCATTTATAATTTGAACCTTAAATTCTATGATTTTAAAAAATTAAACAAAAGTATTAAAGTGAGTAAAAGTATTAATCGAAGCTCAAGAGTCGCTTTGAATATTAGTAAAGTCAAGAAATGGTCACGTGACCCTGAAGTTCCTGTTTTAAAGGAATACATCTTAATTTAGGGCTTAAGCTGTGGTACACGTTATTTTCGAGGCTGACTCATGAGCTCCGTATGACTGATTCCATCGTCTCGTAGAATAGTCAGAGCAGCTAGTCGAGAATTCGAACTGAGATATCATGAAATGCGATGTGGAAGTTTGGTGAATGAGGCATTAGATCAAGGTATCATTTAACTGTGGTTGGAAAACACGAGAAAGTATATTAGTCATCCGTAACGTAGTGTGCAGCTGTGAAACTACGCTAATTAAAACAAAGAAGTCGCGATTAATAATCGATCACATTGCTATTAACTTTTTCGTAATTCAAAAGGAACTTTCATAAAATGGTATCGAATTTAAGACGTTGTTAAACAACCAACTTTATTAGCTTTCTCTTTTTAAAAATAAGTTTTTAATTACAAGCAAAGACTTAAAGTGCTGAGACTTCCATACCTTTCAGAAGAGTTTTTTTATCAGTTCATCAGCTCTGATCTACTTAACCAGGGGTGCACCACTAAAATTTGTTCAGGGCCAATTAGGAGATGAAACAGGAAAAGGCTGCACATTACGACTAATGTTACAAAGTTTTTACGAGTGCAGTGTAGGAGCAGTCTTGGTACTACCGATCTCCGCGTGACGCATCAAATCAACCGTGGGCTGTCAGTTAGATTTACACAATTAGATATGTTTCCAATATTCCAGAAGACCATTTGTAAAATCTGCATAGCATTATTTTTGACGAAATATGAAGAAAGAAGACCATTCGTCAAAATTACGAAGTGTATTTATTACCATTAATATATTTTATTCTCCAAACCGCTTCTAGAAAATTTCACTTGACTTTCCTTAAAATTCTTTCAAGGGCGAATTAACTCGCCAAAAAAGACAACCCCTTCAAAAGACTCGCTTTAATTCCCACTAGTTTAATTGTGTATATATATTTGTCTCTTCATTCTCGAATCATCGCAAACTAAAAGTTAAAAAAAAATCTCAAAACCCAGTCAGAGCTCGATGTAGGTGGCCTAAACTTGATGGCAGCCAATCGGAATGGATGTTGCTCTCAGAGGCTTCCCGATTGGTCGAGCAAGCCGTTTACGTCCGTGTAATTCTATCCCTCATCTTCGCCTACTTAATTCCAATTTCACAATAACATTCTAAGAACCTGCGCCTACGCCCCCTTCTTTTCTCTGTTATTCGGAATATTCTGCGAACATACTTGTTTTCGACATTTTCGAAACGTGTCACATTTCACGATTAAATTAAACGTGCATGTTTTTAAAACCTTTTCGAATTCAGTTTCATACTAAGAATTGGTAAATAAATACCCCCTCAAAAAATACAAAAGGAATGCAAATTTCTTTCTTCGGCAGTTTTCCACATCTTGGTAAACATCTGTAATTTTATTATTTTCTTTAATTTCTTAAAATCTCAAAACCGAGTATGGAAATCTGGATACAAAATTGGGACAATGGCTTCCGGTTTCAATAAGAAAAAGAAAAAATTGCTGCTCTGGAAATAAATGATATTTGAGCATTTTAATAAAAATGAAACTTCAAGAGAAAAGTGTAGCCTTTTTGATGAAAAGAATATATCAAAACCACAAATTTATGCTAAATATTGAGATACCTGTAGGAAAAATTATATATATATTCAAGGTAAAAAATAATATCAAGTGATCTAAAAATGAAAAAAGATTCCTTTTCCATTGTTTCCTTAAAATAACATTTTTTTTTTTTTTGCTTTTATTTCTAAGCAAGTTATTATTCCACATTTCTTTGATTTCATTCCCTTGGATCGTTGCTTAGCAACAGAAACAACAAGCATTGCAGCAATTTTTTTTTAATTTAAAATCTTATTTAGATTTGATTCGAAATGAAACTTAAAGCACGGTTATTCCGATTTGTGTTTCAGATTTAAATTTGTTTTTCGTAGAAATATCTACATTTTGAATCACAAAGAAAATGCACTCCAGTCAGTATAAAAAGTTGCTCTTGACGCAAAATACCCTACATAACAACAACAAAAACAAGTAATATAAAAAAAATTAAGTCAATTCTTACTTAGGTCAACAAAGAAAAAAATTTTTTTTGGTTACTTTTTATTAAATAGTTGGAAAACTAATATAAATATGTGTATACATATGACAGAATCACAACATTAAGTGGCAAAATCGAAAGCGATTACCCTTACAATTTCCTATTTTCCTTTCTATATATGGTGTTAGACTATTATTTTTGTTACTATTTATTCATTCATAAGTCACATTCTCAGAAACTAGGCCATCCAAGGTAGGATTCAAACCCACGACCTTTGGATGAGAAGTCCAACGCGCTATCCATTGCGCTACAAGGACGCAACAAACGATTTTCCTTTTTATATATGGTGTTGCACTATTATTGCTGCTTGTTACTATTAACTAATTAATTAGTATTTGAAAAAAAATGTATTAACATCAAGTATCATCCACTACAAGTTATATATATATATATATATATATATATATATATATATATACAAATATATAAACGAAAATATAAAAATAAACGAAAATATAAAAATAAACAGATAGTTATAACCTAAGATATAACTATAAATAGGAAGAAGGCACAGTAGTATAATGACAAACTCCTGGCCTTAGGAACCAGGATTGCAGGTTTAAACATGTTTTAGGGCCGACCAACCTTCACCTGAAATTTGTCATACTATGTACCAAGAGGAAAGGAAAGAATTATATATGAGGAATTTAAATATTAAAAAATCATTAAACTAAATAACATATGAACAAAAACATAACCTACTTTTATTCGCAGTGTAGACTAGGTCGGGAGTGCATTAACTAGTAATGTGTTCCCACCAAATACAAGGGAGTCAAAGCAGATCCGCATAAAATTAATTGCGATAGGATATTAAGAAATTTATATATATATATATATATATATATATATATATACTTTTAATAACATAAAATAATATTATCCGGCGAATTTTTTGACTGCGTCAGGTGAGTCCAATGACTTTTTTTGCAGCGGCAGTTGAGTCCGTTGACTTTTAGCTGCGTCAAGTCAGTCTGACGAATTCTTTTGCTGTGTCAAGTGAGTCTGACGACTTTTTTTGCTGTTGCAAGTGAGTGTTTTCCATGCGTCAAGAGAGTCTGGCGACTTTTGGGTAACTGCCGCAATTGAATCTGATAATTTTTATCTGCGTCAAGTGAGACCAGCGACATTTTCTGTCGCGTCAAGTGAGTCTAGAGAATTTGTTTGCTGCGGCAGGTGAGTGTGGCGCCTTTTTTTGCTGTGTCAAGTGAGTGGCGAATTTTTTGGCTGCGTCAGGTGAGTCCAATGACTTTTTTTGCAGTGACAGTTGAGTCCGTTGACTTTTAGCTGCGTCAAGTGAGTCTGACGAATTCTTTTGCTGTGTCAAGTGAGTCTGACGAATTCTTTTGCTGTGTCAAGTGAGTCTGACGACTATTTTCCCTGCGTCAAGAGAGTGACGAATTTCGGGTTGCTGCCTCAAGTGAATCCGATTACTTTTTGCTGCGTTAAATGAGTGTGGCGAATTTCTTGCTGCGCCATGTAAGTTCAATGAATTTTTTGCTGCGTCAGGTGTGTTTGACGCCTTTTTTGGCTTTGCGAAGTGAGTCTGACGATTATAAGGGTGCTGCATCAAGTGAATCCGATTGCGTTCAGCTGCGTCAACTGAGTCTGGCGAGTTTTTTTGCTTAGTCAAGTGAGTTTGACGACTTCTTTTGCTAAGTCAAATGAGTCTTGTGATTTTTTTTGCTGTGTTAGGTGAGTCCAATGACTTTTTTGCTGCGTCAGGGGAGTCCGATGAATTTTAGCTCCGTAAAATGTGTCTGACGACTTCTTTTGCTGTGTCAAGAGAGTCTGACGAATTTCGGGTGGCTGCATCAAGTGAATCTGATGACTTTTTGCTGCGTCAAATGAGTCTGGTTAATTATTTTGCTGCCTCAAGTGAGTCTGTAGCCTTTTTTGTTGCGTCAAGTGATTCTAGCAAATTTTTTTGCTGCGTCAGTTGAGTTCAATGACTCAAGTTGAGACCAAGTGAGTCTGAAATCTTTTGGCTTATTAACTCACGTGAATCTTATGACTTTTAACAACGTCAAACTAATCTGACGACTTTTGGGTTGCTGCCTCAAATGAATCTGATGACTTTTCGCTACGTCAAGTAAGTCTGACGACTTTTTTGCCACGTCAAGCGAGTCTGGTTAATTTTTTTGGTTCCTCAGGTGAGTCCAACTACTTTTTGCTGCGTCAGGTGAGTTTGAGGCCTTTTTTGCTGTGTCAAGTGAGTCTGACGACTTTTGGTTTGTTGCCTGAAGTGAATTTGATGACTTTTAGCTGTCAAGTGAGAATGACGACTATTTTTGCTGCGTCTGGTGAGTCGGATGACTTCTTTTTGCTGCGTCAGTGGTGAGTTTGACGCTATTTTTTTGCTGAGTCAAGTTAGTCTGACGACTTATTTTGCTGTGTCGAGTGAATGTGATGAGGTTTAGCTACGTCAATTGAGTCTGACGACTTTTTGCAGCATCACGTGATTTTGGCGAATTTTTTTGCTGGGTCAGTTGAGTCCAATGACTTTTTTTGCTACGTCAGGTGAGTTCAATGAAGTTTTTTACTTCGTCAGATTAGTTCCATGAATTTATCTATATCAAGTGAGTCTGACGACTATATTGCTTCTTCAGGTGAGTCTGGAGAAAGTCTGGTGCCTTTTTTTGCTGTGTCAAGTGAATGTGACGACTATTTTTTCTGCGTCAAGTTAGTCTGACGATTTTTGGGTTGCTGCCTCAAGTGAATCCGATGACTTTTTGCTGCGTCAACAGAGTCTGGTGAATTTTTTTTGCTGCGTCAGGTGAGTTTTACGAGTTTTTTGCTGTGGCAAATGAGTCTGACGATTTCTTTTGCTTTGTCAAGTGAGTCTGATGAATTATTTTGCTACGTCAGGGGAGCCCAATGACTTTTTTGCTGCGTCAGAGGAGTCCGATTACTTTTAATTGTTTCAAGTGTGTCTGCCAACTACTTTTTCTGTATGAACTGAGTCTGATGACTATTTTTGCTGCGTCAAGTGAGTCTGCGACTTTTGGGTTGCTGCGTCAAGGGAATCCGATGACTTTTGCGTCGTCAAGTGAGTCTGGCGATTTTTTTTTGCTGCGTCAAGTGAGTTTGACGACTATTTTTGCTGCGTCAAGTGAGTTTGACGACTATTTTTGCTGCGTCAAGTGAGTTTGACGACTATTTTTGCTGCGTCAAGTGAGTCTGACGACTTTTGGGTTGCTGCCTTAAGTGAATGCGATTACTTTTTCTTGCGTCAAGTTAGTCTTGCGAATTTTTTTGCTGCGTCAGGTGTGTTTGATGCCTTTTTTGGCCGTGTCAAGTGAGTTTGACGACTTCATTTGCTCTGTCAAGTGAGTCTGATGATTTCTTTTGCTGTGTCAAGTGAGTCTGATGACTTTTTTTGCTGTGTCAAGTGATACTGACGTCATTTTGCTATGTTAAGTTAGTGTGGCGCTTTTTTTGCCACGTCAAGTAAGTTTGACGACTTTTGGATTGTTACCTCAAGTGAATCTTATGACGTTTAGCTGCTTCAAGTGAGTCCAGCGACTTTTTTTGTTGCGTCAAGTGATTCTGACGAGATCTTTTGCTGTGCCAAGTGAGTCTGTTGATTATTTTTGCTGCGTAAAGTGAGTCTGACTACTATAAGGTTGTTGCGTCAAGTGATTGCGATGACTTTTAGTTTCTTCAAGTGAGTCTGGTAAATTTTTTTCTGTGTAAGGTGAGTTTGACACCACATTTGCTGTGTCAAGTGTGTCTGACGAGTTTTGGGTTGCTGCATCAAATGAATCTGATGACTTTTAGCTGCTTCAAGAGAGTCTGGTGACATTTTCTTCTGCGTCAGTTGAGTTCGACAACTTTTTTGCTGCGTCAAGGGAGTCTGACGACTTTTGGGTTGTTAACTCTAGTGAAACTGATGACTTTTAACAGCGTCAAGCGAGTCTGATGACTTTTGGGTTGCTGCGTCAAGTGAATCTGATAACTTTTAGCTGCATCAAGTGAGTCCGATGAATTTTTAATGCGGGAAGATGGCGCCACGACAAATAAGAAGGTTGCATTTTTCTTAATTCAGCCAGGGTCACCAATGAAGTGCACATATCCATTAGGATAAAGACCACGAAGTATGGATTCATAAGTATGTTACATTCCATTAGACAAATGTATGATCACTCCTGTCCGAAGGCTGTTACTGACTTATGTAGATGATACCGCTACAGTACTCCCCCATTAGTGAGTCGGTGGATGGGTGAACGAACATGACATGGCGAGCGTGTGAGTTGTTGCTTTTCCTTCAAATGAGTCTGACGACTTTTGTGTGTTGCGTCAAGGGAATCTGATGACTTTTAAGTGTGTCACATGAATCTGACGACTTTTTTGCTGCGTCAAGGAAGTCTGACGACTATTTTTCGTTCGTGAAGTCAAAGGTCGTCCAACGCGTTCATTGTCTTCGATAGATTCTCGGCCTTCTTTAAGATGCCGATGCCATTCGTGAACCTTGGAACTCACCATACACCGAACTTAGCATTTTCGAAGTCTCCTTTAGTGTTTTACTTAAGCGTGCTAAGCGAATTTAATGTTCAACGCTATTCAAGTAAAGCCGCCTTTTTTACATCGCGGAGCAAAGCTAACTAGCTTCGGGGGATAACAGATGCGCGTGCGGTTCGGTCACATGACATGAACTAAACCAACCTGGCCAGTTAGGGGAGGGGGTTGGGAGAATCTATTTCAATTGGTTTTTAACTTTAGGTGCTTGCTTTCATCGTCAACAGTGGCAGCAGTCCCCGAATATTTGGATCGTACTACGATCACAATAAATAAAATGAAAATGATGCGGCGTTCCTTGTGTTCAGCACGGTGCTATTTGATCCGGTCTGCTGCCCGGTGATTGGATACCACTGATTTACAGTACACAAACGGTGGACCTTTAAGAAATAAAATTAATTTCTTTACGGAGACTCCATTTTCATTTCAGCGTGTGAAAGGAGTTTTCTCCCCTCTTCAAACTTTAAGTGCGGTGACAGGAAAGAAGCTGACTGGCACTAAATTGCCTCGAGTGGGACCGGCCTGCACACACAGGTGGTTAAACTCCCAAATTTCTTGGATTATTATTTTTGGTAAACTTCGACAGTGAAGTCTTCCTTAAGTACGAATCTTCGTGAAACCGAATTTTTTATCGATTGTAAATTTTTTCAGATTTGTTTTGAAACAACTTCGGTTATCATTCATCACTTATAGTTTCCTATTTCCGTAAATGAGAAGTTAATCAAAATAATTCCACGTTTAGTTTTTTTAATTGATCTGGGTAGCCTAATTGTCAAGATCACGGACTCGTAGCAGGTGTGTCATGAGTTCGAGCCTAGCGCCTCTGAAGACCTGCCGTCTTCATTAAGGGACCTCTGAAGACCTGCCGTCTTCATCACCTGCCGTAGGGGAGCGATGCTCATTAAATCTGTCGAGGCTCAAACGTCCTTTCATTGGTGTGGTGTGGAATTTAGGAGAGGGGGTGCCAGCTCAGGAGTCATCCTCGTTACTTGACCATGGTTCCAAATGACGAGATCCATCGCTCTCGAGTACCTGGATAGTGCGACGTTAATATTCACTCCTTCCCTCACTCGTGCAGCTTTGTAGTGGGACGTTAATATAACTCTCTCTTTAAGTTTTTATTTTTAAAGATTCACTGGAGCATTTTTGAATGGACTGATTGGATGCATATTAATGTCAAACTACTCGATGAAACTCGTAATTTTGATTTTGGGTCAAGTAACGAGAACGACACCCCACTCTCCAAATTTCCACACAATGCCAACATAAAGACTTTAAGTCACGATAGATTTAACGAGCATCATCCCCTCAACACGATGGGTGTTTAGTTACAACAGGACTTGAACCCACAACTCGATAGAAACATTGCCGGCCACACGCTCACACCCACGACCACTCGGCTATCGCGATCGCGTAAAGGGGCTGAACAAGGTCTTTAGTGAACACCTTGACTCCAAGTACTAATCCCAAGCAAAATCCCCTTGAAAATAAAGTATTTTTATTTCAAAATCTTTTGGCCTAAGTAACCAAACATTGAATTGGAAATTTCCAAACATCAAAGAAAAAGAAGACTCTAGAAGTCTATTAAAGACTGTAGAAAAACTCCTCAAGAGTCTCAAAAGTAGAAATGTTCCAAATTTCAATCGCAATTTTCCTTCAAAAAATATGTATAATATTCAAGCTTTTTTTCTAAGCAGCCTTATTCACTTTGTATTTACATGTTCTGTTTCTCACAACATTTACGAAATGCACGGGTTGGATTTATTCTTAAGCCGGAGATCGATCTGTAGTCTTTTCCAGATTTATACCACCCAATTTATTTTTCCCTACGCTTGGGAAAATAATTGAAAAGGTTTTTTATTAAAAGATCAAATGACTATTTCATTCTTAACACATTTCATGTGTGTCGGAAATATCTCAGGAATCTGATTATTTAGTGAAGCCCAGTGGCTGAGTGGTAGCGTATCGAGGTCCAACTGTATATTCCTAGTGGTTCAAATTTCCCAAATAAGATTCAGCAATGAGATAAATACAATTTGCAATGTTTGAATCGGTTTACATCAAGGAGGGCAATTGCCACTTTCAGATAGACTGTTTTCGTTAGAATCTAAAAGATTGATTTTGCTAAGTTTAAAAGTTTTGTTAATATACAAAAAATATCCCCTTTACAATTTCAAATAAACAAAAAATCAACTTCAAAATTATTGTTTTTATATCATGCCAACCGAAGAGGACCGTGTAGAGGGGCTGATGCAGGTTAAATCTGTCGAGGCTCAGTCCCCACGTTGGTGTGGCATGAAAGTTTGGAGAATGGCGTATTAGCCCAGGTTCACTTTAAGATTTTTTTTATTGTTAAGGTATCCGACTACGTTCGGAACCGTGATTTTAAAAAAACACACAAATGGATAATTTTCATGATACTTAGAGTCACTTAGATTACAATACATGTATAAAATTGTTTTAAGGACACATTTTGACAAAAAAAAGTTATTTAAGTACAATATTTTGGCAAAAAACTAACTTAGAATAACCTTTTTTCAAAATCTCCTTTTATAAAAAATGCTTCTAAAATAATAATATTTTGCTTATATAAAGTAAACACTTCTCCTGAGAGTCTGAACTATTTTTTTTTGAAACATTCACATTATTTTCAGAGTTACAACCAATTGAAACTATTACCATCGTTTTTTTCTTAAAATTTCTCTCCTCTGTTGTAAAACATGAATAAACCCACTTCTAAGTTATATATTTCAAAAATTCTAGTTCAGACCTCTGTACAGAGGTCTGAGATATATACAGGCAAAATATTATTATAATACTTAGAAGCATTTTTCGCAAAAGGAGAATATTTTGAAAATGGGTCATTTTATGTTCATTTTTTGTCAAAATATTGTAGTTAAATAATTTTTTATTGTAATACTATTCTTAAAACAATTTTATATGCATTTTCTAATCTAATTGAAACTAAATATCATGAGTATTATCTATTTATACGCTTTTGCAAAATCATGGTTCCGAACGTAGTCGGATACCTTAAGTATTTAATGGTGTCTTTGAACCGAAGAGCATTATAGTAAATATCTCTCTCGATAGTACGGCTTTCCTGAATCAACCATATGAAATTATTTAGTCAAATATTTTGAACATTTCTAATGCATTTCCATAGAAGGACAGGGGGACAAGATAAAAAGTAATCACGTGACTGAAATTCTGAAAGCATGAGTGAAAATTTAAAAGTGACATTTTTTTTTACCACTTTGACGCAATAACGAAATAAGTTCTACTTTAAAATTCAGTGACAAGAACAGATTTCTCTATAAAAAGGATTTCTGAGAAAAATTACCTGCGTTGCTTACAGAAAATTGGGACATTTCGTGTTATGATAAAGGATAGAACGAAAATTAGGAACATTTTTTCAATTATAAAAGTGCTCCAACATTAATGTTGTATTCTGGCTTCACTATTCTATAGAGATGGTATGGCTAATCATGTGTTCTGCCTTTTTACTTTATTTTATCTAATTTACTACTATAAATTGTGTTCAGCATTTTTCTCCTATACCACATAACGTTAAATAAACTATCCCTTTACATAAAAAAGGAAAAATTAATTATTTATGGAATAATTTGAAACTTTTAAACGTTATATAACAAATGCATAAAGGAATTGCAAATTTTCAAATATCCTTAGCCTGACAAGTTAAGAAAGACAATTCCAAACTCCACGAAATGACTCATTAGGTTAGCTTGTTCATATCTTGGCATCTGTTACCTTAAAATGTTGAAAGAGAATTAAAGATCAAATATTTTTACATTTAATGGTTTAACCCTTTCTCTACTGCATTTTTTTCCTACAATAGTTTTTTCGAATCACTACATTGAAAATTAAGGAAAATACATAAATAAAATGCTCAACTTTGAGAGAGTTAATCTGTTAGAGCCAGTGGCGCACACAGGAATTTTTCAAAGGGGGAGGGTCCGGGGTCGAAAGTTCACCATTCTTGTATCATGCTCCTTTTGATTTTGTCGATTTTCGGGAACAAAACACAGTAAAAAACTAGTTTTTGAATAAATAATTAGCATTAATTAATAAAATTAATCATTAATAGCAAGTAATTAATTAAATTTTACGTACTATATACTTAAAATTATAATCAATCGGAAAAAAAATCAAGGGCTTTGGGGTCCGGACCCCAGGACCCCCCTTGTGTGCGCCACTGGTTAGAGCTAATTCATTAAATTGGTATACTTTCAACTGTAAAATTAATTATATACACTGTTCACTTAAAATAAATAGTCAAATGGTGTTCTAAGGTCTTCATTAACATACAATAAAAAATTAAGATACATACCTTTTGACGTTCACTACTTTTTCGGAACAAAAATGACATTCTTCGCAATCCGATCAAAATGTCAGCTGAAAACGCAAATTCTCTATAAAACTATTCGCCTTCCTCGCTAAAAGTCAAAACAAACTTTTCAAAAGATTAAAGGTGTCTTTCTCGGGACTGGCTCCAGACTGTTGCCAGTGATCCAAATAATACAATTTTGGGGGGAAATACACATCCTGCAAATCGTGTCTGAGCTGAAAGATTAGCGATATATACGAGGCGTGTCCGTAAAATAAGTTCCACGAATTTTTTTCACATCAAAAAACTGGTTTAATTGCAAAGAATAGTACATTTTTGGAAAGTTCAGTCTTTCTTTTATTTTTCTACATAATCGCCGTTGCGTTGTATGCATTTCTGCATTCTAGGCACCCACTTTTTCAAACCAGAGTGATAGAACTCTGCCGCCTGTCCGTGTAGAAAATTAACAACCGCGTTTTGCACCTCTTTATCTGTCTGGAATTGGGTTCCGCCAAGGTTTTTCTTCAACTCGGGGAAGAGATGGAAGTCACTTGGTGCTAAGTCTGGGCTGTAGGGTGGGTGAGACACCATTTCCCATCCAAATCTTTCGACGAGGGCTGTGGTTCGATTGGCGGTGTGCGGTCGGGCGTTGTCATGGTGAAAACGCACTCCTTTTGTCAGCATTCCTCTTCTCTTGTTCTGAATTGCACGTCTAAGCTTATTCAAGGTCTCACAGTACCGGTCAGCATTGATTGTTGTCCCGCGAGGCATAAACTCGCACAACAATACGCCCTTTCGATCCCAAAAAATGCTAGCCATGATTTTCCCGGCAGACAGGATTTGTTTGAACTTCTTTGCTCTTGGCGACGAAGGGTGTTTCCACTGCTTCGATTGCTCCTTTGTTTCCGGTGTGGTGTAGTGTACCCAGGTCTCGTCACCAGTAACAATAGAGTCCAGAAATTCCTCTTCGGTTGTTCCGTGAAAAGCGAGAAATTCTTGGGCCGCTTCAACTCGCTGCCGCTTGTGGTCTGCAGTGAGCATTTTTGGTACCCATCTTGCGCAGACCTTTGAATAGCCTAAATGTTCAGTCAAAATCTTGTCAATTGTGGTTTTGCTGACCTCCGGAATCTTTTCGCACAGTTCCCGAACTGTAGTCCGTCGATCTTCAAGCATTGCCGCTTCGACTTTGGCAATTGTTTCGTCGGAAGCCGATGGCCGCCCTGCACGGGCTTCGTCGTGGACGTCTGTTCGGCCATTTTTAAAGTCCCTGACCCATCTGCGCACCATCCCAGAGCTCATACACTCTTCTCCATACACTTGACAAAGTTCTTCGTGAATTTCCTTTGCCGATTTCTTCTTAGCGGCCAGAAAACGAATAACAGACCGCAACTCGCAGCTGGCGGGAGACGCAAGAGGAAGCTCCATCGCTAACGGCTGCTGAGCCAAGAATAAACGTCGCAGCGACGCTAGCTTGGTGAGGGATTGGAGTGGGGGAACCAAACCACCTGCCTCTGTTGCCTGGTCGCACATACAAACGATCCTAGCGCCAGTGGTAGCCCGTGGAACTTATTTTACGGACACGCCTCGTAGTTGCGTGGATGTCTTGGTAAAGACTCGAATGATCTGATTCGGAAAAATAACAGATTAAATAAGAATGTTTAGTACTTAGCTTTGGGAAGATTAAAGATGATTTCTGAAACTGTTAGCAGGCATTACGATAGTATCATCTAGAAATGACATGACTGGGTGTTATTTTTGTTCATTGCACAACTTCAATGCAACCGTCGAGAAGGACTTGACTGCTAACCTTAAAGAGATAAAGTCTACTCTCTAAATCTAAGTGTCGCATTGCGGTAATTTCAGACCAAACTGAAGCAGCCACATTAATTTCTGTCCATTAAGCTTAAGTACAAATAATAAGAAAGAAAGAAAAAAAAGCTTATCAAATATTAAAAATTCAATGAGAGAAGTTTTAGCACTTGAAAGCATTATAATGTATCCTATAACTAGATTTTAAAATTGTTTTAATTAATACTGAGAAACGTTGGTTAAAATAAATTCAAAAAGAAATGTCTCCATTTTAAAATAAAATCAATTGATTTCAAAAGAAAAAAAATCGATTGAGATAAGATAGTTCCTCCCTAATACATTTTCTTGAAGTTGAAATAGATTTCGACATTTTTCTATGCAAGTCTTCAAAATAGCAATACAATAAATAATCCAGTTTAGGTGGAAGAAAACATGCGAATATAATGGGTTGCACTAGCAAAAATAATAAGCTTAAGTAAGAATCCAATTGCATCCTTGAGATAGACTTCGCGGAATTGTACTTCTCTCTGCTTTTTGAGAAAAGTAATGCCTCTTAGTAAAATATCGCGTGCGTTAACTTTTCTTTTAGAAATACTATTTAAAATTGTGTTACATTTTTTAAAAGGTCACACACAAGAGAGAGAGAGAAATGTTTTCTTTTAATCTAAAAACAATAAATGAATTATTTATTATTTTCTAGAGTCAAATCTGATACACAGTTAATGCAAAGCTTCCTTGTACTGAAATGAGTCTATATATTCAAATTTATTTAAGATTGTAACTATTTAAACATATTTTAAAATAACTTATTTTAAAAAAATCAAATTAATTTCTTAACTCGTGACTTTGTTACTCCATTGTTTGTTGTTTTACTATTAATAATAAAGTTACAAAAAAATATATTTTGCATTCTGTATATACTGTAACTGAAAAAAATATTCAACATTACACGACAAGCTTTGAAATTTAATATTTTTAAGTGCTTCTAACAAACAATATATTCTTATCATGATAATTTAATTTATTCGCGTTTGATTAAAATGTATTAAAAAATTGTAAATAACTGTTTTAAAGAATATAAAATCGGAAAGTTAATAGACTTTCTGAATAAACCTGTGTGTTTTGTTTTGTTTTTTTGAAGAATAATTTAGTACAAATATATTTTGCCTTTTATGAATACTCATAAGCCGTTAAAAGTTACGCTCGCTTTACCTTTAAAAAAATTCCCTGCTTTCATTTCCGGATTTTTTTAACAGCATAAAATGACCATACATCAAAGGAAATTTTATGTTTAGTTGCTGAAGTTGTATATAGTGATTACAGTGATTGAAGTGGAAGATATGTACAGTGATTTGAAGTGGAATTTGAAAATAATAGTAATTGTTTTGTAGATCGTATAGCCGACCACGTTGATATTGCTTCCAGTTTAAATTGAAGAAAGATCCAAAGATTGCACCTAGACCCAGTGTTTTTTTTTTAGTATCGTAGCAGTGGCTTGTATTTCTTTTTGTCGTATCAAATAAGTATAAAGTAACTGTAACTTTGTAACTGTTAGCGATTTTGTTGATCTTCCTCTCATAAACTTAAGCTAATTGATTAATAAATATCTTTGAGATACATTAGTATCTGTGATTATTTAAAAGGCCCCTAAAAACGTATTTACACGCCGTATTCTAAAAAAAATCTTTCGAGAGCGGAGTCCTTGGAGTTAGTAGTACAAGCATTCGGAGATTTCGTCACAATGTATCAGATCAGAGTTTGACGTGAATGAATCCGATAACTAGCAAAATATCGAGCATGCGATAGAAAATATTGTAAGTCTTGCCAAAAGTGTTAAAAAACTTCGAGAGTATTTATATTAGAAAAAAAAAGATTCAAAGTTTTAGAAATCGTCTATCATCATTTTTATTTTAACTTAAATTATGAAAGCATTCATATATATTTAAATAGATAAAAACATTTTTCCTCCCTATTTCTCCTAATGAATTATCAATAATAAATTTCAATTTAATTATTACTTCTCGTGCTTTTTACAATTTATAAAAAAAGTAATATTTTAAAACCACACAGAAATTTTATGCAGCAAGAAATTCAGTTGATCTTGCAATATTTGTATGACGCATCATCTCATCTGTAAGTGACCAAAACAGCAACTAATACATTAATAATATCAATTAAACTGAGAAAGAAAAGTCATCCCTTGAAAGATATTTTCAAGCCTTTAAAAACATCTCAATCTAACTCAACCATTCCTAAAATCTTATTGAAGTAATTACCCTCTTTCTACTTTTAAAACCACTCAGAATTAAGTTATGGTACATGTTGCCAATAGAAGAATGGTTTTTTCAGCAAAAAAGCATCATTTGGCTTCATCGGATTTTACCATGCACGCACACACATCTAGTAACATAAGCTTTCTAAACTCTTCCATAATTTACCAATACCCATAACATGTAACTATCATTTCCTTTTTAGAAAAGAAATTCTAAAGCCTTTTAGCGACATTGAATAAAAAATAGATGAAAAACAGGTATAAAAAAGAATAGGGTCGTTTTTAACCTCCCCTGCCTCCTAGGCATTTCAAACTGTTACGCCTCCTTCTTACATCGCCAGTTTGGGTTCCGGACGGATTTTCTCTTTCCCCTTTTTCTTTCTTCTTCTTTTTCTTTCTTTCTTTTCTTCTCTCAATTTTTCATTCTTTCTTTCTTTTTTTTTTGGCTCTTTGAAGAGTTTTGTCATTATTCACCACCTATGGACTTGCCGCGTCCCAGACAGGCAATCAGCATTCGTAAGTAAAGGATAATAGCATAGTTTGGTGTAAAGGATAATAGCATAGTTTGGTGTAAAGGATAATGGCATAGTTTGGTCACTCTTATCATTTCTTACCTTACGGCATCACGGACAGTAAATTAATGAAATCGTTTGCAATTACAGGATAGAGTATACATTATTGTGTGAACTTTTTCCGAATTGTTTTAATTATCATCTTTTTTAATATCTTATATATCTCTCTCGCTTTACTATCTTTTACTTTTAGACATCTTATTCTTAGTTAAATTCATTTTCAACAAAGGTTCTCTTCGAGCTTTGGTAGCTGCAAAATCATTAATGACATCATTCAAATCAATTTCGATTGTAATATCATTTTGAGTTCATAACAACATCAAACTGTTAAACTTTTCATTTTCCATAGTAGATCTCATTTCAGTCTTTACTTTCTAAGGGTACAAAAAATTCTTTCTGATGTACAGTTTGTCACAGGAAAAGTCAAGCAAATTCTCATTGTGGCATTTAAATTTGAGAAGGCACTTTCTAACTTGTTTTTCTTGATGTAGAAAGAGATTCACTTTGTAGTTATTTTTTCCCACCCCTCTCTCTTCATATACATTTTGAAACGTTGAAATTCTTCCACAAACTATTCTTCATCAATGAATTTGGTATAAATTGGTAATAATATTTGGAAAAAATTATATGGTATTTGTATACTATACGGCTGAACAATTTCGCCAAATAATAAACGTCACCAATTCAAATTATTATTCATCGTTATTATTGCTTTGGAAGATGTGCGAGATTGGTTTGCTACTATTGGTTGCATTTCGGGGCATTTTGCGACGTCTTTTGATTTGAAGAAACTAGTCGAAATTGTAATACGTAAGAACCAATTATTTTTTATAATTGTGTTAATACATCTGTGAGGGAAACAAAGCTTTAAAACGATAATTTATACCAAATAAAATATGTTCCACTTTCCAAATTACAAATACGACGAAAATAACAGTAAAAAGAATGAATTTATATAATTTTCAGCTTTTCATAGTTTTCAAAAAATATATTCAACAATGCTTTTTAATATAAAACTCTACATTAAAATTTATGTAGGCTTTATGAGAAAAAATTATAAAAGTTTATTTCTTTGGGGAGAGAACACATTTTCTTCATAAAACTAAGTACGGTTAGTATAGCATTCTGATAGTTCAATTCTAAGATGCGTGTCCAATTTCTAAGAATGGTTTTCACAAAAAAAACTACATTGAAATTCTGTACATTTTGTATTTTCCCCCGGATATTTTCTTTTCAATTAGACTAAAAGGAATTTCTTTTTTAAAAAAAAAGAGGAATTATATTTCAAGCTGTAAACAGTAAATTTTAAAAGAGGAAACGGCCTAAGCCTTTGCCTTGACAATATATATATATATATATATATATATATATATATATGTGTGTGTGTGTGTGTGTGTGTGTGTGTGTGTATATTACTTGAAAAATAGTAATAAATCATAATAACGGGGCATTTAAGCTGTATGAAAAATTTTCTGAATTGAAAATTTGACAACCCAAATTATCGCCGCGTAAAAATAAATTCATTCTAAATGAAAAAAAAGTTTCAAGTTTCGTTTTTTAGAAAAGGCTTCAGTTATAACTAAATTGCTTTATTTTCAATTAGTTAGGTCTTTGTACTCCTGCACCTTTTTACTAAGTTTAACAATCACTCATGAATTTTAGAGAAAAAGTGCATATACAGGAAAAAAGCTTTTATATAATTCTATGTAAGTTATGAATGAAACAAACAAAAAGAAGCCCTCCCTGACAAAAGAAAGATTCCTTACATACCGTTTAAAAGATAAGAAATAGTACTAAGATTGTTCTGAGAAAATTACGAAGACATGCTTCAGATTCTTTTGAAAAAATCAATCCATTCTTGCATTTCTCTTCATTTTTGACTTTTGTAATAATGATTATATTTGAAATATGAAAGAAATGACATATTACGCAATTAATTTCGTATTTTAAACTCCTGGATTATGACATCGCATAGATTTCCAATTCGAAGTGTAATATTTTGAAAAAGAAGACTTAAATGCATTTCTTAAGTTCAGAATTTCAAAAGCGCATACTCAAAGTAAAGAAAATAGGTAAGACTCTGTGTATCGAAATTACTGGTTCTAGTAAACAAAAAAATTCGAAGTACACAAATTTCAGTTTTTAAAAGTATATTATAAACTTGTACGTAACTATTAAATCACGAAATTCGTTAAATATGGTCTCGGTAAACCGGGGTCTGACTGTTATTATTATGGTTATAGGAAGCATAGAAATATAAAAAACGATTTTTTATATATATATGTAAAGGAATTATGAATCTCTTATTAATATGTTTTACACTCGAACAGAAGAGGAGAGCAAAGTCGGGAAAGTCTCTTCAGCTGTCTTTAGTATATTCATTAACTTAACTCAGTGGCTCAAGTAGTATATAAATGGGAGTTCTCTGCATAGTGGTGGTGGAGATAAGGCTGTGGGGGTGATAACGGGGAATGGGGTGGGCAGGGTAGATACGGGGGGTTCTGCATAGTGGTGGAGATAAGATGGGAGTGGGCGAGGGGTAGATAAGAGGGTGGAAAGATATTTTTTTTTTTTTAATTTGAGGATTGAGTTTTTCATAATAATATAAGCATTAAGGAATGGATTAGGTTTATTAACACTTATATAAAATGTACGCAACTGTTCGAAATGGATATATATAATTTCACATTAAAATAATTTATTTAATATGAAAAATTCATTTTAAGGTTATGGGGGTTCTGCATAGTGGTGGAGATAAGGTTGTGTTGGATGTGGGTTAGAGAAGGGGTTGAGAGGTGTTTGAAGAAAGATGTTATTTACAGATTATTTCTTTTTAATTTAGGATTGAGTTTTACATAATGATATCAAAATATTCCAGCATAAACTATTTGATCGGGTATATTTACAACAATATAAAATGTATGCGACTTTTCTAAATTGTTATATAATTTTACATTAAAATAAATGTTCACTCATTGAATAGTTACGTATGAAAGATTCATTTTAAAGTTATGGGGGTTCGGCATAGTGGTGGTAGAGATAAAGTTCTAGTGATTATAAAAAATATAGTGGTGTTTGAAAAAAGCAATAATTTAATAAGAACACATAATTTTTTTAGTTTATGGATTAAGCTAACCATCTATCCGACATTGTTTGAATATCCCCCCCCTCCCTTTTTTATTGTTCTTTCTTTTCTTTTTCAATTTTTGCATTATAATTTCTAAATATTTCAGCATAAATGAATTTATCAGGTTTATTTACATTAATATAAAATTTATGATACTTTTCTAAATTGTTATATAATTTTACCTTAAAATGTTTCTTATAGATTATAGACATTCATTGAATAACTACTTATAAAAAATTATTATTAAGGTTATTAAGCAATTGTAAGGGTTGCTGACTCATTTTTAAGCAAACCTATTGCATTGTAACGAGGTGTGCAAGATCCAGCTCAATTAACTTAAGAACATCTTTGACACTGGTTTAAAATCAAATTCTTTTTTCTTTTTGAGTGTGGTTGACTAAATTTTTACTCTATTTTTATAATATGAATCTATGTATAAATTACATTTTTAGATATATTTCGTACATTAGAATATCAAATTCACACATCAATGATTTTGAATCGAAAAATTAACCCCCTTCCTCTCTTTCTACCGTGACTATATTTTCGTACTTCCATTATTATCTACGATAAGCCTTTCATGAGGTATATTATTTTTCTAAATGAAATAAATTCTATAACATTCTACTTTCTTTCGACTCCAGTTCTCTACTTATTTCCCTTTTCATTACGTTTTTATTGCATTTGATTACGATACATATTTATTAATTTCCTTTTCTGCAAATTCATTGAAATTTTATTACTACAATTTGTTATAAAATTTACTCAGCATGTTCTGAATCAATAAATCTTTATAATTAAATCTATAAAAATATGTTATTTGAGTTTATTACGTAAATTTTTTTCACTATTAAGGTCTATATTATTAAATGTCATGCAAGTTCTGATATAATGCGCTATATTTTTTAAAACTAACATTTTTTTGGGGGGGGGTTTTATTTAAAATTCGCTCATGCATAGTGCCTCTCATACTTGATTAAAATATTATTTTCACGTTGCTTAAATGTTATTCTAATAATTGTTGTACTGAAGTCACCCTATTTTAATTCAGTAATTACATATACTATTAAAGGAATTAAATTACGGAATAAATACTTTGATCAACAGTAAGTTCGCATTCAAGTTTAAAATTTTTTTTATATATATTATTAGTACAATTGATTATGCAGTTCAATTTTTTTGAAAGAAAGCGTGGAATTACTAAAATATTTTGATAAGGGTTATCTATTTTTCTGAAAACACATTGAAATGCTGGAAATTTAGATAATTTGTTTTTATCATGTATAAACAAGAAAGTTCTGATAAAATACTTTACCATTGGTTAATGAGGAGGGTAGATGAGATCACGTGAATTAATCTGATTAGTTGAAACTGACGTAATATTTTTTCTGAAGACTGTGTAATTGACTGAACAATGTATAACGAAGAAATCGAGATACAAACTGGCAACTTTGTAAAACTTTCATTTTATACTTCAATTTTCTTCGGTGCGTTGTTTTGTATACAAAAATTTTTTTTTTAAAACAGGCCATGTTTTTGAGTTATGCTGAATCCAATGGGATGCACAAATGGGAATCTCTAAATAATACGTCTAAGAAAATGCGTTTAAATGAAAATTTAAATGTTTTCCTTATACCTTGTAACGCTAACTAACTTACCATGGACAACCTACCAAAACATATGATTCATTTAGGAGGACAAATTTTTCATTTTGGTGAATACTTTTCAAAAGCAAACACGAGTGCTTAGTCGACTTTATGTACAAGACGATAGAGTATTTTATACACTACCAAAGACGGAATATCCTTGAAACCAGAAGTGGGGAATGCCTTTCATAGCTAACTTAACTATCGTGTTAACTTTTCAAAAGCAAACACGAGTGCTTAGTCGACTTTATGTACAAGACGATAGAGTATTTTATACACTACCAAAGACGGAATATCCTTGAAACCAGAAGTGGGGAATGCCTTTCATAGCCAACTTTCCAGTTTTTGTCCTCGTGAAATTTTTGAGAGTACAATCATTGTTAAAAAAAATCATTTATCTTTTCAACCAATCGGATAAAGATAACGTATCCATGATTGTCAAGAAACTATTCCAGAGAAAATATTCTTCTTTCCAATTTCTTCCGGGAAGGACCCTTCTCAACGGTGAAAATTTGAGAAAACTATGATTCTTACGAATGTGAAAAACAAACCGTTAACCTACACGCTTTGTGAATATGTAGACTGAAGTGGATCGTCTTCCTGAAAATGAAAGTTCTTTTAATTATGATGCAGACAATCCATACGGACTTAACGAACCCATTGACACATTTTGCAGATGCATTACTAAATATATAGCAAGTAATATTTAATTGTTTCTGAAATTAGATTGCGTTGTATGTCAAAATGATAACAGTTTATTAAAAGTACACGAGTGTATGAATGTAAGTAAACACACACACACACACAAGATAGTTTTGATTTTTATTTTGAAAGGGCATTACATAACATTGATTGGCATGCTTTCGCTGTCGAGTTTGTGAATTTAAATAAAAACAATCCGTATATATATAAAGAATTTTAGTAAGGAAATATTTGGTTACAATGATGTAGAAGAGGTATTCAAAAAGAAAAAGATATTTCTATGTAATTGATTATGCACTAAATTTGTTATATTTTTCTTCTTAGAAAATTTAAAATGTTATTTAATAAAAAAAAAATTTATTTTAGACTCTTTGTTAATAATTTTATTAATTTTTTTTATTACAGAGTTTTTGAAAATATATCCTCATCTTAAAAATATTTAAAATTTTCCATAAAACGGAAAAAATAAAGCGAAGGATTTTCTATGTGACACATCTATTAAAAGAATAAACATAACGGTTTATTATAATTAATAATGTATTTTCTAAAATTTTCAAAAAATACAGGTTTTAAAGCATAACGAGTTCTTTTTTTTATTTTTAGTTAACAAAATAAACATTTTTTTTTTAAATATAAGTAATACTTACAAAAGGTAAATTACTGTTGAAAAAATATTTACAATACTTAATGCACATTTTGCTTGTTAATTATTGAAATGATAAGGAACACAGCTAACATCTTTTCAAATTGTACATTAGTGTACGGACATAATTGTCACTCAACCATAATTTTTTTTCAAGCTAACACATAACCGTTTTATGGTTTTTAAGCAAAAAAGCATTCATTATAATTTAAAAGTAAATATACATTTGTTGGGAAAGTGCATGTATCGGCATGTTACAACGTGCGTCAAGATTAGTAAAGGCGCACGACTACGCATGAGGCTTTTCAATGAAATTAATACAAAACTAAATATTAGAATACCCCTATAACGAAACTTCAAATTTAAAAAGTGTAGTCTGCTTTAAGTAGAATTTATAAAAAAAAGGGAACTTTTGCATGAGAAAAAAAAAGAACTACTTATACACTGTGGTTTATTTTTAAACATTCTCATTCCAGCTACCACGACTACCACCTTAACTTCACTTAATGCAGCACGCTAAAAATTTTGTGTTGATTCCAGAAGATCAATTGATAAAAAATACTCCGAGGCAACAGCAAGAAGTGACATAATTAAATCACCAAATGTCTAAAAATCTTAAAGAGTAAGCTGCCTGATTATGAAAAAAAAAAAACACAATTATTATGAACTGTCAAAACGAAAAATGAATTTACAAAACTACAACTTACCGGGTGTAGCTTCTGAAAATCCTACATTGGAATATGAACACCTCGTTCAAAGGATTAATCTGGCAAATGGAAAGAAGAAATCAAGACTAAAGTGGGCGAAAATTACATGCGTATTATTTTAGAGTCTTTATCAAAGACATAAAAATCAAGCATCGATCGACGTTATTGAACATTCTTAAAGATAAACCAAATATTTTGAACTAGAACGAGCAAGGGAAGTTTATTTCAAAGATTAAAAATACCAACATTCTAATTTGGCCGATCTGTTTAATATGATTTTTAAAAGAATCGAAAGTTATCTACCATTATTGAAAAGGAAGAATTTTTACATGCACAGGGTTTCATTAAAATGATTTTCTATTGTTTAAAATCCTCTCATGATTAAATTTTATGTTTCAATAAAAATACTTAGTAAAAGTAATTAGTAAACATGTAATATATTTTGTACAGTTTAACTTGTAACACAATGATCTAAATTTTTTCAAGTTCTTTGATAATTTAAGTCAAAATATTTTTTTCTTTGTTGCTTCTTTATTTTCTTTACATGCCAAGAAATCTTATGATAAGAAGTGGTAAAGAATTGTGGGTATTTTCATTATCTTAAATAACAAATGACTAATCCCGACCAATAGTGTTGCATATTTCATAAAATATCTAATCTAAAATGTAAGTGACCTGTAGAGTTGACAAACATTGAGAAATCTAGTGATATGAAGTTAGCGCAAATGTAAAATATTTAATCATGTTTACCAGACCTTTCCTACAAGCGATAGTGTTGCATATTTTATGAAATATGCAACACTATTGGTCGGGGATTAGTCATTTGTTATTTAAGATAATGAAAATACCCACAATTCTTTACCACTTCTTATCATAAGATTTCTTGGCATGTTTCTTGAGTAAATGTCATTTAGTCTTTTGCTTTTCTACCCTCATAACCTCTGCTTAAGCATAAATGTACTTTCAGTTTAAATTAGAGATTTTCTTATAAACTAAAATTTTTAAAAAAATGACTACTTTTTAAAAACATCCAACAAGCGAGGGTTGATGCATTTGAAGAATAGTACCTCAAAAAAGGACGTGCGGAAGAAGCAGATAGTGTTATTTTAGAGACGGCTTCTACCCAGGATACCATAGAAAATGCATTCGAAGGACTGGATGATTTTTTCACATCCTTGAATCCTGAAAATATAGATTCATCGACTTCTGCTATCCGTGATATTAATTCAGAGTCTCCTCCGCTCGCCGATGGATCCCTCATCATTAAATCTCTTCAAGAAAATGAGTGTGTTTTCCGCAATGATCTGAACAATTGTGTATATTTACGCTGCGAATTATACAAAGGAATCTTCAAAATTCACATTAGAAAGTTTCTAATAATCGAAAGTGATGTGAAACCAACCTTCAATGGAGTGGCCATGGATTTGCATTCATGGTTTGATTTTTTCCGAAAAATATTTAACTTCAATCTTTTGTACAGTTCTTTTGTCATTCGTTGCAAACAACAATATTCTTGTAACAAATACAAATTCACAAATGACCGTAAAAAATTTGCAAACAAATGCTTGGATTGCTTTGGATGACGACCAGTTAAATAATTTAAAACACTGTGCTCATGACTTAAATGAAGAACTCATTGATTATCTTTATTCGAACTATCTACCAAAAGTCATACTGAAGAACTATACACCGAATTGTGAGAAAATCAATGATGAACTGTCTTTGATGAAATCACTCATCGTTTCTATCGAAGAAAGTGTGGTGAGTGTGTTCCCTAAAATTTTTGAGTGTGATGGTTGCATTATCAACCATGGTGGTCAATTGAGACATTCCTGTATAACATTTACAAACTTTGAAAAGTTCTGTAATGTGTCTGATCTTATTTTAATATTACTTAACATTAATGACATTGTAAAAGACTTTTTGCATAGAGAAAAATGTATTTCTAAAAGATTTTTGGAAAATATAGATGTAAAATTTATTCGAAATGTTTTGTTTCAAACAGTACAATGAACTGGTTATTCTGAAAATAGTTGGTTTATTTTTAAAGTATGGCTTTTTTTTAACGTGTTTCAGGATATTTTTTACAGGTGTGGAAAACATCAAAGGTAAGGTTTTATTATTTTTACATGTGTTCCAGACATACGAAAATAAAGAAGCAACAAAGAAAAAAATATTTTGACTTAAATTATCAAAGAACTTGAAAAATTTAGATCATTGTGTTACAAGTTAAACTGTACAAAAATATATTACATGTTTACTAATTACTTTTACTAAGTATTTTTTTTTTATTGAAACATAAAATTTAATCATGAGAGGATTTTAAACAATAGAAAATCATTTTAATGTGAAACCCTGTGCATATTTTTGAAGTGAAAACTTAAGTATAAAATTTGTTAATTATATTTCTCTTGTTTAAGAAAAAGATGTAAAACATAAGGAGGAAAAATAACAACACATAAAATTAAAATGTTTTTATTTAAAAAGATTTCAAAGGATTTCATCATACTTTGGTCTTTCATAAAGCCTATTTCGTTTATAACAACTAGTTTGACATATTGTTTGCATTTTACAGGCACCTTCTTGCTTAACAAAAGGAGTTTTCAAGTGTTTATTTTTTTATATAGTGTCTAGGGATATTCAATTCTTGTAAAACATGTAAAAATTCTTCCTTTTCAATAATGGTAGATGACTTTCGATTCTTTTAAAAATCATTAAACAGATCGGCCAAATTAGAATGTTGGCATTTTTAATCTTTGAAATAAACTTCCCCTTGCTCGTTCTAGTTCAAAATATTTGGTTTATCTTTAAGAATGTTCAATAACGTCGATCGATGCTTGATTTTTATGTCTTTGATAAAGACTCTAAAATAATACGCATGTAATTTTCGCCCACTTTAGTCTTGATTTCTTCTTTCCATTTGCTAGATTAATCCTTTTGAACGAGGTGTTCATATTCCAATGTAGGATTTTCAGAAGCTACACCCGGTAAGTTGTAGTTTTGTAAATTCATTTTTCGTTTTGACAGTTCATAATAATTGTGTTTTTTTTTTCATAATCAGGCAGCTTACTCTTTAAGATTTTAGACATTTGGTGATTTAATTATGTCACTTCTTGCTGTTGCCTCGGAGTATTTTTTATCAATTGATCTTCTGGAATCAACACAAAATTTTTAGCGTGCTGCATTAAGTGAAGTTAAGGTGGTAGTCGTGGTAGCTGGAATGAGAATGTTTAAAAATAAACCACAGTGTATAAGTAGTTCTTTTTTTCTCATGCAAAAAGTTCCCTTTTTGTTATAAATTCTACTTAAAGCAGACTACACTTTTTAAATTTGAAGTTTCGTTATAGGGGTATTCTAATATTTAGTTTTGTATTAATTTCATTGAAAAGCCTCATGCGTAGTCGTGCGCCTTTACTAATCTTGACGCACGTTGTAACATGCCGATACATGCACTTTCCCAACAAATGTATATTTACTTTTAAATTATAATGAATGCTTTGCTTAAAAACCATAAAACGGTTATGTGTTAGCTTGAAAAAATTATGGTTGAGTGACAATTATGTCCGTACACTAATGTACAATTTGAAAAGATGTTAGCTGTGTTCCTTATCATTTCAATAATTAACAAGCAAAATGTGCATTAAGTATTGTAAATATTTTTTCAACAGTAATTTACCTTTTGTAAGTATTACTTATATTTAAAAAAAATGTTTATTTTGTTAACTAAAAATAAAAAGAACTCGTTATGCTTTAAAACCTTATTTTTGAAAATTTTAGAAAATACATTATTAATTATAATAAACCGTTATGTTTATTCTTTTAATAGATGTGTCACATAGAAAATCCGTCGCTTTATTTTTTCCGTTTTATGGAAAATTTTAAATATTTTTAAGATGAGGATATATTTTCAAAAACTCTGTAATAAAAAAATTAATAAAATTATTAACAAAGAGTCTAAAATAAATTTTTTTTTATTAAATAACATTTTAAATTTTCTAAGAAGAAAAAATATAACAAATTTAGTGCATAATCAATTACATAGAAATATCTTCTTCTTTTTGAATACCTCTTCTACATCATTGTAACCAAATATTTACTTACTAAAATTCTTTATATATATACGGATTGTTTTTATTTAAATTCACAAACTCGACAGCGAAAAAGCATGCCAATCAATGTTATGTAATGTCCTTTCAAAATAAAAATCAAAACTATCTTGTGTGTGTGTGTGTGTTTACTTACATTCATACACTCGTGTACTTTTAATAAACTGTTATCATTTTGACATACAACGCAATCTAATTTCAGAAACAATTAAATATTACTTGCTATATATTTAGTAATGCATCTGCAAAATGTGTCAATGGGTTCGTTAAGTCCGTATGGATTGTCTGCATCATAATTAAAAGAACTTTCATTTTCAGGAAGACGATCCACTTCAGTCTGTACATATTCACAAAGCGTGTAGGTTAACGGTTTGTTTTTCACACATTCGTAAGAATCATAGTTTTCTCAAATTTTCACCGTTGAAAAGGGTCCTTCCCGGAAGAAATTGGAAAGAAGAATATTTTCTCTGGAATATTTTCTTGACAATCATGGATACGTTATCTTTATCCGATTGGTTGAAAAGATAAATGATTTTTTTAACAATGATTGTACTCTCAAAAATTTCACGAGGACAAAAACTGGAAAGTTAGCTATGAAAGGCATTCCCCACTTCTGGTTTCAAGGATATTCCGTCTTTGGTAGTGTATAAAATACTCTATCGTCTTGTACATAAAGTCGACTAAGCACTCGTGTTTGCTTTTGAAAAGTATTCACCAAAATGAAAAATGTGTCCTCCTAAATGAATCATATGTTTTGGTAGGTTGTCCATGGTAAGTTAGTTAGTGTTACAAGGTATAAGGAAAACATTTAAATTTTCATTTAAACGCATTTTCTTAGACGTATTATTTAGAGATTCCCATTTGTGCTTCCCATTGGATTCAGCATAACTCAAAAACATGGCCTGTTTAAAAAAAAAAAAAAATTTGTATACAAAACAACGCACCGAAGAAAATTGAAGTATAAAATGAAAGTTTTACAAAGTTGCCAGTTTGTATCTCGATTTCTTCGTTATACATTGTTCAGTCAATTACACAGTCTTCAGAAAAAATATTACGTCAGTTTCAACTAATCAGATTAATTCACGTGATCTCATCTACCCTCCTCATTAACCAATGGTAAAGTATTTTATCAGAACTTTCTTGTTTACACATGATAAAAACAAATTATCTAAATTTCCAGCATTTCAATGTGTTTTCAGAAAAATAGATAACCCTTATCAAAATATTTTAGTAATTTTACGCTTTCTTTCAAAAAAATTGAACTGCATAATCAATTGTACTAATAAATATATAAAAAAAAATTTTTAAACTTGAATGTGAACTTACTGTTGATCAAAGTATTTATTCCGTAATTTAATTCCTTTAATAGTATATGTAATTACTGAATTAAAATAGGGTGACTTCAGTACAACAATTATTAGTATAACATTTAAGCAACGGAAAATAATATTTTAATCAAGTATGAGAGGCATTATGCATGAGCAAATTTTAAATAACCCCCCAAAAAAAAATGTTAGTTTTAAAAAAAATATAGCGCATTATATCAGAACTTGCATGACATTTAATAATATAGACCTTAATAGTGAAAAAAATTTACTGAATAAACTCAAATAACATATTTTTATAGATTTAATTATAAAGATTTATTGATTCAGAACATGCTGAGTAAATTTTATAACAAATTGTAGTAATAAAATTTCAATGAATTTGCAGAAAAGGGAATTAATAAATATGTATCGTAATCAAATGCAATAACAACGTAATGAAAAGGGAAATAAGTAGAGAACTAAAGTCGAAAGAAAGTAGAATGTTATAGAATTTATTTCATTTAGAAAAATAATATACCTCATGAAAGGCTTATCGTAGATAATAATGGAAGTACGAAAATATAGTCACGGTAGAAAGAGAGGAAGGGGGGTTAATTTTCGATTCAAAATCATTGATGTGTGTGAATTTGATATTCTAATGTACGAAATATATCTAAAAATGTAATTTATACATAGATTCATATTATAAAAATAGAGTAAAAATTTAGTCAACCACACTCAAAAAGAAAAAAAGAATTTGATTTTTAAACCAGTGTCAAAGATGTTCTTAAGTTAATTGAGCTGGATCTTGAACACCTCGTTACAATACAATAGGTATGTAAAAATGAGTCAGCAACCCTTACAATTGCTTAATAACCTTAATAATAATTTTTTATAAGTAGTTATTCAATGAATGTCTATAATCTATAAGAAACATTTTAAGGTAAAATTATATAACAATTTAGAAAAGTATCATAAATTTTATATTAATGTAAATAAACCTGATAAATTCATTTATGCTGAAATATTTAGAAATTATAATGCAAAAATTGAAAAAGAAAAGAAAGAACAATAAAAAAAGGGAGGGGGGATATTCAAACAATGTCGGATAGATGGTTAGCTTAATCCATAAACTAAAAAAAATTACGTGTTCTTATTAAATTATTGCTGTTTTCAAACACCACTATATTTTTTAAAATTACTAGAACTTCATCTCTTCCACCACTATGCAGAACCCCCATAACTTTAAAATGAATCTTTCATATTTAACTATTCAATGACTGAACAATTATTTTAATGTAAAATTATATAACAATTTAGAAAATTCGCATACATTTTATATTGTTGTAAATATACCCGATCAAATAGTTTATGCTGGAATATTTTGATATCATTATGTAAAACTCAATCCTAAATTAAAAAGAAATAATCTGTAAATAACATCTTTCTTCAAACACCTCTCAACCCCTTCTCTAACCCACATCCAACACAACCTTATCTCCACCACTATGCAGAACCCCCATAACCTTAAAATGAATTTTTCATATTAAATAAATTATTTTAATGTGAAATTATATATCCATTTCGAACAGTTGCGTACATTTTATATAAGTGTTAATAAACCTAATCCATTCCTTAATGCTTATATTATTATGAAAAACTCAATCCTCAAATTAAAAAAAAAATAATATCTTTCCACCCTTTTATCTACCCCTCGCCCACTCCCATCTTATCTCCACCACTATGCAGAACCCCCTCCGTATCTACCCTGTCCACCCCATTCCCCGTTATCACCCCCACAGCCTTATCTCCACCACCACTATTCAGAACTCCCATTTATATACTACTGGCGCAACAGCCAATGAGGGCCAAGTCCTCCTGTGCCCATTTCACTATAAGTGACCTTGGACCCTGAGGTACATGAGCAGATGTTCCGGTCAAGTGGTCAGTCCGATACGAAACCCTCAGTGTTTAGTTCCCAAGCAAGCTTGGTACTCATTTATCCACTGAAAGGATTAAAGGCTGAGTCGACCTTGTCCAGCCCGAGGTTTGAACTTCAGACCAGTGGCGTGGAAATGCGATACACTACCACTCAGCTACTGGGCTTCAGTATGTTCATTATTCTCAATTAAAAGTTTTGATGACTTTATAAACTTGTTTTTTTTGTATCCCTCTTTCTCTCTCCAATGATTAATTTCCAATATTTTTCCTTAAAAATATTATCGAATGCTAGCCTTAAAACGCGGGCTCTTTTCTGTCTTTCTTACTTTCTTTTTTGTTGTTGTTGTTGTTACATGGACCTGTTTATTCATTAAGGTAAAATCCAGGGACTGTTTTGCAGAATATAACATTTTTAAATATAAAGAAAAATTTATGAAGGACATGAGTTTTATTGATGTGTAGTTTTAACGTACAAAATTTGATGTAGACCTATATGTGTACCCCCACTCTCTTATTTTAGTAAATTACGTAGTATATATGTAAAACTTGAAGATTATTGAGAGTTACAGCAACAACAGATGAAGCAACAGGAGGGCTATTGGTGATGGGCCTCTTAATTTTGACCATCGGTCAAGTAACAAGCACGATATCTAAGCTAGTAACCCCCTTCTCCTAACTACCACATCACATCAACTGGAGGACATTGGGCCTTGACAGATTTAACGTGCATCGGCTCCCTCTACACGGTAGATCTTCAGTGGCGCCAGGATTTGATCCCGTGACACTTTGCGCATGAGTTCATGACCGTAACTCCTAGCCCCCCCCCTGGCTATTTGATTAGAAGCCATCACTCTAAAGAAGATTATATTTAGAAAAACATGTGTCAACAAGAAAAATTTTATGTGATACAATTAATACGTAAGTAATACAATATAAATTTCAATATATATATTTTATAAATGATTCTAATACTTAAGATTCAGTAAATATAATAGACCTGCTATGATAAATGAAAACCTGAACACAGAAGAGACGCAAAGTATCACCAAAGAGGCTGGAAAAACGCAGTTGAACATGATCGAAAAGAAAGAGATAAAACATAATGATTAAATAAATAACATAACCATAATAAATAAAAAAATCTTGATTTCTTGATGAATCGAGTGAAATTTTTCTAATGTCTGTAAAAGTTTTCCTGTAATCGTCATTACATCAGAAATGAAAATTCCAATTCGCCTTCGAAAAGTAATCCGATAAAAGGAAATCATTTTAGAATACAGAAAAAATATTTCCTATGAAATAATAAGAAAGATTCAGATGAAAAGTTTAAAATTTAGAAGCTTTTAACTTAAAGAAATTTGATGTATGGACTTCTAATAGTAAATCATAAATGAAGAAGACATTTTAAATATGACCGAAAATGTTAAACACGATGTAAAGCACAAAAAAGCTAAAATTATTAAAAGCAAGATAGAAGTTATTGAGTACAATATTTCAGTTCACAGATTTATATAATGTTGTAAGCCCTTGTTATGAAATAAAGTATTTCCCTAAAAATATATATTCTAATTTTCCTTTGTAAAAAAAGAATGAATAAATAATGAAACTGTGATAAGGAGGGAAAAAATTATTAACAGAAAGCTTAAGTTATTATTAATAATAAGATAAAAATAGGCAGAAAAGTTTAACAAGTAAAATTCTAGAAAAAAAATATATTGATCTACTTTCAAAAAAAGATAGATTTTAAATATTAAAGATAACTATTTCATTTATAAGTTCCACAGTGAAAAAAGTACATCAGTATATAAAATTTAAATGAGTTTGGAGAGAAAAATCTGCAAAGACATGTAGTACACAGCTTTTATTATTTGCTTTATTATTGCTCAATTGTGAATTTGAATAGCTACTAAAATTTTCTTCATTTCATTTGCGACCCTGTTTGGGGAACTATCTCTAAAAAGGCGATGCCCTGCATGGCAAAATGTGACCAAGCTAAAGATAATCCAGAATAGCTTCTTCAAAATCCTGATATGAATTAGTTAGGAAATAGATGTCTCTATAGAAAAAAGTATTTCTCAAGGCTGATTATATGATTCTATTTAGGGAAAAGAAGTAATAATTTTGCATAAATAAAGCGTATTATATTTGTGACGAAGCTTCTAAATTTGATATCAATTAAAATTTATTAGATAACTGTACCTGATAAGGATTTATTTTATACCAGGGATCAGCAAACCCCTGCTCTTCAGACATGCCTCTGTATTGTTAAAAATTTTTTTATATTAACTAAACATTTTTTGTTTCCTTTTTACTTTTTTCCTTTATTATTATTTATTAAACATTTACCTGCATTGGCATACACATCTAAGCATTTAATTAGCTTAAAAGAGCTACTTCTCTGTTAAATTCTTATTCATTAAAAAGTTTGTTGATAATCAGTGAAAATAATAGAATTAGTTTCAAATAAAAAAAATTCAATTTATATTGATAAAATTGCCACCATTGGAACACTCTTTGAAGTGATTTCCAGCAACGCTTACTTTATTGCAGTGGTCTATAAACTGTGTTCCACAGAACCTTGGGGTTCCACAAGGCATACCCAGGGGTTTCACGAGTCACAATAAAAAAATCGAAAATAAATAAATATGTATACAAAATGGATTCGCATGTTCTTTCTGAAGTTTACGTAGTCACACAAGTATCTAAAAGCTCATCCGACCCCTATTCATTTAAGCTGAAAATTTTATTTATATATAATAACTATAATTTGCAGTACTTTTTAAACTTTTATTTAAAAAAAAAAAAGAAAATTAAAACGCTTTATCTTTATATGTATACTTCCGACTAGGTAGTGAATATTCTTACGTGTTTACTATATATATATATATATATATATATATATATATATATATATATATATATATATATATATATATATATATATCGGGTTCTACAAAACAATTTTATACTCGTCAGCTAGCACAATGTCTTGAAAAACTAAATAGTTTTCTAATGGAAAATGCACCTTTTTGCTTTTGTGGATAAAACACCTATAATGAAGGAGAGGAAACAACATATCAACAGATTCGATGTTAAAATCTAAATTTAAGCAAGAACGGCTTCTAAATTTTACTTTGAAAATTCATGAAAAATACACGGGATTTCTCACACTGCTATAAACATTTAAATGCCATTCAGAATATTGTGCTTAAGTGAAATATATTTCTGAACGTAAGTGGCTACGAAAACAAAGTATAGCAAAGTACTACGAGATTTACCTGTATAGATAAACAAGCAAATTAAATAACTTGATCTCTGATTGATTTTAATTTTTAAAATTTTCGAACTAAGTAAATACGAGTACTTAAATCTCGCGACAAGCTTTTATATCATAAATTGTGTAATGACGTTATAAATTGATAACAAAAAAAGTTTTAAAAGAAAAGTTTATTTTATTCTTTGTAGAGCATTTAAATAAAAACTTGTTTTTAAAAAAGTTTTTTTTTTTTACTTTTAATTTATTGTATATAAGAATTCGGAAGTACTCATGAATGTGGACAAGAGATACGCTTAAATTCCTAACAAAAAAAAAAGTAACAAAAACAAAATCTGTATTGTGCGACATGCTTAAGAGTTAATAAAAAGAGTATTGAAAGGATTTTAGTACGTATAAGAATAGCTAAATTTAATTATTAGTGTAAACAAGAAATTTTAGAATACAACATTTACAATATTACCAAATTTAAAATACAGATATTTTTTCTCGAAGCTTGGAAGCTTAATTCCCAACATTATGATATTTTGACAATTGTTCTTACACTAAGCCCCAGAAATAAAAAAAACAAGTATTACAGTAGTCGCATATAATGTGTAACATCTGATGTGTTATCGTGGTAAATACGCAATATTAACTTTTTTCCTGAAAAAAATATGAATCGGGTATGATTTGAAATGATTTTCTATCGAATAATTATATCTTTAATGAAAATTGTATTTAATTAACAAAAGGAGTAAAAGAAATGCAATATTTTATCAAAAATAGTTATTCTTGTTCAATTTGGGGAAGAGCGGAGACAATAGACTTATGATAACTAAAATATGACACATATACTTGTGATTTCAAAGTATTTAAAAACCGTTGAAAAACAGTGTCAATAACAGTACCACTGTTATCAGTCGAAACATTTTGATTAGTGTTCATTTCAAGCTTGAGTTCATCATTCATAAAAGCTATGAGCGGCTCAGCTTTTGGCAAACTGAAGTTAAAATCACCACTCAAAATCAGGGGAAGCGAGTGATAATTTTTTTAAAAGAGCAGATCCACCTTCGTTATATGGTAAAAGTACAAAATGCAGGAAATCTTTAATTTTTTTAACCGTTTAATTCGAAGAAATGTATACGACCACCGAAATCCTTTTTGTCCATTTTCAAATAAGTATTCAGCCGCACTTATGTCTCCCAATATCGTGACTAACGGATTTAGAGTCAAGCACTCGAGTGCTTGATGGCTACTAGAGTTGGACCCCCCATGCGAGGGTAGCGAAGAGACACAACCACGCACTCTCATTGGTCAAATCAAGTAGCGCGCGCTTACGTCACATCCTGTTACACACTTCCGTCCCTTTTCGCGAAATCACTCCCACAAATATCCAGCAACCTAGAGGAAAGATGTTACACATAAAAAAAAAGTAACTTCGATTCGAATAGTTCTTAACGTTGGAAGGATTACGAAGTGTTACTTGCGTAAAGCTTTACATATTATAAAAAATATTAATCGGAAGTGGACAATCTTGGTCGCGACCTTTACTGTAATTTTCTCCTACGCACATATATAAATTGTTCTTTTTAATGGTTTGCTTGTAGTGGTTATCTTGTTTCACTTACAATTTGGCTCTTCTCTTTCGAAAGTTTGCTAACCCCTGCCTTATACCAATTATTATTGACGTAACATTTTAAGAAGCTTTTGATTTACATAATCTTTCACAATAGAATATAATACAGTTGAACCTGTTTTTGAGCGGTAAATAGGGACCGCATAAAAATAAACGTACAAAAAAATATTCAAAAATTTCATCAATTCTTACATAAAGCAAACTATAATTCGTGGAAATACTACATAATTTTTTTTTTATGCGGTGGATAGGGGGCCACATAAAAAGTCGCATTAATAAAATAGGCCAATTATTTACGAAATTTATGCAAGAGTACTTCCATAACAAAATATATAATTAAATATTACACATTTAACATTTGAACATTTTAAAAACATATATTTTCTCATTGCATACATGGATAAGTTTTCAAAATGCACATACATAATTCATTGCTACTCACCGTAATTCAAAGCCCTATAATGAAAATAGGGCTAAGTTCAAAATCAATTTCTTCACTTAAATGTACAATTTCAATTGATTTATTTTTTGGCAACATAAAGTAAGAGGTAAAAGTTTTTGTGACGAAGGTCAGTGGTCAGTTGCTTGTAAATATTACGATAACCAGATATACATGATTGAAGCCCTTTTTGGAATTTTATACTCCCTTCTTAATTGGTATCTATTTTAAGAAATTGCTTTTCCAATTCGTTGGAAGCTGGATCCCTGCATATTTTTATTCTGCTCTCAAAGAATCCGGTTCTTCTGGTCCGTCTTCATAACCTATCAAATTATTCATAATGTCACTGTCATTGAAAGTTTCGTCTTCAATCAAGCGCGGGCTGTTGGAGCGTTGATAGAAAGCAACTGAATGCGCATTGTCGGGAGACTGTTTATGACAAATGAACAGAGCATCTTGGGGGCAGGACTGTAGGGGCCCAAGGCTTGACTAAAGCTAAATACGTATTTACCTAGTTTATAAAATATTAAAGGTGAAAACTGACTTTCAGGGTGGAAGTAGGTCCTTCCATTCTCCGTTACTCCACTAGTAAATAGACAGAAAACATTACAGTGGCACCAAAGCCATTGAAATTCATAAACCGCATAAAAAAGATCGCACATATAAAAGCGCACAAAAAAAAAGATCACACATATAAAAGCGCACAAAAATAAAATCGCATACACAAAAACAGGTTCTACTGTAGTATACTTTCCGAAGCAATTATTTCCATTTATTTATTCTTTTTGTTTTTCATAGGGATTTTGAGACACTATAAATCAAAAGGATTTTTCCTCCCTAAAAACATATATTATATATGCTATATAGCAATAACGATACATTTGATTAATTTTCCTTTTATTTTTCTAATATTTTATAAAAAGTATTTTATTTAAAAATATTGAGTGCTCAAATGCTAGTAGTTAAAGACAAATTTTTAATAAAAATCTTAATTTTCGAGAGGATAGTTTGCTTCATATCTGAATCGAGAGGTGTCTCAAATTGTTATAAATTATATTCTCGCAAGCCCTTCGTATGTAGTATATAATAAATTTTAAAACAAATGCTATACATATATATTCCGTTAAGAATATAATAATGACTTTTATTGTTAACAATCTTTAATTTTTCTAAGAGTATTCAAAGTATTAATAAACATTTTCATTAAAATCTTAGAAGGGAATTTTCCTCAAAGATAAATAACAGATAGAATAATAATAGATAAGAATTTAACACAGTATAAGGACTCTATTCTCTTTATCTAAACTAAATAACATATAAAAATGCATTTTTTTTAAAATATTTTTCTAGCAATTACTAAAAGATTTTTAGAAATTCCCTTTCTTCCTACTTTTTTTTTTTCTATCTCCATGTTTTCCTTTTTTTTTTATTTCGATTTACTATTTTCTCAAATGCGCTAAAAATTACTCCAAGGCTGCCTTCGTGTTATGTTAAAGATTAGGATCCGAATTTGAAATATTTTTTCAGGTAGGAAATTGCTCCAACATAAATATTATATTTTGGCTTCGCTATTCTACACAGAGCACCCTAGATTATTATATTTCTCTATATCTTTATTGACGTCACAAATTTTTATGAAAATTGAGATTTTCCTGTCCGAAGAATTGTTTCGCGTTTAGTTCAGGCTGTCGCATATTCGTAGAAGACAACTTTAAATATCATCCAATATATTCCTCGAGATAGTTTTTTTTTTTTACCTCCCTTCAAGATAGACGTTCTATCTCACTATGTGCATGTACATATGAAGCGCAATCGTACAGATTTCGGATAAGATAATGATTCACTAAGAAACATCGAGAAGTAAAACTCATTTTGTTTGAATTGCTGAAATAGAATAGAATGCGTTGACTCAATAACGCTAACAATCCGAACATTTCAAAATTCGCATACAATTAATCGTTTCCTTGAGGTAACAAAAATAAATTGCAATGGATTTTACTTATATATAACGTTCTAAAAATGAAGTATAAGGTGTCTGAGAAGTATGACTACACTTTCAAAAATGAATGTAAAATGAAAGAAGAGTTTCTATTACAAAATTTTTATGTACCATAAAAAAAAGATTAAAGTTTCTGTTTAAGAAAATGCCAACAAGATGGTGCAACGCCCAAGTTTTACAACATTCTCATTTCAAAATGGCTTCACAGCAAGAATAAGAGTAAGTTGTAGCATGGTTTATCGAATTTAAATCTGCAACAAATGTACAGCGTAAATTTCGGACTACCTATAATTAAAATCCACTTTCAAGACCCATAATTTATAAGTGGCATGAAAAATTTGTGACGATAGGTAACATATCAAAAACAAAATCTGGTTACCCTAGCAGAAACTGAGACTCGTATTGACACGTTGCGTTGCTCGTGACTCATGGTGTGCACGTTAAAATCGTGCATTAAAACACTGTAAGAAAAACTTTGGTATTTTCTTTATGGAACATAAAAAGCCGTAATGGAATATTTTTGTTTATTTGTAATTAAAATTTGAAAGTCTTCGGTCTTCGCTTCTTTTTCGGTCACCCGGTACTTAAAAATGTTTTAACTAGAGGGGGATAGAACGGAAAATTTTTTTAAAGTAAATTAACATCTGTGTGTGGTTGTACATATAATTTTTTTTATCTATTATAATAATGTTGCTGATGATTACAATGATAAGTTTCATAGAATAATATTTCTCTATTTAAAACCACAAGACATTACTGTAGTAACTATAGAACTAACAGCGTAGGAATTATGTACCCTATGAATAAATACCCTAGTATCTAATTTCTGTTTAAACAATCAATCGAAATCTAATTACCTTTAACTAAAATTTATATTATTTCTCTCTATATATATTTGGTTATATCCACGTGTGTAAATCATTCTTAAATATCTCTTGCTTTTTTATACTTAGTGAATTGAACTGTTTTACCAAAATCATACTTACATATTAGTAAAATATTAATGCTTCGAAAGATGCCAATTTTTAGACAAATATTTTGCATATTTTTTGACATCGAAACATTTCCTCCTTATTTTTCATTCAGATAATTTCTTTTTATATCTTGTCATAGTTTATTTATAAACATTAACTTTTTTTTTCTTTTCGTTTTAATTCGAAGAATTTTTAAGATATAATTTTTAATTTATTGTTTGGAAGTTAGATACTTTTTCGGAAGAATACAAGTCCTATCGTATCCATATAATCCTCAAATATTCGAAAATGATAAATTATAAACTTTACTTTGAATATTTGATGTGCACTTATTTTTTACATTCCATACATACTTATAAAAAGTATACTTATGTGTTATGTTTTGGGTCTATTTTATTTAAAACTAATTTCTTAATAATTTCGTGATGTATTAAATAGATAAACACGTGAAAGAACAACATCTTAATTGATATCTCCTCTCTCTCAAATTCCTCATCAAATCAAGTCAATATTTAAAGAGAGGATCAGTTTAAATTAAAAAACCCTCAAAATCCTCGTAATTTTTTACTGTGATTTTAAGTAAAACTGAGGCATATATATATATATATATATATATATATATATATATATATATATATATATATCTACCTCCTCCAGTCACAAAACTTAAGATTTCACGATGAAATGTAACGCAATATAAAATGAAGAACTTTCATTAAATATAATTTTATAATCTTTATTAATAATGAAAAATGTATTCTAAAACTTATACATATATATAATCTTATAAGTATACACAACTAGCAATTTTTTCGCTTAACTTTCTTTTTGATTAAGTATTTTTCTATGTTTTTTATGACCATTCATTTTATCAATATTGCATATACACACAATGCTAGGTGGTTTATGAAAGCTTTTTATCCATTTGACTACTTAAATTATCTAACAAAAGCTCATCAAATTTTATTTGATGAGCATTTGAAAATATTTTTTTAATGTGATGAAATATTTTTATAATGTCAGTTATATAAAATTATTTCTATTTCTACGCTTCAAATTTAAGATTAATTCGTTGATGCTCAAGAAGTATTTTATTACAATTTTAGTAGAATAAATACAAGCATGCAGTTTGAAATTGTAATCTTTTAAGTTACTTTTTTTCCTATATATAAAAAAGAAAAAAGTAATTATTAATCATTTTAAAACGGCACTCGCCCTCTTTTAATGAAATTCTTTTGAGCCAGGCATAATTTCCCTTCTCGTATGGCAGAGGGAGACTAACGTGTCTTAAAATCTTTTGCAGTTAAAAAAAAATATACTTTGTGTGGGAAATTTAAAAATACTTCTACACGCTTCAAATTTCAACACTAAGTTTAAATATGATGTGATGTTCAAGAAGTATTTTATTACAATTTTAGTAGAATACAGTATTCAATTTGGAATTAAAATCTTTACGTTACTTTTTTTTGCCCATACACAGTAAAAAAATGTAATTATTTTCCTTTCAAAAAAGGCCTTCGCTGACTTTTAATGAAATATTTTTGTGCGAGGTATAATCTGCTCGCTTTTTTGTTTGGAAGAGGATTAACTTAGATGTCTTGAAATCTTTTGTAGTAACTTATTTCGTATGAGATATAAATATATTTTTATTTCTTCGTTTTAGATGTCAACATTCATTTTACATTTAAACATGATGAAGAAGAGAGGTGTGTTCAAAAGAAGTATTTTATTACGATTTCAGTATCGTACAATTCGAAATTTTTGAATTTTTTGTTACTTTTTTTCCCCTGAATAATTATTTATGATTTTAAAAAAGGCACTCTCTCTTGAAAAGAAATGTCTCCATTCGGAGAATAATCTTAACACTCGTGTAGGAGGTAGGATGGGGGAGTAACATGTCTTAAAATCTTTTGTTAAAAATTAATTTAAAACGGCAAACGTTTTCCAGTTAGGAAATATTTGAATCTAGGAGAGAAAAATAGCAACATAAGTTGCGTTAATCGAAATTTTTTAAAGGGGTCTCAGGGGTGTTGAATTTCTCTAGAGGTCTGAAAATATAAACAATTTTCAAACAGGTATAATTTTTTTAAATTTAAATTAAATAATTCGAATCTTTTACACATTATTTATAAAGGAATGGGGCTTCAGAAAAGTATATAATGTTTAAAATATAATCATAATTTTCTAAATTATAAGCATATGAATATAAGAAACTTTTCTAAAAGAAATATTTATTAAGTTTTATGTCGCGCATGCTATTTTCTAAAATAGTAGCTTTAATTACTAGCTTTAAGTTGATTTATAAAGTTAAATGTATTCTTATTACACTGTAGCTATTTTTATATATAAATATAATAATAACTTACATATTTTAATAAATAAAAAACATACATTTTAAAAAATATTTAAAAAATTGCAATATTTTACAAATATTTTTAAATACAAAAGATATATAATACTAAAATTAGGTAGGGTTTAAAGAGTATGATGTATTTTATAATCGTATAAAATTTTATACATCAGAGGCCACTATTTTAGAAAATAGCATGCGCAAAGCAAAAAATACTTAATATTTATTATAGAATTTTCATATGCTTATGATTTTTAAAATTATAATTATATTTTAAACATTTTATACTTTTCTGAAGCCCCATTCCTTTATAAATAACGTGTAAAAAATTCGAATCATTTAATTTAAATTTAAAAGAATTATACCTGTTTGAAAATTGCTTATATTTTCAGACCTCTAGAGAAATTTAACACCCCTGAGACCCCTAATCACTCAAAATAGAAATATTTAATTAATTCATATTTTGCTATTTTTAGAGAGTAACTCAGAGATTTAGAGATTATATAATTCTATTATTTCAGGTGTACGCTAATAGTGACCAGCCAAGACAATCAAAAAACGAAATACATAGAAAGCGTTCTCTCAGAAGTTTGCTCACAAATACGTATATGGTTCGACATATATTTGTGTGAGTAAATATTTTTCTTGCAGGAAGTTGCAAGTTGACTGATATTAATTGGCTGGCTGTGATGAGAATTTCAAAAATCAATCTCTCCCTTCTGATTTTAAAAAAAAAAACATCGAAAAGTGTGTGTGGGTTAGGGTAGATTTGTCTGATTAAACTGTTTCTAAAATTAGAAGTGCTTGCAGTTACAGATGATATGTAATGAGCACAATAAATAAACTGAATAAAACTCTGTCACTGTTTTATTTAACTTATATTTATTGATATATATATACGGTACGATGTATATACCTTTTCTGAGATGCAAAGTTAACTTAAGGTATCCGTCTACTTGCGACAACTTTTTTTTGAAAAAATGGAGATATGGGGATTTTTTTTTTGTGATTTTTAGATTTATTTAGTATGTTTTAAGGAAAAATCGTAAAATGGTAAACAGAAAAAAAAATTATTATTATTAAAATGGGAAAAAACTGGTGAAAATGTACAAAAAATTACATAAACGAGGCCCGCTCTGTACAAAAATGTTTTGAACAAATTTTCAATTTTTCAGTTTTAATGTGTTACTTCATTCTTCATGTTTGAAATGACCTTCAGGATAATAGATAGTTTAATTTTTACAAAAACTAGAGCACTCTATCTTAGTGACTATATGAAATTGCTTAAAAAAACAGTGATTATATTCACATAAATGATTGTAAATTTTGAAATAAAACAGTGATTGATAAATCTGAAGATCAAAACACTTCTACTGTTATACGAAACATTCACAAAACATTTCAGCAAATTGTTTTCAAAACTTTTTGAGCAATCGCTGTCCCCGTTTGAGTTTTTCGAAAAAAAAACCCATTTCGAGTAAAACGCATTTTTAAGTTTGACATCTTGTGTAAAGTTATGGCATTTTCTTTTATTAAAACACTTGTAGTTTTCGTTCTAGTGAATGGACATAAAAGCTTGGTATTTTTATTAAGGTATCCGACTACTTGCGACAACTTTTTTTTGAAAAAAGAAGATATGGAGATTTTTTTGTGATTTTTATGTTTATTTAGTATATTTTAAGGAAAAAATCCTAAAATTGGAAAAAGAAAAAAATTATTATTATTAAAATGGGAAAAAACTAGTAAAAATGTACGAACAATTACATAAACGGGACCCGTTCTGTACAAAGATTTTATGAACAAATTCTCAATTTTTCAATTTTGATGTGTTACTTTGTTATTCCTGTTTGAAGTGACCTTCAGGATAAGAGCTATTTTAATTTTTACAAAAACAAGAGCACTTTATCTAAGTGATTATACGAAATTGCTTAAAAAAACATTGACTATATTCACATAAAGGACTGCAAATTTTGAAATGAAATAGCTATTGATAAATCTGAAGATCAAAACACGTCTACTGTTATGCAGAACATAAGCAAAAAATTTCAGCTAATTATTTTCAAAACTTTTTGAGCAATCACTGTCCCCGTTTGAGTTTTTCGAAAAAAGCACATTTCGAGTAAAACGCAATTTTAAAGTTTGACATCTTGTGTAAAGTTATGGCATTTGCTTTTACTAAAACACTTGTAGTTTTTGTTCTAGTGGAGGGAAAATAAAATACTTGGTATTGTTATTAAGCTAATAAAATGGTCTATAAAATAAAGTCAGAAAAAAAATTGTCAATTTTTGAAAAAAATCATGGTTTTAGGGTAGTCGGATACCTTAAGCTAATAAAATGGTCTATAAAATAAAATCATAAAAAAAATGGTCAAATTTTGAAAAAAATCATGATTTTAGGTTAGTCGGATACCTTAAGAATGTAATTATTTTTAAAATGTGTGACCCCCCGATATCCTTCACTTCCACAAAGTGGGCCCTCGAGCCAAAACAGTTGTCGCTTTTACGGCTCTCAAAATAAAGGGTGTTTTTTTTAGAGGTATAGAACTTTAAATTGCAATAAAACAACGATGTATTATTCGATTGACATGAATTTTTTTATTCGAAAGATAATCTTGAGGCATTACATTTTAAATATGATTTTTGGCATAGGACTGCCACGGCTGGCTCGGATGTAGTCCAATCTGGACGTCCAATTTTCGATGACTTTTTCCAACATTTGTGGCCGTATATCGGCAATAACACGGCGAATGTTGTCTTCCAAATGGTCAAGCGTTTGTGGCTTATCCGCATAGACCAATGACTTTACATAGCCCCACAGAAAATAGTCTAGCGGTGTTAAATCACAAGATCTTGGAGGCCAATTCACAGGTCCAAAACGTGAAATTAGTCGGTCACCAAACGTGTCTTTCAATAAATCGATTGTGGCACGAGCTGTGTGACATGTTGCGCCGTCTTGTTGGAACCACAGCTCCTGGACATCATGATTGTTCAATTCAGGAATGAAAAGTTAGTAATCATGGCTCTATACCGATCACCATTGACTGTAACGTTGTGGCCTTCATCGTTTTTGAAGAAGGATTCCACCAGCCCATAAAGCGCACCAAACAGTCAGTTTTTCTGGATGTAACGGTGTTTCGACATACACTTGTGGATTAGCTTCACTCCAAATGCGGCAGTTTTGTTTGTTGACGTAGCCATTCAACCAGAAGTGCGCTTCATCGCTAAACAAAGTTCGCTTATGAAAATCGACCATTATTTTCGAAATAAAATTGCACAATTTGAAAGCGTTGTTCAGGCGTGAGTCTATTCATGATGAATTGCCAAACCAAACTGAGAATAAATCACTTGACAGCTGTTAAATCGGTCGCCATCTTGGAAAGTAATTCCAACTTAAACTTCTATACCTGGAAAAAAACACTCTGTATATAGTCTATACTAGAGGTTCTCCCAAACTTTGTCCCCTAGACCCCATGCCATGTTTTTCGTTTTCGGGTAGACCCCTGCTTACCTAATATTGAATGTTTTCAAATTTATCAACTTGAATGTCGTTTTGATAGCTGGGTCAACTACTTACTTTAAAAGAATCAAATTTCAAACTGTAATGAAGTATAGTGTTGAAAACTTAAGAACTTAAATAAATCAAAATTTAATTAGTACATAAAATAACTGAACAACAAACAAATGTTTTTAATGGATGGAATGAATCTGATGCTTCAATAAAAAATTTTCAACATTTAGTATATATATCACTCTCTAGTCAGGTTTTACCCCTAAAACTCCTTTGTTAGTAATGTCCAGTTTTTTCATTTTGTTTTTGAGATTGGCAAACTCGCTGGAGCACATCCTTCTCACTAGGAAAAAGCAATTAAAAACTTTCGCTCGATATTTCATAATTCTGGGAAAATAACCGGTATGTTTTTTTAAAGCTAAAAACTGCAGACATCCGTTTCTAAATTTTACTTTAAGATCTTCTTTAGGCTACTGTAATGTGACATTTTTTTTTCAATGTGGCCGTATGAATTCATTGCTTATTATCATAGTCAAAGCATTCTCAAGCCTAGTTCAAAAATCTGAATAAAGGGTATTTAAATGTTGAACGTAGGTTAAAACGTCTTTACAAATTTTTTGTGACAAATTGAGAAAATTCGCGACACACGTTCATTATTATACTTCTTTAGCTTAATTCTGGAAAGAAACGCTGAAATGGCCCTTGTCTTAGTAAAATTTATGCTGTCACCTAGAAGCCACAAATTAACCTCACTAAATTTAGTAACTAAATCAGTTAATTTGGTAAAATCTGGTTTCAACTAGATCAAATATTTTTTAAACATTAAAGTCACGATCTGGTTTAATGAAAGCCACTATTATATAGACCTCCCATTTACACTTCATGGACCCCAAAATTATTTTTTCTCTGGCGTGGACCCATTGCAGGTCGTCATAGACCCCTGGAGGTCTATAAAGACCACTTTGGGAATCACTGGTCTATACCATTCTGAATTTTTATAACACTTTAAGAGATTTTTTTATGCCTTGATTATTGGCAAGAAAACAATGAAAGAAAATCATTGATATCTTATTAGCATGCTCAATAAAAATTACTTTGTTTAAAAATATTCCCATTATAAAAGTGCTCAATATTTTCATTTCAAATTTTGGTATAATTCTTTTCTACGCTATCAATATGTTTTTAAGTTTCCTGAAAGTTTATTGTAGGCTGTAAAAATTATAACAAAGAATATCTGTGAAAAAAATCAAGATTTAAAGAAAAACATTTATATTTCCAAACATATATGTATCACTTATACAAAAGTACAGATAAGATCTGAAAACAGCTAATTAATCAATAGTGAAAATGATTAATCATTTTTAGCATGTATTTAATAAAAATCAATGAAGCACACACACACACAAATATTCACAAGAGCTTATAAGGAAATTTAATAAAATATTCAGAAATACCAAAATCTTTACAGATTTCCATTTTCGCCATCCTGTTTCTAATCAAATGCCTTAACCCTTTCGCAGGCCATTTATTTCTCTTTTGAATTTCTCGTAGTTTTTTTTATGTTTTATTAAGAATTTAACAATAGCATTTAAGGAGATATTTTATTTTGCTGAATTTTATGTTTACATTTAAATTTCAGGGGTGGGAAGAATACTTCCCAAGGAACCATTCACCGTCATAAAGAAAATTAAATTTGATGTCGAGATTATTTGCTATGAAAAAAATAAGAAGCATGTTGCAATACTCAAGGGGACATCACAATCTGCACACATGTTACGGGTACTCTTTTCTTGTCCCTTTCTGCTACATTTCCTACATCATTTATAGTTGGAAACCATGTTTGGTATATTATTTACCACACTGGTTAAGTGCACATCATCCGGAGAACTACATACTTCTTTACTTGGAAGCTAGCAGGACGTCCTTTCCTTTTTCTTGAGAAATATCTGCCTATTAGCTGACGAACTAATGCTGTACGGAATGTTAGCTGGTCTGAACTTCTCTTTCTTTTGTTCACTTGCCACATTATGAAACTATTTATAATGGCAAAGTTAATAAGAAAATAAAAGATACGGTGCCACCATTTTACAAATAATCTTATTTGGTATCTTTCTTTTCTTTGATCGAAGCGATCAACCTCTCTCATGGTATCGTTATATATAGCGACAGCTTTTTGAACAAGGTATTTCTTTAGTACCATCTTTTTTTTTGTCCGATTTACAGATGTCATAATTCCTGGATTATGTGCAGTAGCACAAAACTGAAGCGGGAATGAGTCTTCCCATCATTATAATTGCCAGGTCAATGTATTATAATGGGGTTTTTTTGATCTTCTCACAGATGTATTAAGTAAGATAATGTAGATGGGGAGTAATCTTCCCAAGGCCCATGAAAGGGTTAAGAAGCTCCATCTTCATTTTAAGCTGTATAGCAGTATGCTTCCCCTGAGTTCTTTGACATTGTGCTCGAAAGAAAATTCTTCTAAAATAGAAAAGAAAAAGGAGGGAGCCAAACTCACTGATTTTTACTCACACTGCGATGTACTCGTTACCGACTTCCAAAGCCAACTGATAAGAGATGAGATGTTTTTGTGTGGCGTTTGTAAGGGCAGAGGAGGAAAGTAGGTAAACAAAATTGGCTCGTGTCACATGCCATTCCAAGGGTATTTCAAAGCCAAAAAAATCTTTCTACGACACATGCAGAACCATCTCTCTTTCATTTCACACTCCTCTTGAATCTCACCTGCGTGACTGGTGTTTTCCATATTTTGTTCATTCTCAGAAGGAAAATTTTTCGTGTTAAGCGATTTTCGTTTCGTGTTAAGAGAAAAAAATGCATGAATATACATAGTAGTTTGTTGAGAGCGTTGTATTATACGTGTTAACCGATATTTCGTTTTAAGCGTTTTCGCGTTAAACGCATTTCACTGTATTTAGTAGACGTTTCTCTCATCACAATAAGTGTTAAAAAGTACTAAAATACCACTTTTTTTAAAATAAAAATTACCGTGACTTTTTACCTTAAAAAAAGCTCAAATACCCGAACTTCATTCTCTTGTGGCAGTACTTAAGGTATCCGACTACGTTCGGAACCGTGATTTTGCTAAAGCGTATAAATAGATAATATTTATGATATTTAGTTTCAATTAGATTAGAAAATGTATATAAAATTGTTTTAAGAATAGTATTACAATAAAAAATTATTCAAGTACAATATTTTGAAAAAAAAATGAACATAGAATGACCCATTTTCGAAATATTTTCCTTTTGTGAAAAATGCTTCTATTATAATCATATTTTGCCTGTATATAGACCTCTGTACAAAGGCTCAACTAGAATTTTTGAAATATATCTTAGAAGTGGGTTTATCTATGTTTTACGGCAACAGAAGGGAGAAATTTTAAGAAAAAAACGCCGATAATTATTTCAATTGGTTGTAACTCTGAAAATAATGTGAATTTTTCAAAAATTATAGTTGAGCCTCTGTGCAGGGTCTGAGGCAAAATATTATAATAGAAGCATTTTTCACAAAAGGAGAACATTTTGAAAAGAGGTTATTCTAAGTTAATTTTTAACCGAAATATTGTATTTAAATAATTTTTTATGTCAAAATGTCCTTAAAATAATTGTATACATGTATTCTAATCTAATTGACACTAAATATCATGAAAATTATCCATTTATGCACCTTTTTAAAATCATGGTTCCGAACGTAATCTGATACCTTAACATAAAAATTATTTTTTTAGTTTTATTTTTCTTTTCATTTACGTACCAGAGAGCATCTTTCAAATAGATAGGTTTTGAAATTCTGAAGGAAATAAAATGTTCTATCCACCCTGTTATATTAAATAGCTTAAATTTAACTAATGCCAATGTCTAAATCCAGTCTCGCAGTCAGAATGAGGTTAATCTTCAGCTGCTATACATATTACGTGCACCATCTCTTACCCAAGAGGTATTTCAATTGACCTTATTTTCCTCAAATGTTTTTTTTAAACATTATTCTTGTATACAAAAACTAAAAGATGCAATTCACAATAACTCTTAATCTCTTTTATAAAGAAACTTCAAAAATCAAACGTTGTTTTGCTGGAAGAAGTAGAATGGATGAAACCGAATATAATATTACTCGTCCTCCCATAAAATGTAATAAAAAAAAGAGCGAATCTCACTAATTCCTAAAATTTACATTATGCTTAATTTATGTCAGCTGCAGTTACTGGAAACACAAAACATAAATATCTGAATCCCTAATATTTCAATCCATGCCACATGGAGAAAAATGTTGAAAATGTATGATTAGATATAGCTTCCAGAAATAAGGTCAATAAATCTCTCTAGTCTTGAAGTCCTCACGTTGGCGTGGATGGAATTTTAGGGAGGGGGTCCTATCTCAGATGTCATCCTCGACACTTGACGTCCAGAATTACGAAGTCCGTTAGCAATAGTCATCTTGTTACTTCAGAGTGGGATGCAAATAAACAATCAATCCAAAAATAAGATTCTCCAAAATAAGCTAAAAAATAGCAAGCAGAATCTTAAACATTTTTTATTTCCCTCATATGAAAAATGTTATTTCTTAAGCGAGACTGAGAACATTTTTTCAAGATTAAAAACAGGAAGCAAAAGCTTTTTAAATAACGCATAACTCCACAAATTATTTCATGGATCTAAATAACTAAAGTCATCCCTTAATCATTTAATTAATATTAGTGATGTTATAATCTTTATTGTTAGTGAGTATTTGAATGGGTAAAAGAGTTAAATATTGTAACGGGTCTATCCGCGAACCTTCTATTAATCCTCTTGGGTTAAATTTTTCTTTTTAACTGTAAATTCTGTTGAAAACTTTCGCTCGAAGAAGAAGACTTGATTTATTTAAATGAGTTGTTCTATTTAAGCGATGTCATTTAGGTTCGTGATGTTAGTCGATGGATGGTCACTGGATGGTAGATATTTAATAATTGGAGATCAAAATTGTGAGCTAGATTTACAACCGGAGGTCGTATAATTAAGAAAGATATTTACAGTGAATTCAAGCGTAGAAGTCAAGAGTACTCCAAGAGTAAGAAGAGTAAGTTATACTTATATGTTAGTATGTTAGTAGCCTTAAGCCGTGCAATTTCCCTTCCAATTATTTACTAAGTGCATTTCCTACTTTTAGTTATGTTGATTAAGTAAAGGGATAAATAAATTTGAGTTTAAAACTGGTTATGGCTGATCTTTTCTCGAACCCCCAAACACCAACAACCTCTGGTAGGCTGTTACAATATTATTGCTGTTGTTGTTCCCTCTATTATTAAATCTAAATTTAAAATAATTAATCTAAGAAAAATAATATGATCATTTTACATTACTAATTTAACTTTGAATTTTATATTTAAGGTAACAACATCAGTTATGCAAATTTCTTTTGAAAATACATCTTTTGTGATCTAATTTCTTAGTCATTCATCTTTCTTTTTAGAAAATAATCAAACCATCGTAATATTGCAGAAACTGAAAAATAATTTTAATCATATATTGCGCAATAATCTTCATTAATGTTGCCATTTTCAGTTATTTTCAAACGCTGACTTAAGGCTCTCTTCGTTGCTTTTTCGAGATAAGAGAGAGAGGAAAATTTAAAAGATCGTTTTCTTTCGGAAATTTGCTTTTAAAAAAGCTGTTCATTTGATAACAAAAGAAATATGTTTCAACATCGGCAGAAAAATTACGTATCGTATAAAATAGATTGATTATCCATCAAATTAACTGGAAGTATGTCCAATATTTTCATTATCACGATTACATATTTAGAATAAAAAGAATAAATCACATCCATTTAATACTATTGGCAGTTAGCCATAGTAGTTATAAAATCTGTTTTCATGAAGTTTATGTGTGTAGTGATTCTAAATTTCAATTTTCTAGACATTCTTTGATTCTTGATAGTCCTGAACCCTCCAAAACATTGCATATGTGTGTGATTCTTAATTCTTTTCAGTTACCCTTCTAACGGGAGATAGAATTTTAACTGCAACTTTAGCTCACAAAAAAACTCTACGAGGTCACAATTCGTGATGAGATAGTGCAATATTACGTCAACCACCGAACCTGACCAATCAGAGTGCTAAAACTCGAAAATCACATGAGAAGATAAGCTCATAGAACTTTCGGTAATAGGAGTAAATAAGCTAAGATCTTTTGAAATAAATCCCATCGATACTCAACCTGAGGCCCAGTTAGGATCCAAGAAATCCAATAATTCAAGAACAATGTATTCAAATATTAAAAAAATCTACTGGTATATTGTCTTTTATGACATTTCTTTAAAAACTTGTACTTTCGTGATATTCTTATCAATAAAGCTTTTCTGATTCTGTTTATCAAATCACTTGCTTTTAATTTCCATTTTTTAACTTATTTGGATTTAAAGATGTGCCCAACATTCAAATATGGCTCAAAACTCTTCCTTTTCAATTTCCTTATCAAATCTATAAGTGTTCTTTCTACTAAAAATTGAAAGTGTTTTAAATCGCCATCGTTAGTATGGAAACAAATCTCATTTAAAATTGTCTCCAGATCATTAGAGTAGCTTACATCTTCAAGGCTGAAGCCTTGTGATACTCCACACTGTCGACTCCCACAAATTAATTAAACAATTTCGAGAATTTCTTGTACAAGGTGAAGCTTAAATTCAAAACTACTGTATTCGTTTTTCTACTGATGTTTTAAAGATTCTTCAGCGCGGATAAGCTGTTAGTAAAAATACTTGTCTACTTCCGTAATCCAAAACTTTAAAGCAGCGGTTCTTAAACTTTTGATCACCACGCCCCCCCTCCCTTTATGTTTATGTATCAGCCTGACATCGCGGATCTCTCAAGATTTTGAATACCTTCCCTGACAACCAACACATGGCTAAGGGATTTAAAGGTTCCTCAATAATCCTAAGATAGTCTCAGCTATTTATACAGGTCTTTTAACACTTTTTTTCCACTAAGAAAACAGTAAAAATTTAATTAAAAATATTGCAAAATACTCATTTCAAATAAACAGTGTATTTAACTGTATTAATTTGTGATCTAATCTGGTAATCGATTTAGTGATTAATTAGTAGTCTAGTCTAGGAGGGCATGTATTTTAATATTTTCACGAGACCTTTCAGAGTCTGTAAAAGAGGAAAATATTAACATTAATGAAGAGACCTTCAAGGACTCTCTAGAAAGATGTGGGGCCCTGGGATCAACGGACCATAATTTAAGAATTGCTGCTTCAAAGTAGTTCATATGACACTAGCTTCTCTCGGCTGTAAAAAATTAACTAAATTCACTCAGTTAAAGATTTGGGCGAACTCCTTCGTTAAGAATTAAAATTCTTGATAATGGATTGATGATGGTTGGTAAAAGGATTTAGAATTATAAACAAACAAAATTGATCCCGGTCTGTAATACAGTTAAAAGTAATGTTTGAGTACTTGATAAATTAATATTTGAAATTAAAAAAGGGAAGCTTTGTAAAAAAAATGTAATGTTTAAGGTACATATCAGCTTTTTTTGTATGACAGTAAACAAAGGAGTGTGGTCATGGATGATGAAAGGAAATCGAAATCGCCCCTTAACTCAATAAAAACATAAAACCAAAATTTTGTGTGTGTGTTTGATAGAAAGAATAATGAAGTACACTAAAGTAAAAACAAAAAAGACTTTTGAATATTTTGATCGGTTTTCCACACTTTGAAAGTGTACTGTAGCCTATAGTCTTATAACGTCCCCCCCTCAATTAATCCTCATGTTGCGGCCTGGGGGAAAATAAGGTTGAGTGCTCTTACTTTAGTCCGTTGCGAGCTGTCCACATGTTCAAATTGTTGCGCCCCCCTCCTTCATTTCTTATTACCTTGTCAGTTTTGCTTCGGGAAGGATTTTCCCTTTACTCTCTTGCTCTTTCCCCTTTCCTTGTCTTCTTAATGGAGAGTCCTTACATTATCCACCACCTATTGACCCACTGTTTCCCGGACTGGCAACCGGCAGTCGTAAGGAAAGAGAGTGACATGGTTTGGTCTCACCCTTGTTTATTTCTCACCTTACGGCATCACGGAACCCCCTCCCCCATCCTTTTGTAAATAAGTATAGTAAAGTAATAAAATCGTATGAAATTACAGTATAGAGTATACATTATTGTATGAACTTATTATCAACTTTTTAACTTGTTTTTCATTCTACTCTTGTTAATTATCTTACTATCTTTTACTTTTAGACATCCTGACAGTTGAGTTACTGTCATTGTACTAGTGCAACAAAGGTTTTCTTCGAGCTTTCATCTTAATAAAGTTATTAATGATTCATTATAATCAGTTTCCATTGTTATATCATTTGAGTGCATAGCAACATTAAACTATATTAAGTTTTTCATTTTCCATTGTTGTTCTCATGTTCGTATTATTTCTCTCAAGGGCAGAAAAGCTTCTCTCTGCTTTACAGTTTGTCACAGGAAGAGTCAAGTAAATCCTCATTGCGACTTTTAAATTTTGGAAGGTACTTTCCAACTTGTTTTTTCTGGTGTAGGAAAAGATTCCTCTTGTTGTTATTTTTTCCACCTTCATATACATTTTGAAATGTTGACACTATTGCACAAATTGTTCTTCGTCGATGTCTTTGGGGTAGCTTTGAACAAAGTATTTTGCCTGTTTTGTGACTTCTTGCTCCTTTTCATGAAAATTTCTGAATATCTCGAATCTTGTGTTGAGAACTTCGTAGAAATCCCTTCCTTTGTTTCATTGTGCTACAAGATTGTTAATAATTGGCATGGCAAGAAAACTCGAGTTCGAAATCTATCTCTTGGAGACATTCTTTAAAAAAAATCTGGGTCTCTTTTCTCATCTGAAAAAATTTCCTTTTTCTGATTTTTTCAGAGTTGGGCTCAGGCACGTTAACTAGTTGCAATCCTAGTAATAATCAAAGTTGGATCTTTCTTCAGATAAAAACAAAGATAACGTCTTTAACTCCTTAGCAGCGCAAAGGAGCTCTTCCCTTTGCAGTATCTCACTGGTTTTGTCCACCCTTTGTAGGATTTCGTCCCAAATCACCGTTAATAAAGTAGACTGAAAACATTTTAGAGTGTTTTGCGGAATCCTTTAGCTGTAACTCGCGTGTCAGGTGTCTGAGTATTGTCTTCAATTAAATCTTCAAGGGCATTCTTGATTTCATTACTACTTAACCTGAGCTTTTGAGAACGTCTTCCCAGGAATACTATCTAGTTTCACTCAACGATTATAACATAAGAAATCTATGCTCAGTTTTCAATTTTTGTTCATTGCTTCTCTTCGCACATAATCTCTTAATACATTCCGTCTATGAGTAGATGACGAAAAAAATCTGTAAAGTCCTTGTACAAAAGAAAAAAAAAATAAAATAGTTTCTGTGCAGGCTTCTCCCCGCAGCAAGCTAAGTTTTAGGAATGGGCTGCACATGGTGCGAACTCAGCAAAGACATTTTTTCTCATATTCTCGACTGAAGACCTGAGTACACTCCTGACACGTTGAAAGCATTGTCGTAACTTTGGCCCCGACATTTTCTCAAATCTAGTTTAAGTTCTTCAAGTAAGTTGAGGGTTGCTTCTTCCATAACGAGCTTTATGAGAGACGCTTGGTAAAATTCGTACAAGGCGTTCATTGGCGCAGGCTTTTCTGTCAGAAGCGTATCGAAGTGCTACAGCCAACTGGTCATCCAACCTCAGGTTGAAGAAGACGGCAATAGAAATAAAATTCCTGTCCTTTCAATTTTGAATAGAGGAGCCAGTCCGTCTTATACTTTTCTCCACTCGGTAGCTCACCAAAAAATAATTTTGTTGAAAGTTTGCGCTTAATTTTGACACCTTCATAACAATGCTCGGAATTAGAAAAATCTGCATCTAAGTCTTGAGTTAAGTACACTGGTGTGCAAAAATTAAGGACGAGACGGTTTTTTCAATATAACTTTGTACAAAAGCTTTCCAAATCAACACATTTAATACCGTAAGATCCCCAATACGTAAGGACATGTGTACTGTAAGCAACACTTACTAAAAGAGAAATCAGAGGGATAAAAAGAAGCTTTATTGAAAAAGTAGCATGGAGCGCAATGCGACTGAAGGCCGAAACATCCCTGTGATGGGTGTCCAGCAAGAAACATCCGGTCTTTAGTAGGGGATATGATCTCCCCTGACTGCTAGGCAGGTTTCACAGCGTCTGCCCATGCTGAGAATGAGGGTGTCAATGAGTTGTTGAGGCATTGCTGCCCATTCGTCTTGCAGCGCCAATCGAAGCTCCCGATTCATTACTGGTGGTAAGGTACGAGCTGCCAAGCTTCTGCCTAAAAAGTCCCATACATGCTCGATGGGATTGAGATCCGCAGATCGTGCCGGCCAATCCATACGTTCAATATCCTCACTCTCTAAGAGCTGTTCGGCAGCTACTGTGCGATGACATGGTGCATTGTCGTCCATGAAAAGGAACTGCAGACCCATAACGCCTCTAAAAAGACGCACATATGGAAGAAGAATCTCGTTACAATAACGGGTCCCGTTGACTGAACCTGCGTCGAAGATGTGAAGGTCTGTACGACTACCAAGCATGATGCCTCCCCAAACGAGAACACCGCGACCTCCATACCTGTCCCTTTCAATGATGTTCGAGGGATGATTGCGGCTTCCCCGCTCTCTCCAGATGAGTATGCGATGAGAATCGTTACTCAAACTGAATCTGCTCTCATCTGTAAAGAGTACTCGTCCCCATTCATTGTCTCTCCAATTCCGGTGTTCCCGGCACCACAGAGAACGCCTTCTCCAATGGGCAGGCGTTAAAGGTACACACCTTAAAGGGCGTCGTGCAAACAGACCACCACCGTGCAGTCTTCTGGCCACGGTAAAACGCGATATCGGTCGTCCAGTTGCCTGTGTCGTGTGTCTAGCGATTTCTCCCGCTGTCTGCCGCCTGTTTCTTCTGGCCTGTAAGACAATGTACCGGTCATCTGCGGGTGTGGTTCCTCGTGGACGACCACTACTGAACCCCCGGATAGCTGTTCCTGTAGTTTGAAATTGTCTCCAAAGTCGTGAAACGATGCTGTGAGTAATTCCGAACTCTGCAGCCACACTTGTCACACTGCGGCCTTCCTCCAACTTCCTAATGATTCGACCTCGGGTAAAAGCATCCAGATGTCGTCTAACAGATTAATTATTCGCCATTTCTCGCTGAGGCAGCAACTCGGTGTGATTTTAACTGCTATACGGCGTGCAAACTCTTTGCCAGAAATACTGATCTTACACCAACAACATGCTTTACACTACTCAGACACTCCCCCATTACGCGTCTACCTGCATATCTGCACATGTGCTATCGTACATCACCTTACTTAATCTCCTGATTGGTCTTTCTGTCCGCTCTGCCACTTCGTTCAGCTGATATGCTAATTTTTCGACTTCGTCCTTAATTTTTGCACACCAGTGTATTTTAGATATCTGTACATTATCTTTTATATTCCATGTACCAGAGTCATCCAGCACGAAGCCACTGTCAAGAACAGTGTAACGTATAGGCATAGCAATGTCAGAGTCGGTGACAGATTGAGTCTGGGACGTTGATGGTAGTCCATGAATATTGTTTCTGTTCCAGTTTTCTCTTCCACTGGATGAACAATCTTGAGAATCTGAGTGTTCAATTTCAGCTGACTCAAGATTTGAAACAAAAAACACTTGTTACGTCAGACACTTTTTTGAGTTTTTTTTTCTTGCTCATTTTCAGCTGATCTTTTACGGAACTTTGACCATTGAGTTTTTTCTTAAGATTCATTTTGTTTTAGAAATATACTGTAATGCCTGTAGTTATAGCCATGAAATTGAAAAAAGTACCAGTAAACTGAAGTCCGGTGGTCATTTCAACCCTCTTTTTATTAGCCCTTCAGCATGTCATAAAACAAGGAATGTGTTTCTGTCATTTCTGTTGGGGGACGTTGTGTCCACTCAAAGGAACGTTTTCCCACGGCTCTATTTTTACCAATAAAATTGACTTTGCCTGCTTTAGGAATAATCCGAAGATTTTTCACTGATTTTCTAAACTTTTTTAACGCGAAACAATTTACTACACGAGTAATTGTCTTAAGCCAGTCTGATGTTCAAATAGTTTGTAGGTAAATACACAGAAATTTTTCAATGCTTATTTATAAAAGAAAGGGAAAAAATAATTTTTTAGTAAGCATATTTAATTTTTAATAATACAAAGAGGGAGAAATCTTAAAAGCAGCACACGTCTCTTAAAGCACAGCATAAAACAGCAAACCTCTACAAAATATTTCGCAGCTTGTATTTCTGAATCTTATTGACACAATAATTTACTAATAAAGCTAGTAAACTAAAGCAGGGGCGTACACATAATTTTTACGGAACAGGGGGCTATTAAATTAAAAAAAAGATAAGAGTTGAAGCGTTATCTTTATGCTTGTGACGGGCTCACGCGTCTTTTCTTTAACATGTCCTTTGGGTTCTTTGGGGCCAGAATTAATGGCAACTCTTTTCCAATCAAATCCAAGAAGTGAAGTGTGAAAGAAACATGAAAATTAGGAAGCTTTTAAATATCAGAAGTTAGAGTAAGCGGGATGGCAATTAGTGGAATGTAAACATAATCCGTGGTTCAAGCGTGAAGAAGTTTTGGAAAACCTTACGTGGAGACTAGAAGAAAGAAATCATACGTGATAGAGATACATTAAGTGAAGGTGCATACCATTGCACTCGAGTAATTACACGCCTTTATCTAAGATTGCCGTGATCATTTCTTCAGACTACAGCAAGGTAGGATTGACTATTTAATATTAGGATCAGTGATAGTATTGTAATTAAGTTTAGGCGAGTCGATAATTGATAGTGGTTCGAGTTAGGTTAATTCGGTTTTATATAAATTATGCGTTTTGCCACCGTAGATTCTCTCACATATATTATTATAATCTAATTTGTTAAACGATTAAGTTAAAAATCTTAATAAAGATATATTAAGATTATATGTCTGCTTCTAGTTCTTCCGTTAATCCTTCACCTCTAGCTCACGCTGATACTCAGAGATGTTCACCCGAGGGGGGATATCACATGCTAAAGATTAAAAAAATACTGGTTTATGAGGAAAAATAGGGGGGCGGAAGAATTGAACCCTCCGTCCTTGTGTATAGATATCCTGATTAGAATCTAAAGGAATTCATGACACCAAAAAGAGTGTTGTAGATTGTGATAAAGCAGTGCTTCTCAAACTTTCAATATCTGTGACCCAATTTTCAGTCATAATTTTCATCACGCCCCCCCTTCTTACAATAACAATGCATTGAATGCAATTATAATGTACTTTGATGGTAAAACTACAATACAATACGACTTTAATTATAAACCATATTAATTGTCAAGATAAATATTTTGTATATAATTTTGTATATGACAAGCCTAGGGGAGGGACTACCAGTGCCGATCCTAGGGTGTCGGCTGCTAGCGTGCAAAGGCCTAATGTGCCGCCCCTCTAGAAGATTTTTCACATTTTGACTAATACTTAACGTTGACGCTATAAATTCATCTCCCTATATTAAAGTAAAAAGTAAAACATTAATAAAATGTAAGTACAATTCTAAGTGCAGAACCCCTTTTTTTATCAGCTAATATGTCACAATAGCGACAAAATACTTAATTAAACAATAAACAAACAAAAATATTACCTTTAAAATAAAAATAGACATTTTATAATTAGAAATACAAAATAACCGTACTTACTCAGAAAATATAATCCCATAAAAAAGCACCAAAACACAAATCTCGTGAAAAGAAAAATATATAAATCAGTCCTACAAAAAGACTCCCTAATAATTAACTATAAAATAACTTTTCTGACTTTCCGAGAAGCAAGTTTGTCAATAGTTTTGGTGAAATCCATTTTTTTCTGAGATTTCAGATTCAATAGAGATGATAGTTAAATCTGAAAGCCTTTCTTGTGTCATGTTATTTCTTGAGTAATTTTTAATAACTTTTCATTTACTGAAACTTCTTTCCCCCGAAGCTAGAGAAACAGGTAAGGTTAAAAAATTCTTATTGCTTGAGCAAAATTTGGAGGTCATTCTTGACTATAATTTCTAATACCTCAATTGGCTGTTTTTACCTGGAAAAATATCTTTAAATAAAGTCATTTCATTAAAGGGTTGTATGCCGTCTATATCTTCCACAATACTTTCTTCCTCCTGTACCTGCAGCTTAATTTACATAAGTCCATTTCAGGTCTTCATGAGATCATCATCAGAAAAGTTGTGAAACTCATACAGAATGCAGAATATCAAATATCACTCAGATAATAAGGTAAATCGTCCATTTGCTGAAGAGATCGCGAATTGCTGGAAGGAATTTGAAGCTCCCCTCATCACTCCCCTCATCAATAAATAAATAGACCTTTTTCCTGAGCTTCGAGATGGGAAATTCGGGATCAATACCTAAATCTGCAGCAAGTGTTGTTACTGAATCGACAGATATATTTAAGTTATCATCAGATCTTTGGGAAACTAAAATATTTTTCACGATTATCTAAGCATTCAATAAATTCCACGAATGTTTGATTTAGGATTTTGAATCATTTTTTCAATATATCAATTCATGATAATAAATCATGCCAAATTAAAATTGAATACAAAAATTTAAATGTTACATTTTTTTCCCCCCTGTGTCTAATGGTATCTTCAATTAAGGTATCCGACTAGGTTATACAGTGCTTTTTAGGTGTTTGATGTTTGGTGTTGTTTGGGTCATTAGGGAAAAAAGAAATTAATTATTGAGGAAGAAGGACTAATACATTAAACTAGAGAGTTTTTTAAGTTCTTTTCATAGCATTTACTTCATCTAACTAGTAAAAATATTTTTTTAATTCGTTTTTTTAACAATAAACTTTTTATGATAATTTGTGCACGAAAAACAAGATATCTTCTAAATAATCCAATCAATGCAATGAAATTTATAACATATATGCTATGGACCCTTCAGAGTGTAACGAACCGCGGGTTTTAAGACAGCTACATTTAATCACATTTTACAGCCATTTTTAGCTTAGAGCATGCATTAATTTTGACGAAAAATCATGACCATCAAATTTAAAGGCTTTAAAAAAATATTTATTCCTTAAAATATTTTTTATCCTGCGGTTTGTGACACTTCAGAGGGATCAAGAAGTATATCAACAACGTTAAAATTGCATAATGTGCAATTTATTTTTATTTATCACGTTTTTCTTAACTTAAAAATTTTGCTAAATTTTCCTAAAAATAATTTTTTTTTTTAAAAAAAAAGGGCGATACATGTCAGTTATTTAATAGTTATGACTTTTTAAGCCTATTTATGTTCTTTAAAACAATAAAATTATTCAGAAAATCATTTTTTGAAAAATTCATCTCCGAACCTAGTCGGATACCTTAAGTTATTTAATGCGGTAATAATATTTTTAGGTCTTGTTTAAGAGGCCTAATAGCATTGATACGAACTTCAAATCTATTTCACGTGTTTTTTTTTTTTGGTAAATGCCATCGATATGGGGACGCAGAAAAGTAATTACATACTTCTTGTGCATTATAAAAAAAGAACAGAAACTTCACCAATGAGACTGGCAGCTTATGACTCATTCAGTTCTATGTTTGATGATTTTCAAGATGATAAAAAAAAATGCTAATCTTTTCACAGACCCGTTTTCAATTTCTCTGCAAGACGTTAATTGTTACTCACCCGAAATCTCAATCGAAATTATTGACCTACAGCACCATACTACGCTGAAAAGCAAACATAAAGAACTTATTTCAACTGCAAATGATCCACATTATCTTGAATTTTGAAAATTTGTACAATACAATGTCCCAAATTTACGCGATTTAGCTGCCAGATATGGCTGTAGGTTTGGATCTCTCTCTCTCTCTCTCTCTCAATATGTTTCTATATATATATATATATATATATATATATAAACAAATGTTTTCTACTATGAACATAATAAAATCAATCTTACTCAAAATTAACTGATAGGCATTTTTAAAACGACTTAATTTTATTAGCATCTTCAAGAGAAAGAACTAGTACTGTAATAAAAATGACTTGGTAAAAAAATCCCACAGATTCAAAAGCCGTTTTAAGTAAGTACTGATTGCTTAATAAGTATTTAGAATGAAATGTTCCGAGTTACTCATTTTTATTTTATACCTAACCTAACTAATTGAGCTTGCATAAAGTCTATTAAGAATATACTTTTTTAAGTTTGTACTTTTTTTTTATATTTATTATATTATTTTTAAATTGGAAGTGGCAAGCAAAACTATTTTTTGTCAGGTAGTGACACTTTTCCTGAAAAGATTGGCCACCCAGGAATTAGTGGAATTATTGCCTGAGCAAAATCGTTATGATTCGATAGTGTGGAGTGAGAGAAATGTTTGTTGTGACTACAAATTCCTGACAACTGCTCAACTCTTTCGAACAAAAGGCAGCCACAAAAGATAAACCTTTTCACAGATTGTTTTTTTAATTAGAAGTAAATATACACTCGTATTGTTTACGTAAGGTGATCGTGGGGAAAATGCGATGGTGTATGCGAATGTTTAGGCATTAGTAAAAATGACAAAATCTCAGTGGTTCTTTTATAAAATTTATATTGTGTTCAACTTCACGCATCATTTAGTTCTATAAAAAAGGTGCAAAAAGGCTTTTGATTCTTCTGTTTCTCAAAACATTGGTGGTTGATCTCCTATTCCTCATTTTTTCCCCCAATGCTCTTTCTCAGGACACCAATACGACGTCTACTTAAAACTTCAAACTGCGTTCGCATTTCAGTCGCAATTAAAAATGGAGCGACATTTAGTATATTAAATCAAGTTTTTTTCCAACCAATATTGACATGCTATAAGATATTCGAAGTTAAAACTTTTTCGCAACCTAAATAGGCCTTACCTCTTTTTCTCGCCTTTTCGTAAAATGAATTGTTGTTTGATGTGGATATGAATAAATGTTTTTTCATTTTCTGACAGTCTGAAATCCAGTAAATAAAATGACGGAAGTTGTAAATGAGCTTTCTTACCTGAATAAATATTTGTAGTAATAAAAAAAAAATTGCTAAAAAAGGGGGGAGGAATAGAAAAATAGAACATATAGAATGAACAGCGGAAGAAATAGAATGCTAAATGGAAAAATACGGAGACATATGAGACATATAAAAAGAAAACGAGGAATATTTTTAAGAAAATAAAAACAAGCAATATAAAAAAAAAATTTTAATCAATTCCTAAATAGGTCAACAAAGAAAATTTTTATTTTAGATACTTTTTATTAAATAATTACGATTAATATAAATATATATATATATATATATATATATATATATATGACAGAATCACAATATTAAGTCGCAAAACACCTTTTAAATTAACAGAAACTTTAGTGAAACTTTTGTAATTACATTTTTTAATAAAAGTTGAATACAATAGGTAAGAATCTATCTTAAAACCAGTGTAAAAGGAATGCTTTAGTCTATAACTAGCATATGATATAATTTAGGTTAAGTTAAATCTTCATCACAAATTTAACAAAAGTTGGTTTATCCAATGGTGCTGCCATCTAGAAGAATATTATCGACAGAAATTTTTCTCTTAAACTAAAATCAATTAATTAAATTTAATTAATGAATTAATATTTGAAAAACTGTAACATCAAGTGTCATCCACTACAAGTTTAAAAAATGTATTTGAACTTGAGTGGATGAATAAAAAGTATTTTATTAACGATTGAAAATTTGAACAAGATATATATACATATAAATAAATATATATAGGGGAGAGTGAACTAATAGTAGGAATTGAAAAATCCGAGGTTAGAACAGCATCTTTGTTTATTTTTAATTAATTTTTGAAAGTGTAGTCATATACTTTTCGGACACCCTATATAACCAAACTTATTTAGTTTCATGGAAAATTAACGTTTCTAAATAGAAAAGACGACCTTTTCTTAGCTCTAAAGTTATCAGAAAATATAATATTAATTGGATTTAGGTAAGCGCGAGTCTAGATATTTTTCATCAATCGCGTTTTGGAGCTAATTTCTTCCAAATTTATTATTAAAACAAAACACCCCCAAAAAATTGTTTTCTCCCCTGATGTATCGAGAAAGATTAAAATTAAAAAATTTAAAATCAGATGTCTTTTATTTAAGTAACATTTTCGTTAACACAAGAAACTTGTTCTCATTTTTGTAACGATACTTTTAAAGAACGGTACATTTATCAAATAGCTTTTAAAATTTCTTTGGTATAAAAAAAGGACTGAACTCTATAACTATTATAAATTTTGTTATACATATTAGTTCTCTATCAATTCCCCTGTTGTGTTTTACCATATATAAATTCCATAAAAAAATTTTTTTTAACATTCGAAAAGCATATACACTACATTGTTTCTACGAATTAATCTTAAAAAAATAGTAATGAATGGAATAGAAGTAGTGAGTGTATATTAATGTCGCACTTGTGAGAGGCCCACGCCTCTCTCTCGGGCACCTAGATGTTTGGGGGAGGGAAGAAAAAGTCGATATGATCCAATTAATCTATTTATTTACTACTCAAAGAACAAACACAATTTCAACTAAGAATAGAAAGAGAATGTCTCACTGCTAATCATGAAAGTGGAACAACGACGGTAAAACGCGAACGATTAGGAGACTATCACAAACTTGATCTTTACCTTAATAAAGGATCAAACATATCATCCGATTTAATCTTATATCAAATCAATCCTAGTGAACAATCACCACTTTAAAGTTTCCTCTAATAAGAATCAAATCACAATAATTCTAAGATTATACTTCAGTAGTAATCTCACCTTACTCTCCTACTCTCTCTCTCAAGCTATAAAACCTCAACTATATATAGTAAGTTAATTTAAAAATCACGATTCTCTTCTTTCGAAGGGTTGGTTGTGAATAACGCGAATTGATAGCCCAAAGATTTCCCGAGAAGATTAATTGGAAAAACGCGTATAGATCCGTCACCCATTATAACACAATATAAGGGTTATTGGCAATGTATCTCGTAATTTTGAACCATGATCAAGTAATGAGGACGGTACCTGTGTGTGAGCTGGAGTTTCTCTCTCTCTGAACTTCCACACCACGCTTACCGTACGACATTGATCCTTGACAGATTTAACGTGCATCAGCCCCTCTACTTAGTGGCACTAGGCTCGAACTTATGACATGCCCCCACGAGTCCATGACTATAACCACAGGCCACAGGGATAGGACAGTAGCTTAGGAGAGGGGGGTACTGGCTTAGGTGTCGCTCTCGTCACTTGGCCACGATTCTCAAAATAATGAAGTCTGTCGCCTATAACCTTCGCGTTGCTTCAGAGAGTACGTTGTAAATTAAAACCAAATTAAAACCAAATCAAACCATCCAACTTAATATTACAAATTATTACATTAAAAAATCAGATATTTTATTTATTATCTACACCTCGTTTTCAGAAAACCTCCCCCCTCTCAGTTTCAAGAATGTCTGATTTTTAAGACTTGACGTTATTTTTTTTTTACCTATTTAATCGTTTTTACTGGAAATTTCTGTTCTTTTTACACGTATTTCTCGCTTAGATATTTATCAGCATGATCGAAAGAGAATTTATTAAACCTGTTTTCGTCAATACATATAAAAAAGTTTATTCTAGCTAAGAAAAAGTTTTTTAATCCAATTCTCAGAATCTTTTGAATTGATTTCAGAAAAGATGAAAGATTTTTTTTCCCTCCCGCATTCTCCCGATATCAAAGAAATTCTTGTAGCTTCAAGATGAACTTTATTTGCCTCTAGCTGTTTCAATTTATTTTGAAAACCTAAGGCATATATATTTTATGACTAATTTACATATTTTTCTGAAGTCATTAAAATATTCTTATTCTTACATTTATTTTCCCTACTCTGATAGAAATTTCGAAAATATATTCCTTCCAGAATTCAAATTAGCCCTTAAACATATGAAAATCTCTTTAACCAGTCTTTAATTTTAATCAGAATTTTTGTATTTCAAAATTTGATAAAATTTAAAATTTAAAGACATATATATTTATTAATTTTTGAAATACATATTTATTGATCAAGTATTTATTATAAAGTGTGCAATTCAAATAGAATACTGCTCAGTTAACTCTAAACTTGTACAAAATGCGAGATTTCATGATACACGCTTATGCTAATATCGCATGTGTTTTTCTTTCATGCTTTGATGAGGTGCGGAAGTTAGGGGCCAGTTCAATGTGTCCTCGTCACTTGACCGTGGCTCAAAATTACGAGGTCCATAGCCAGTAGCCCTCTTATTGGCTTTATAGGGCGATGGGTCATACGCTATTTTTTCAGAGTATTATATTTTTTTACGTTAGTGCGTTGGGTGAATTTTGTTTCACCGATTTAAATTTTTTTTCATACGTTTTATATTCTGTTACATTTCTGGAAACATTCAGAAAATTTTAAAAAATTCACTTCTCTCCAATAGAAAAAGTAGAAATATTCTGACGCTTTATTTAACATACTGTTGAATGCTAAGATTACAAATTAAATTATTATTTTGTTTTAAAAATTTTAACATTCTTGTATTTATTTTTAACCGTTTATCTACCAACGGTGCTTATAAGTACCACTCACTTTAAAATTCCATAGAATAACCATTTTTTCGAATATTCAGACGGTACTTAGCAGGAATATTCTTTGAAATCCACTCTTCCAAGATATATGGCAGCATGGGTTCTACGATGAGTATTTTAGCTGGGAAGGCGAATAGCTTTATAGCAGAAATTGCGTTTTCAACGGATTGCGAAGCTTATTATTTTTGCTCTGAAAAAATAGTTAATGTTAAAATTTAAGTGTTTTATTTATTTTTTATTTATTTATTTTCTTTTTGTATGTTAATGAATACCTTAGAAAACGATTTGACTATTTATTTTAAGTGAACAGTGTATAAAACTAATTTTATAGTTGAATGTCTTTAATTAATTGGCTCCAACGGATTATAAATTCCCAAAGTTGAGTATTTTGTTTATGTATATCCCTAAATTTTCACTGTAGTGATCCAATAAAAAATATTGCATGAAAAAAACTGCAGTAAATGAAAATGCGGTAGATAAAGGGTTAAAGCAATATTTTTTTTATTTAACAGTTTTCAAAACTTAACTGCACCAAATGGTACATAAATGCACCATGGTACATAATAGTACATGTTTCTCAATATTAAAAACATAAGAATTTTTTGTTAAAAAAATAAAAATACATAAATGTAATATAAAATATTATATATATACATTATGTATATACACACTAACCATTACCCGCCCGCTTCAATGGGTGTTTCATGATATGTTACAAAATTATCAGTCTTTCTTAGGCTATTGTTATCTAAGTCCATTTAGCCCCTTCAATTGTATTAAAAAAATGCTTATAGCATTCGCCTCTTGATTAAAATATCAGGACGGGAATGTTTAAAACAGAAATATATTTATCATTTACACCTCTTTATTCTCTCCTCGTAGTCGATTTCCTCAAACATCAATTTTAAAGGATCTCTATTCATAAAACAAGCATACTCCCCGAATTCCAAATCTGTAAGTCTAATTGTTCAAAAAACGGGAAATTTTCTAATCTATAACTCCACAGTAACTCCTTTGAGAGTTGATTTTCAAAAAACCCGCTCTTAACGGTTCGCTGCACATTAAAAGAAGTACAATGAAACCTGTTTTCTTGCGATAGATAGGGATCGCATAAAAAGAAACCGCACAAAAAAATATTCGTACATTTCTTAAATTCTTTCATATAACAAAATACTTCGTCTAAATACTGCAGAAAATTTTTTTATGCGGTGGAGAGGGACCACATAAAAAAGTCGCACTTTTAAAATATGCCAATTCCTTAAAAAATTTATGAGAAAATAACAAAATAAATTACACATGGAAACATTTTTAAAACATTTAGTTTCTCATTGTATACATGGAGAAGTTTTCAAAATGCACATACATAATTCACTGCTACTCATCGTAATCCAAAGCGATCATCTTCTTCTGATGAATAAGTTCAAAATCGCTTTCGTCACTTGAAAGTGAAATTTCAATTGATTTATTTTTTGGCAAAATAAAGGAAGAGATAAGTTCTTGCGACAAAGGTTGGTTGGTCAGTTGCTTGTAAATGTCACGATAACCAGATACGCATGACTGAAGCTCTTTTTGGAATTTCATACTCCTTTCGGAATTGATACCTATTTTAAGAAAATACTTTTCCAATTTGCTGGAAAGCTGTATTCCTGCATTTATTTTATCCGCTCTCAAAAAATCAAATTCTTCTTGCCCGTTTTCATAAACTATCAAATTATTGATAATGTCTCTGCCATTGAAAGCTTCGTCTTCAATCAGGCGCAGGTTGCTGGCGCGTTTAGAGAAAGCAACTGAACGGTGCATTATCGGGAGACTGTTTATAACCAATGAACAGAGCGTCGTAAAGTGTATATATGTACATTGCAATGGCGTAACGTACACCCCCGCATCACGTGAGGGGAAAGACTCTAGGGGGCTCGAAGCCCGATTCACGCTAAGTACGTATTTACCAAATTTATAAAAAATTAAAGGCAAAACCTGACTTTGCAGGGGATTGGGGGGGCTAACATTCTTCGTTACGCCACTGGTAAATTGATAGAAAACATAACAGTGGCTCCAAAGCCGTTGAAATTCATATGCCGCATTAAAAATCAAATAAAAAAGGACCACCCAAAAACAGATTCTACTGTACTGCTACCAAATTTCAAGATTGTAGGCCTAATATTTCTGGAGATCTCTGGATGAGTGAGTCACTTTTTTCCTATATACACTGAGTGGCCTAATTATTATGATCACCCCTTCAATACAATATTGGACCACCTTTTGCTCTTAATACTGCATGGATTCTACTTGTCATGAACTCCGAGTTTTTGGTTGGTGGTATGAGGAATTGCAGACCCTATACGATGAACTGTACTTTCCAATACCTTCATATTAGATGGTACTGGATCCAGCTGCCATATTCCCCTTTTTATATCGCATCTCGCATCTTCTCAACTGAATTAAGATTTGGTGATTGTGCGGGCGCATTAAGCCAGGTAAAATTTCTGTCATGTTCTTTGAACCTTCTGGAGATAATCCCAGCTGAAAGTATCTATCTCTAGCAGGTTACTTTATTAATATTAAATGATGTTCTTAATCTGCACACAATAGCACTTAAATACCCTTCTTGGTCATTAAGAAGTTCTTTCACACGAATCAAGGGACCCATGTAACGTTAAGATAACATCTCCCAAATCATAATATTGTTTCCATCTGCTTGAAGAGTTGTGGCAATGCAAATGGGGTGCGTACATTCATTCTATTTTCTTCATTTTCGCACTCTGCATCTTCATGGTGAAGTTGAAAATGGGATTTTTTGAACCACACGACTTTTTCCAGTCATCTGCAGTACAATCCTAATGCTCCTTTGCTAAATGAAGATGTCTGTTCTAGTTCAAAGCCAACAGTAGAGGCTTTCGAACGTTATCGGCTACCATAGTTTATACAGTGGCGAACAATTCATTCAGAGACATTCCCAGCTACACCTTGATTAAGACTCACCGTAAATTGAAGTAAGGTTGCTTCCTGTTAGACCGGACATTTTTCCTTTCTAGAGAGCTTCCAGTTGCCTATGATGACTACAAGGCTGACGTTGAGACACAATTACTGCTTGGGAGTCCATCCTCTGTAAACACATTAACAACTACTGCTCTCGAACACTTCACGACTGCAGCCATTTTGCAGATACTGGTTCCGACTCTTCAAGAACCACGTTGAAACACAGGTAGAATTACATTCGATGGTAGAATTGCAATTTAGTGGGTAAATTCCTAATTGAGAGTTTCTATACTGTTCGAATTAATTGGGACACGCATTCTTTTCTTGTCTGAGTTGGTATTTGATTATCAGTGATGTCCCGAACGCCCTCAAATCGGCTATATCTGCCTAGAAATAATGTGATTGATCGACCTTGACCATAAGGTACTCGTTTGATTGGTTTTGATGTATCAATTGTCAGCCTTTCAGTGTGGCAGCTGGTGGTTATAATTTTGCGTTCCTTGTAACAGATTACTTTTATTTGTTCCGAAATGGATATTACTCTAAGGAAGCATTCTAAAGTAATCACTCGTAACAATCACACTTCTATGCCTGTGAGAGGTGAATCTAAGGCAGTTGGTGTGAGCAACTCAAGTGTTTCAAGAATTTAGGAGTATATTTCAAGATTCCTGAACATCTTCTCCAAAAAGAAAAGGAAAATGTGGGCTCAAATGGAAAATTACTTTAAGAACTGATAAAATTCTAATAAGAAATAGCAAAATAAGTTCAAAAAAGATAAGCAAAAATCTTCGAAGGGTGTATTAGATTATGGTGTTAAAGTGAGCCCCTCAACTGTAAAGAAAAGGCTTCTGGAAATTAGCCGTAAGGCAACGAAGCCGAGGAAAAAGCAATTTCCAGTTCAGAAAAGGTGAAAAAACGTTGCCATATGTCAAGAAATACTGACGCTGGACTGTTAACGACTAGAAGAAGATGATTTTCAGTGATGAAACACATTTATTTGTTCAGGGATGCAAATTAGTTGTAGTTAGACGAAGTGAAGATGAAACTCTCTGCTACCAGATCATACCCAACAGACTGTAAAACACCCTTCTAAACAAATGTTTTGAGATTTTTTCACAACAAATGGCACTAAAAGCTTAGTTCCTTTTAAAGCCATGATGAATTCTGTCAAATACATATAAATATTACGAAGTAGAATTATTACATCCATGGAAACATTTGATGGAACATTTCAATATGACTTGGCTTCTTGTCACAATTCGAAATTGGTCCAGACTTCTAGGTGGGAAAATAAAATAAAAGAGCTTAATTTGCCTCTTGTAATTTATCAGACCTAAATCCTATTGATAACTTGTGTCATATATATATTCTCAAGAATCGCTTATCTGAGTTGAAGGACAACAGAACAAATGATAAAAAGTGCTGTATAAGTATCGTTCCACGATGATGAAGTTAAGAACGTGTGAACTACACTAGTGAAGTCAATACCAAGACGAGCTGAAGAGGTCATTTCTGCTACAGGAGGGCATATTTCGTACTAATATAGAGGTTTTTCTGTCTACTTAAGGTATGTAATGATTAAAAGCTAAGGTCTTAGAAAAAGTCGTTTTCTTTTACCGTTTGTCCCTATTATATTCTAACATTATATTATAATAACATCGCACTCTATAAAGCAACTTGCGGGCTATTGGCGACGGAAGACATCTGAGCTGACATCCCCTCTCCTGACTTCTACACCATATCAACGGGAGGACACTGAGCCTCGACAGATAGGCAATCATAATCAGCTTCCTCTACACGGGAGGTTTTCAGTGGTATTTAGACTCGAATCTGCGATACTCTGGCCTCGAGTTCGTGACCATAATCTCTCGGCTATCGCTTTCACAAGTAGATTCTTGAATTCGTGAAGAATTCCCACCAAAAATCATCGTGTTAATACTATTAGGAAGGACAACTAAATTCATTTGAATCGCACTCCTCACATAGCTTGACGAGGAAACTTTTGGCGATTGAGGTATAAGTTTAAAAACTTTTTTATTGCTTGAATTTGATTTGAAACTGCGAAATTTGTTCCTGTCATACAATTCTAATAGATTGATAGTTAAATAAATCAAGTGTCAAACGATAGAACATTTCCAGTTTTGGTTACTTATCCTCCAAATTTCTGCCCTAAGCAAAGGGAAAGCTGTCAAGTTCTGTTCACCTGAGTTTGGAGTAGTTTTCATAGTTTTATACGAATGCCTTTGTTAGAATTGAAGCAAAAGGTGAGTGAGTGAATATTAACGTCGCACTGTACAGCTACACGTGGGCTTTTGGCAACGGACCACGTAATTTTGAACCATGGTCAAGTGACGTGGACAACACCTGAGCTGGCACCTCCCTCTTCCAATTACCATCTCAACAAGACGTTTCAGCTCTCGACAGATTTAGCATGCATCGCTTCCCTACACGGCGAGTCTTTAGTGCTACTGGGCTTGAACTCGTGACAAAGCCAGCCACGATCCGATACCTATACCACTCGGTTACCGCAGCCACGAAGCAACAGGTGAAATCAACGTTAATGGGATAGTTTCAGTAACTATATCACAATACTTTAATCACGTACTGATTATGCAGAACGGGCATCCATGAAACAAGATTTTTCCCCTTACATCTTTACCGAAAATGCTATAATTTGTTTCTATTAAAGTAAGAATGCTAAATATTGCTGTTGTATCTTCTTCGGGAAAAGAAGTCAGACTTTCGCCTGTAATAGATTCCCATTTCGAATGGAAAGCAGCTCACCACTTCTGTTATATGCTGGGATCCTCATTCGTAATAAATGTCTATATTCTTCTGTTTGTATTGTATGTTTCTGTTCTTTCACTTGTATTTCATATGCATCCCAGGATAAAACATGACAAGAACAATTATTAATAATAAATACTTAATTAAATTTTACGTACTATATACATAGGGCTATAATCAATTGAAAAAAAATCAAGGGTGTTGGAAGGGGGGTCAAGACACGGAGAGCCCCCTCTCCCTTGTATGCGCTACTGTGTCCATCGCTTTACGGGACCGCGTTTGCTTAGTGGTCAAGGTAACGGACTCGTGGCTGGCATTTCATTAGTTTGATCCTAGTACTGCTAAAGACGCTGCTTTGTGAAGAGGGGCTGATGCATGTTAAATATGTCACAGCTCAAACGTTTTCCCGTTGGTGACAATAAATAGCGAATCCTATTTATAATATCAGTAGTCGGTACACACCATCATATTTAAGAGCAGATTTTTAATATTAGTAATTCCTATAGTCCAGAATTTTTTATGCATATTCTGCATGTTCGCTTTCAAAGTCCCTATAACCGATAAGTAAGCCACGGTAGCCAAGTGGTCATGATCACTGACTCGTGGCCAGCGTGTCATGAGTTCTAGCCCCAGATCTATTGATGACCTGCCATGTAGAGGGGCTGATGTGCGTTAAATCAATCAAGGCCTTAAGTCCTCCCGTTGGCGTGGTGTGCAAATTCGAAGAGGGGTGCCAGCTTGACCATGGTTCAAAATTACGAGATCCGTCGCCAAAAGCCCTCGTGTAGCTGAATAGTGTGACGATGATATTCACTCACTCGCCCATCGTTTTACACACGTTTTCATTCACAGATTAAGGAAACAATTGTGTGTGTGTGTGTGAGCCACCTGTATTGAAATATAATCATCAAAGTTAAAAAATGAAGTTCAAGTATAAGATTATACACACACGCATACATGAATTAAAGTATCTTCCTTCAACAATAAAAACATTTTTTTTTTTTTACAAAAATGTGAAACTTACCAAGTTGACGTTCCTAAAATGGTAGGTGATATCGAAAAGACATCTTTTTGTGCCAGGGTGGCACAAAAAGTGAGAAAAAATATGTAAAAGTATTTGTAATATCTGAATATATATATATTTGATTGCTCAGCAGTAAAATATAAAAGTATTAAATTTACTGTACATATAATATTACCAATCACGGATATACTCACTGAAAAAGCAACTTGAAACGAGATGATGGATTTCGCTCCATAAAGGAACTCTACATTAAAACGATTTTAATGCCCGCAAGTCTCGGAAAAAGTCATTTGTTTAATTGTGATGTTTCACTTCCAAGTTATTGTAAAAAAAAAAAAAATCACACACATTCAGCAAATTATCCCAAACTCATACATTTTTCATGTTTACCGTGAGAATGCAATCTGAGCTCTGCGCCAGAAAATCATGAATTAGCGGAGTTTTAGGGGTTAACCTTCAGTATTTGAAGAGGGGGGGGGAATTAGTGAGATGCTGAAGGCTGCATAATAATAATAATAAAAGAAGCGCTCTTTTCCTTTCAAACCTTTTTTTTATTATTATTAATTTTTTTAAAAGTCACATGTTTGGGACAGATGTATTGTAACATATTTCTATAATCCCTGAAAGCACAATGTAAAGGGAAATTCATTTGAAAAATCGGTTGCGGTTAAAAGCATCCGTTTAAGAAATAAAAAAAAGGTATTGCACACTACAGCTATTAAGAATACTCGTATGATATTTGAAAAGAAATGCCAATTAAGAGAGATTGATTGATTGATTGATTATTAACGTCGCACTGTTCAGCTACACGAGGGCTTTTGGCGACGGACCACGTAATTTTGAACCATGGTCAAGTGACGTGGATGACACCTGAGCTGGCACCACCCTCTCCTAACTACCACACCACACCAACGGGAGGACGTTTCAGCTCTCGACAGATTTAACGTGCATCGCTGCCCTACACGGCGGGTCTTTAGTGGTACTGGGCTCGAACCCGTGACAAAGCAAGCCACGGTCCGATACCTATACCACTCGGCTACCGCGGCCTCGCCAATTAAGAGAGATTTGATTCGTTAAGATTTATACATTTAGACGATTTTGTTCATTTAAGTTAGTCAAACTTCAGATGATTTTATTTCATCTTACACTTGCTAGAAATGTTTGCGTTCACGTTCTATTACAAAGCAACGAAAAAAATTTTGAAAACTGGAATTTGAAAAAAAAATTTAATTATATTTTATTTACCGTCAAATATCCGGCGTATAATGCGCGTGAGTGAATATTAACGCACTGTTCAGCTACACGAGGGCTTTTAGCAACAGACCACGAAATTTTGAACCATGGTCAAGTGACGTGGACGACACCCCCTCTCCTAACTACCACACCACACCAACGGGAGGACGTTTGAGCTCTCGACAGTTTTAATGTGCATTGTTCCTCTACACAGTATGTCTTTAGTGGTACTGGGCTCGAATTCGTTACAAGGCCAGCCATGATCCGATTCCTTGACCACTCGGCATCATGGCCACAGGTGTATAACGAGCACTTTTAACACAAAATATAAGATCGAAACTCAAGGGTGCACGTTATACACCGGATATAAAAACGATAGCCTTAAAAACAAAAAAGATGAGCATAAAAATAAATTTACTTTCACACATATCGAAATACTGTTTATTTAAAAGGAATTGCATGCGTCTTCTGAACTAAAAGAGTTGTAGTTCTAGAAGTATAATTTTTTTTAAAAGTCTGGAATAATACCTCGAATAAATAGCTTCAAAACACACAAGATCATTGTATATTAACAATTCAGATTTCTTCGTTAAAAAGGGGGTGCGTGTTATACGGCGAATATACCTAAAAATTAAAAAATGCAGCTGGAAAGTACAGGTGCGCGTTATACACCGGTGCGGTTATACGCAGGTTTTTACTGTAGTTCATTTCAAATATTGAGAATAACAAAAGTAAATTCGGTTTGCTTTCATAGCTTTTAAAATAAAGACAGGTTTGTAGCGGTATTAACAAAAGTCAAGTGGAAAAAGTCAGCGTTCTCTGTTTCTGTAGTAACTGTAAAAATTATTTAAAAAGGATAATTAGCTACTCAATAGCTGGTTGGATAACCCCGTCTTTTGAGAGCCCCCTGAAGTCGTTTCGGTATTAAATTAACAAGTCTAGTGGTTTCTTCAGCGCTTATCTTCTCCCATTCTCCCTTAAGAGGACTTGGTACCCTAAAAATCACAAACCTATCGTTTTTTTTTAATTTTCATTTAATCTTATTCTTTGCATTATTATCTTTCGATTGATATATCACTTGTGCATGTCGGAAAGTTAGAAGTTGAATAAAACTTCATTTGAGAACAAATTAGGCAATTCAGCCACACCCCTTTTAGAAAAAAAAAAAAAAGCTAAAAAAATGCGTTATGATAAAAAAAATCTATTTTATAAATAGAAATAATAACTATAAAAAAGAATGTGTAGTATTAAAAGCAGAATATTTCCGAGGCAATACAATAATGTAAATTTTTCTTCCTTGTGAAATGTGTGCATGTAAAATTTTTAAATTAAGGCATTTTATATTAATAATTTTATATATATAATTTTAGTTCTTATTCCTGATATATTTTTCATACAAATGTAATACTTTAATATTACAAGAAAAACAGCTAAAATTTCTGTCGTGACAGAAAAAAATTTTTTTTTAAAGTTTTTCTTGAGTTTTTTTGTGCAATTAGTACTCTCTAAAAGTTGATCATTTATAAAAATGTGTGGGTTGAAAACATATGAAAATGCAATTATTTTAAAGAAAAACGTATAAGTAATATCTTAAAGTGGTATTTTATAAGTTTAATTAAGCTTATAATAATTATTTTTTCAGAATTATAAACTTTAAAGTGGTTTTTCTCAGTTTTGTTTTTCGAAAACTTAGTGCGTTCAAAATGCTACTCCTTCGACAATTATTTACCAATCACTTCCATTTTTTTCCTGCGTGTTAAAAATAAAGCACATGTAATAAAATTAGGGATTCGTTTTGCTATAAACTGAATACTTTTTTTTTAAAAAAATAAAATGTAAGACATGTTGGCTTTTTCGTTGATTTTTAGCCTGTATATCAACATTTTATTTTTTTTCTCGAAAACGAATGAAGTTATTCTAAAATCGATCCCTAAAGTTGTTAAGAACATCCATAAGAATATTATAAAAAAAAATTCTGGTCAAAAAATTAATTTTTACAAAAGGAGTAGGATTTTAAAATTTTCCCAATTTTCTTCAGAAAATTTAAATTTTTAAAATTGTGTGAATAATATATGAAAATTTTCATCTGGTAACATTTTCTTAAATAGAAACATTGTATAAAATGTTAAAATATAATTTTTAAATATGTAAATAAAGAAGTTTGCTCAAAGGGTGCCAAGTCCCCTAAGAACAAATACTTTTCAGCATATCCTTTCCAGATATATTGTGTTGACAAATCCTACGCTCCAGTAAATTCCATAGGTGTTCTATAGGATTCAGATTAGGTGACTGCGGGAGTGTGCAGTTGATTTTGGGACATTATACAAGAGTTAAAGCTTCACAATACCAGTGGTATGCTTAGGATCATTGTCGTGTTGGAAACGAAACGACAATTCTAGGCCGAGTTTGGTGGCACTTTCCTTTAAATTGTTTTTTAGGACATCAAGGTAATCTTATTTGTTTATAATTGATTAGATGTACTCACAATGCACCCCCCTCCCACACCATGACACCACCACCACCGCCGTGCTTTACGTTGGTACTAAATGCTCTTTTTGAAGCTCTCTGTGCAAGGTTTTCCCCATACCAAATTACGACCTTATATGCCGAAGACGCGAAATTTGCCCTCACCAGAAAATATCACAGTCCTCCAGAGGCTTATGTATATGATCTTTTGCAAAAGCTATCCGCTTAAGCCAGTTGATCATTGAAATATAAGGCTTTTTCTGCGAGCCACTCGACTGCGATATCCGGCCTTTTTCAAGATTTTTCATGCAGTATCCGCACAAATGTTTCTGTTAAACTTCTGGTGACTATCTTTTGCTATTTGAGTTGCAGTGAAACACGGATTTTTTTTCACCAATATATCATATTTCATTTCTCTCTAATTGTGAGTTTAGATGGACAACCTGAACGAGGCTTGGATGTGTGAACTGTAGATTTACAGTTATTAATACTGTTCAATTCTCACAACTTATTTAAAAATCTCTAAACTAAGTGTGAAACAAATGATGTGGCTACGAGTGTTTCTCAATTTAATAAAACATTTATTAAGTATTTACAAGGATGCATAAAAAAAAGGTTAAATGTTATCGCGCACGCTCATAGCCGTCTGCTTCCTCCAAATGCATCTAGAGGAATCCCCTTTCGGAGCGCTTTTCCTCCCCCTGCTGCCACTCAAGAGAAGAGAAACTAGTCGGCGCTCACCACTCTTCGGGTCAACCACCCCTTCGCTCTTTTGTGCTTTCACAACATTCTCCCACCTTTGAGTTTTCCTGCTGTAAAAAAAAACTCAAACACAACATATAAAATACAACCGTAAGATTAACAATATTGGTACAGAATGCTGGTGTTAAAATAAAGCAAAATGTACAGTAAACAAAGCTTTTACATAATACACTTTAGGCATATGTCAAACGCTTAGGAGAAATTACTTTTCTGCCTCTCCTCGTGCGAATGACAGAATCAGTGAGATCTTTTGGTAAATTAATCTTTGGTTCTTGCAGTTCTAGATTGTAAAGTTTTTGCACAGGTCTGACCAGTTCCCCAGTCTCAGTTTTGACTCGAGCGACTCTAACATGTCCATCTTTTCCAGGAATCAGTTGAATTACTCTAGCAAGAGACCACAGATTTCGATTCTTCAAACTATTTTCCACCACAACTACTTCTCCCACCGTCAAGGGTCTTAATTTACGGTGATGCTGCGTTTGCTCTCTGAGTTGGCCTAGGTACTCAATTCTAAATCTTTTCCTAAGCTGTTCCCGAATGGTTTGAACATGTATAATCCTCTTATTGATTTCTTGATGATCTAGACAATCTATGTCAGTTACATCTGACGTTTCGATTTCTTGTAAAAACATGGCTGGTGTTAATGGTGATAAATCATTAACATCCTCAGAAATGTAAGTTAAGGGTCTAGAATTGATCACATGTTCACATTCACATAATACAGTGTTTAACTCTTCGTAATATAACGAAGCTCTCCCTAGCATTTTTCTCAAAATTTGAATCATTCTTTCCCAAAATCCTCCCCACCACGCGGCACTGGGAGGGTTAAATTTCCACTTTATTTTTTGGATATTAGCTTTAGACATTACTACATCCCAGTCAATAGAATTTAGTGCGCTATTAGACCCAACAAAATTTGTTCCATTATCCGAATAAATAATGGTCGGTCGGCCTCTTCTCGAAATAAATCTCCTTAAAGATTGTAAAAATGCTGCGGTAGAAAGAGATGTAATAAGTTCAAAATGCACTGCACGGAATACAGCACAAGTAAATAATGCTACCCAGCCCTTACGTCTATCTTTTAAATGAAGTGGGCCTGCAAGATCAACTCCTACAACTTGAAATATTTTAGAGTTGCTTACCCTACCTTTCGGTAAAGAAGATGGTACCACTTCCGTTTTTTGAGCCGAAAATCTTTTGCACCTAGTGCATTTTTGTATTATTTGTCTAATTTTCGCGCTTTTAAAATCCAAAAACTTTCTCGCAAATGATTCATTACAATTGATACACCTGCATGCATAAGTTCCTCATGTTTACGCACGATCATCAAATGAAAAACTGGGTGTTCGTTAGGTAAAATGATAGGAAACTTAGAATTGTCTGTATCTTCTCGAAAACTAAGTTTTGTTCTAGCACGCAAAATTCCAAATTCATCTAAAAATGGTTTTAAAGGACGCAATTTCTCATCCGTTACTCCCTCAAATTTTTCCATTTGTATTAATTTAATTACAGTTTTTTCCGCATGATCAAATTCAGAAAATGTTATTTCCGAAGTATTACAAACATCGAGATTCTCTTGGCAGTTTTAAAGAAACGAAATATCCAAGCAATCATGCGAACAACTTTTAAGTAGGATGAAAAATACTTAAACTCCTCAATTCTCTTAGCGGTATTAACTAAAACAGATTTCCTTAACTCTAAATTTACCGCCTCTTCATCGGGGACTTGTTTTGATCTGGGGCATTGAACCGGGCTTTCGGACCACCAGGAGGGCCCCTCCCACCATCTTGAATAAACAAGCTGTTGAGCGCTACAACCCCGAGAAAGAATGTCCGCGAAATTCTTTTCCGAAGGCACGTGTTCCCAGCTACTAACATCGGAAAGGTTTCCGATTTCTTTCACCCTGTTAGAAACAAACACGTCCCCCTCTCTAGTACGTTGTATCCATGCTAACGCTGTCATGGAATCTGTCAAATAATAAATACACACATCTGGCAAGTTTAAGTCGTTTTTAACAGAAGCCGCAAGTTGGGTTCCCAAAACACATGCTAATAATTCCAAACGGGGATAGAAATATCTTTCAAAGGAGCTACCCTCGCTTTTGCCTCTGTATCAGTTTCACAAAAACATTTTCTTCGTATTATACCCTCAAAAATACGCAAGCGGCATACGCTTTTTTACTAGCGTCACAAAACACATGCAATGTTAGCCGTTTAATTCCATTAGAGCTCAAATTCAAACATCGAGGTATTTTAATACTTGCAAGTATATAGGGAGTTGCTCTAACCACTTTTTAACTTGATTTAAAATATCTTTTGGGAGATTTTCATCCCATTTTAATTTTAATTTCCAAATTTCCTGTAAAATTAATTTTGGTTTTAAAGTCACAGGAGCCGTAAAACCGATCGGATCAAATATATGATTAGCTATGGATAACAATGATCTTTTCGTTATAGCCTTACCTTCATTTTTCTGACAGTTAATATTACATGATAAACAATCATCTTTGAGGTTCCAAATTAATCCTAAAACCATAGTCTCAAATTTATCAGGTTGGCTTTTCAACTCTGAAAAATTTTCAGAATTTAATAAAACGTTTGACTGGCAGCCTCTTAAATTAAAATGTGCTGAAGATAATAATATTTTAGATTCAACTATAAATTTTTGCAACTGTTCTTCGGTCTCAAAACTAGTTACACAGTTGTCAACATAAAATGATTTTCTCAAAATTTTAGCTACATTATCAAAGTTTCCATGAGCATTATATCTAAATGGTGATTTAATGTAGCACCCAGTAAAAAAGGACTGGATGTCACTCCAAAAACTACACGACGGTGACGATAGATTTTAATGTGGTCCCTATTTTCTCTTTCATACCACATAAATCTCAAAAAATCTATCTTGCTCCCTTACTCCTATCTGTAAGAAAGCTTTTTCAATGTCCGAAATAACCCCAATCTTATATTTTCGAAAACGATTAAGTATAGTCGGTATGACTTCAATAAAGTTGGGGCCTTTCTCCAGACAATCATTTAGAGAAGGGGAGCCCTTTGTTCGCGCGGACGCGTCAAAAACAGGTCTTATTTTACTTGTACTGTTTTCTTTAATAACGGGCCTATGCGGGAGATAATGAACAAAATTTTCTTTGTCATCATTAACTTCTTCAATTATTTTTCCTGATAACCAAAGATCTAAAACATCTTGGTATTCCTCAAATTTACCCGTTGCAATTAATTTCCTTTTAGTACTTTCATGTCTATTTTCAGCTAATTTCCTATTAGAGTATAAAAGTTTATTATCCAGAACCCAAGACAAAGCTACCTCATATCGACCACTAATATCTACACTTATGGTTTTTTGAAAATGATTTATTGTCTCTTTTTTGTATTTCTAGTTTTGTCTTAGTTTCTACGGGATCTGTAATACCAAGAGAATCGAGCTTCCACAAATCGGAAATACACATATCATTTACAAACATAGAAGTAACATTCATAAAATGATTTTTATCAAATTTAGTTTCATTTCTATAGGTTTTTCCCATAAGCGTCCACCCTAATTTAGTTTATATTGCTACCGGGCCAGATTTTAAATAGAACATAGTTCCAGTCAGTAGTTTTCCAGCTACATCTGCTCCTAATAATATTTCTATTTTTCCTTCCAATTTATGACCGCTATCTGACAAATTAATTTTTCTATTTTTTAATTCATTTATCCAAGGACCATGTCTGATACTCGGAACATCATTACATATAATTTCTTGGTCATACACATTTAGATTACAAGTATAATAATTATCGATATATCAGTTAAACAAATATTATAACATTTATGCCTATACATTTTTGTTTTTGAACCACCAAATAAAGAATGAACAAACTCTTCTCCTTCATATTTAAATCCTAAATTTTCAGCAGTGGATTTTAAAATATAAGATTTGAGATCCGGTGTCAATTAAAGCTCTTACTAAACTCTTATGGTTTCCGTTTTGCAACATAACGACAAGAGTCTGTAAGAGAACTTCAGAAGTGCAAGCTTGATTAGCCAAAACATTAGAGCTAGTTGAACTAGCAGTCGTGCTATTCTCAATGCTTGCACTTTCGGTTTCCAAACCCGATCTCAAAGGCAATTTAGAGCATAATACAGCATAATGCCGTTTATTATTACATATTATACATTTAACATCTGATCTACATGAATGTGACCCTTTTTTAAACAAATATAACACACGCCTCTCTTAATTACAGCATTCTTCTTAACTTCATATAACATAGAAGCTGCTTCACAACAATTTTCAGAGGCATGCGTTTTTTCACAAAATATACATTTTTTATTATTCTTAAATTTAAAGTCTTTCCTATTTTTAAAGTTACTATTAAATAAATCTGCAGCAGTTGCAGTAGTGGAAAGATTTCCTAATATTTTCTTATAATTAGATTTCTCAGAATCAAAACTATTCCTAGCAAGTTTTATTCTGTCTTCACTCGATACTTCTATCGATAAAAATTTCATAAGAGAATAAGGTCTTTCTTACCTGATTCATCTGATGAATAGCCTACGTATCTCTCCCAGGCGTGCAGAATTTCAGCGGGAAGACAGGATTCCACCAGCGGGAACAGCATGGCAGCATATTTCTCTTTGGTGACTCCCAAGGACTCTAAGGCGCGTAGCTGGGCCTCAATCTTGTCATACAGCGAAGACAAATTGACTTTCTTAATTTCTGTATTTTGTAGGACAAGCTTTAAAAGTTCTCTCACATAAACTTGAATCAAGACATCCTCTTGTCCGAACCGCATTCTCAAGTATTCAAAAGCCTTTTTCTAGTTTTCAGATGTCGCCGGAAAACTTTCAACTATATCCCTGGCCCGGGATTTTGGAGTTGTTGCCTGGATAAGGTACTGGAACTTGTCTCCATCATCAATGCTCTCATCTTCATGAATTCTCTTGAACTGGTTGTGGAATCGCAGCCAATCCGTCAATTCTCCAGAAAACTGCTGGAACTGAATTTTAGGAAGACGCAGAGATGAAGACGAAGATGTGACCAGGCTGTGGTTGTCCTTCTGTCCCAAAGCATCTGTTTTCATGATATTTTTCACACGGACTTGCCAGGCAATCATTTTTCAGTATAGCCTTCTATGGCTTCAAATTCAATATTGTACGCTTCTTGCGTACAGTTTGTCTCGATCATTAATTCTAGAATGTCCTCGTCGATTTTCTTCAGCTTAACGGATTTTACATGAAGCATTTCAAAAGCCGTTTCTACGGCATTCTTATCAACAGGATCGTTTTCAATAATTTCCTGAAGATGATTTACAGCCTTCGTGAAGGCTGTCCTCAACGGCGTGCGTCTCAATTTTAAAGCATCCATGTTCCATTTTCTTATATTCAAAATGTTTTTCTAACACTCGTAGCCCACCCGGGGGCGCCAGAAAATGTTCAATTCTCACAACTTATTTAAAAATCTCTAAACTAAGTGTGCAACAAATGATGTGGCTACGAGTGTTTCTCAATTTAATAAAACATTTATTAAGTATTTACAAGGATGCATAAAAAAAGGTTAAAGATTATCGCGCACGCTCATAGCCGTCTGCTTCCTCCAAACGCATCTAGAGGAATCCCCTTTCGGAGCGCTTTTCCTCCCCCTGCTGCCACTCAAGAGAAGAGAAACTAGCCGGCGCTCACCACTCTTCGGGTCAACTACCCCTTCGCTCTTTGGTGCTTTCACAACAAATACCACTCTGGATAAATTAATACTTCCAACGGATCTGGCTGTATCCCGACGTTTTTTTTCCATCTTTCCAAGTTATCACAATGATTTTACGCTCATTGATACTAGTTTCCTTCCTTTTATTTTCCATGTCCTCGAATTGCTTCATATCTCCCCAAAACGTAAAAACTCTATTGCGTCACAACTTTTTTAAGCTATTTTACTAGATAACTGAAATCAAAAATTCTGTTAACCTTTAGCACCTGTTGTAAAAATTCCAGGAATCAAGAATGCTCAAATAGTGAACACACACTTTTTCTGCCTACTATTTGTGTGCTTTGCTACAAAACTCTCGTTATCTCACGTAGTTTTAATTCAAAATTGATGAATTCTTGCAGCTCAATATTTAAATAATAGTAAACAAATTCATGAAATTTTGATAGAAAAAAATTATATTTCTATTAAATTTTACCTTTGCCGTATGATTTGTTATGGGTAAACACAGACTTTTTCTAGGAAGTGTATATGCTGGAATAACATATACTTAAACCGATTCAGAAATTTTCTCCATTGAATTAAAATGTTGATTTTTAATTTCAATCTCTTACACAGACTACTAATTTTTTGTAATTTTTAATCAATATATACATATAATACCACATCTAAATTAATACATCTATTTTTTTCCAAATTCCATACCGTGTCTAATGAGCACTGTGATACGGAAAAAAAAATTGAATCTAATAACACATATACAAAAATATTTTTATTTCACCGTTCAAACGCTTACAGAGTATGCCACATATGGTAACTTTTATGCTTCATTGAATTAAGCACACACTAAAAAAACTAACAAATCAAAGGTCACGAAGTCTATTTTAACTAGTGTGGTTTAATCAGTAATCAAAACTCGTAGTTGAGTAACTGGAGTTAAGAAGTTATTAGGAGAAAATGAAATTTTAAACCAGCGGTTTGCTTTTCCTTAACCACGATGCGTGCGCATTATATTTCTCAGTGAGTGAATATTAACGTCGCACTGTTCAGCTACACGAGGGCTTTTTGCGACGGACCACGTAATTTTGAACCATGGTCAAGTGACGTGGAGTGGCCGCGGTAGCCGAGTGGTATAGGTATCGGACCGTGGCTTGCTTTGTCACGGGTTCGAGCCCAGTACCACTAAAGACCCGCCGTGTAGGGCAGCGATGCACGTTAAATCTGTCGAGAGCTGAAACGTCCTCCCGTTGGTGTGGTGTGGTAGTTAGGAGAGGGGGGTGCCAGCTCAGGTGTCGTCCACGTCACTTGACCATGGTTCAAAATTACGTGGTCCGTCGCCAAAAGCCCTCGTGTAGCTGAACAGTGCAACGTTAATATTCAATCAATCAAGTGACGTGGACGACACCTGGTTATATTTCTCAGAAAGAATAGCTTTTCGAAAAAGTAATCATTTCCAGTCATTTTCTTGGAAAACTATGTGTTTTACCCCAATCCCTTTTACATACTATACTCTGAATAAAATGATACCAATTAATTTCCATCCATCTTACCTGCAGTTAATTGAGTTTTAAAAATATAGGAATATGTTTTTGTATAACAGTACTCTATTTTTCACACACAGAGAGATCCACTCTTATCTTGAGCACTGACTCTACAGAATTAAAAATAGCGCCAATGTGGGAATTATAGATTTCTGACACGGAAATTTTGGAAAAATGATCTCATCGTAGACACTTAGGATTTCGGTCGAGATATTTTAAAGTAGCGGTCGCCAAACTTTTTGACTTCACGGACCAGTAAATTCATAATTTAAATCCCGCGGACCACTAATACGATTTGTTAACTATTAAATATATTTATAAAAAAAATTGTGATCCTAGAACACTTCAAATGTATCTAGTTAATAAAATGAAGCTATTAATTGTAATCAAATTATAAAAGCTTTATTAATAAACCATAATAAAATAAAAGTAAACAAAAACTGTAAAAACAAAGCATTTACAAAATGTGGTTTAAGTATTTCAAACTTTGAGCTTTATATATTCATACAGTGATGAATGTTCCTGCTTACTTGTAATAATGTGGACGTTAATAAAAACGCATGGATATTTGGATCCACTGTTGTTACTGCAAGATGGAAAAATGCATTTATTTCAAGGGGGGATAGGTACCGTGTGTTCATGGCTATGAGAGACGAAAAGGTCTTTTCACATACCATAAATCCGGCGTACTTTTAACACAAAAAAATAAGATCGAAATTTACGACGATAGTTTTAAAAATTAAAAAAGAAATAAGCAGAAAAAAATTAGGCTTCTACTTGTATCAAAATACAGTTTATTTAAAAGAAATGACATTCTTAATTAACTTAAAGGGTTGTGTAGTTCTAGAAGTATACTATTTCTTCAAAATCTTGGGATAATACCTCGAATAAATTACTTGAAAACAAAAATATTGCTAGATTTCTTCGTAAAAGAGGGGGTGCGCGGTATACGGCGAATATATCTTAAAATTAAAAAATACAGCTTGGGGAAGTATAGGTGCGCGTTATACGCCGGTAAATAAGTCGTGGAGAATTGAATCAGAATTTCCATCGCCTATTCACTTAGAGATTCCCTTTTTATGGAAAGCCAAAACTGAAATCTGGATAAGGATGAATGAAATTGAAGTTGGAGAGTCCCGTCAGAGCATAGGGCAATGAGGCTTGCTTTTATAGAGATGCATGCTTACATTTTTCCCCTGAACTTTCGATGCGAATTTTCGCGATGAGTAAGTAGATTCCATATTTTTCTGGGGACCAGCAAAATTTTCTCGCGAACCACTGGCAACCTCTGTTTTAAAGAACAATTCGAAATCTATGAACTCGCACACAATTAATGTGTAATAAAGGGGGAACTGTGAAAATAAACATTTAATGCCTCCTCTCGATCCCATTTATATTTACATTCAAATGTGTTACGAATCCTGTTCCAAACATTCTTATTTGATACACGTTAGCTCTGTCAGAGCTTATAATGGCGAGGTGAGGAAATCCTCCTGTTGACGTAGTATACAAGTTTGGAGATTGGGTGTCAGCCCTGATATCAACCTCAGATACGTCATGGTGCAGTATAACGAGATCGATCACCAACAGCTCTCATGTTGCTTTCACATGGGACGCTAATAAACTACCAGTCAATTAAATAAGCATTCTCCACATTGTACATATAAACAATAAGTAATTAAAAAAGATGAGTTAGTTTGAAATTACGAGCATTGCGTGAGTGAGTGAGTGAAAATTAACGTCGCACTATTCAGCACTCGAAGGCTTTTGGCGACAGACATCGTGACTTTGAACCATGGTCAAGTGACGAGGACGACGCCTGAGCTTTCATCAAAATGTAGGATAGTGCTTAATTAATATCTTTATTTCTATTGTAACATATATAGTGTACAGAAAAATTATACTCTTTTCAGTTCATCACATCCTGCTAAGAGCTCTAACTTACTTTTTTTTTTACTAAGAAAATTTTCGCTTTCAATTTTTTTTTCTGGTGCTGCTTGCTGAATGATTGTTTGCTAACATCGCATTTTGAAGCTACTCGAGGGCTATTATCGACGCAATTCGTAATTTTGACCACGGTCAAGTGCCGAGGACAGTGTCGCACACAAAGGGGGGGAGCTCACGGGTCCTGACTCCCCCATGGCTTTTGATTCTTTTGTTTTGATTGAGGATAATCTTATTTATATAGTACGAAAAAATTTATTAGCGATTTATTTTATTCATTAATGCTAAATATTAATTCAATAATTTATTTCTTACTGTTTTTTGTTACCGAAATCGACAAAATCAAAGCAATAAGTCTGGCGGCCTATTGAGGCATGGTACAAGACTTTCAACCCTGGACTCCCCACACCCCTTGAAAATTTTCGGGTGCGCCACTGGACGAAGATGATACCTGAGCTGACACTCCACTCTCCAAACTTCAACGCCATGCCAACGTGAGGATTTTGAATCTCGATAAATTTAATCATGCTCGGATGCATAGCCCAACATATTCTTTTGATTTTGTCGATTTTTGGGAACAAAAAAAAAAACAGAAAATTAATTATTGAATAAATAATTAGCACTATAACTAATAAAACTAATTATTAATAACATACTGAATTAAAAATTACGTACTATATACACAGGATTATCATCAATCGGGAAAATCAAAGGCTATGGAGGTCCGGACCTGGTGATCCTCCCCTCCCCTTGAGTGTGCCACTGCCTCCTCTACAGTGAGTGAATATTAACGTCGCACTGTTTAGCTACACGAGGGCTTTTACCGAGGGACCTCGTAATTCTGAACCATGGTCAAGGGACGAGGACGACACCTGAGCTGGCACCCCCTCTCTTAACTGCCACGCCACTCCAATGGGAGGACGTTTGAGCTCTCGACAGACTTAACTTTCATCGCTCCCCTACACGGTGGGTCTTCAGTGGTGCTAGGCTCGAACTCATGACACGCCGGCTACGAGTTCACGAAGCTCCTCTACATCACGGATCTTTAGTGGCACCAGAACTCAAACCTCAATTCGACAGAAACAACGCAGGTCACGTGTTCGTGGCCATAGTCATTTGGTTACCGTGGTCGCTTAGTTAAAGCTAAATGTTTTAATTCATAAATGGATCCCTAGTACTGATGGTTTAAATTTCTATGCTTGAATTTAACAGGTAGTAGTTGTAAGTTTATGCAAGCAAAAGCTTACTCATAATGGAGTGAATGAGTGCTTATATATTAACGTCTCACAGCATCACATGGGCTTATCTTCGAACTACCACACTGTGACGTCTGAAGACTACAGTCCTACAAGATTTAGCTGTTATATGAATACAATTTTCAAACACGCAAACCTGCTTGATTCAGTAGGGCACACTGGAATTTTTCAAGGGGAGGGGGTCCAGGTCGAAAGTCCACCACTTTTATATCACGCTCCTTTTGATTTTGTCGATTTGTCTAGCTTCTTTGTCGATTTCCTTTGTGTGCGCCACTGACTTGATTTGATTTTAACTACGTCACACTGTTAAGAAACACGAGGGCTATTGGCGACGGACCTCATAATGTTCAGCTATGGTCAAGTGACGATGACCACACCTGAACTGGCACCCCCTCTCCAAGCTACTACGCCTCGCCAACGGGAGAACTTTGAACCAAGATGGATTAAACGTGCATCAACTCCTCTACACAGCGGGTCTTTAGTGGCACTAGGGCTTGAACTCAAAACTCACCGGCCTCGAGTCCATGACCATGGCCTCTAGGCTACCGCGGCCACCTTATAATGCAAAACAATTGGATTGATTGAATATTAACGTCGCACTGTTCAGCTACTCGAGGGCTTTTGGCGACGGACCACGTAATTTTGAACCATGGTCAAGTGACGTGAACTGGCACCCCCTCTCCTAACTACCACACCACACCAACGGGAGGACGTTCAGCTCTCGACAGATTTAACGTGCATCGCTGCCCTACACGGCGGGTCTTTAGTGGTACTGGGCTCGAACTCGTGACAAGGCGAGTCACGATCCGATACCTATACCACCCGGCTATCACGGCCACACAAAACAATTAATTGGACAGAGGTCATTAAAAAAATATTACACAGATTTTACTTTTGTTATTTTTATATTCTTGCATAATGTTTCAAATTTTATTTATTTCCGCTGTTTTATTTTAGTTTGTTAATTTTCGTCAACCTAAATTATAAATCAATCCCGAAAGTCTAAACTTTTTTCCTAATTCCCCATTTCATTATTCTTTATAACTGCATCCTTATTCCTGCATTTATAGAGAATATTTTTATCACTATGAATTCGTTCAGAAATTCTTTTTTTTTTTGCAATGGTTAGACTCTGCTAACGCCCGAATACGTGTGAGATTACTTTTCAAAAGAAAGCCTCTCTTATCTATACGTGAAAGGATAAAGTTAGGGATATTAGGTTTTTAAGCATTTTTATCTGTGGATTTGGTACGATTCTGGGAAATTCTGCGGGGGAGAAAAAAAGAAAATTTAAGAAAGTTGCTTCCGCTTTATTCGCTTCGGAAAATATAGACTGGAGCGGGAAGAGAAAAAGTAAGAGGAAAGGGGGAAGAACTTCCAGCTCAATAATTTTAATACCAGATGATGTTCCGCTTTCATCTTTTGTCAAACCGTAGGGAGGGGGAAAGGATAGAGTCGTTTCATGAGTACAAAACGTTAGGATATGAGGCAGAAACCCTGCTTACGATGAGCTACTGAGTATACATCAATACATGACTCGGGAAGAAGAAAGCACAACTCCCTCTCTATAAGTCGATCATATCTCGCAAAAACGTTAAACATCTTTTCAACAGAGAACGTACGATACTGAGTTTGTCAAACCCTTTTTAGCTTTGAAGGAATATATCATTACGGTATTATGATTTCAGATATTCATTTAACTTCAGAAAATAATTTCGGAAGCCTCTATTATATAGTTTATCGCTTTATTTGTTAGTTTATATCCAACTGACTTTCTGCATAATGGAAAATACATTTAGAGATTTTCAAAATCAATTTTGGAAAAGATCCACTACAGAGCAACATCCATCAGATTCACATTTCTTTCCATAGAAAACGTTGGATGATTGGATTGGATTGTTTGGAGTTATAAGTCAACTAGATAGAGAGAGTTCTATTAAGAATGAACTAGGGTACAGGCCTATAGGTTTGTTGCTTTGATCATAACATCTCAATGGAAGTTTCGGTCGCTGCTGTAGTCTAATGGTTATGGTCACGAACTCATAGCCAGCGTGTCACGGCCTCAAATTATTGATCCACGGAGAACCCACCGTGTAGAGGGAGCTGATGTACGTTAAATCTGTCGAGGCTCTAAGTCCTCCCGTTGGCAGGTTGTTGTAGTTTGGAGAGAGGGTGACAGCTCAGGTGTCCCCCTCGTCACTTGACCGAGGCTCAAGATTACTAGATTCGTCACCAATAGCTGTCGTGTTGCTTTATAGCGTGACGTTAAGGCTGTTTTCGCCATTGGTACGAGAGCGGAAACTTGACGTGGAGCACATTTTAAGACAGAAAAAATGCGTGACATTGTAACTCATGCATTTGTTTATAATATAGGGTTTTTAAAATTTCAAAATATTTCATAAATAAATAGTTTTTCCTTTTAACATGTGAAGGGATAGCTCATTTAACATTACAGTATAGGGAAAAAAATGCAAAACACATTTTATAAAAGAAAAAAAATGAGAGTCAACTCAGATAAAAATTAGTAATATGATAAAAAAAATAAGCGTTTCTCTACAGGATGGTGTAGCCAGAATATAATATTAATGTTTGAGTACTTTTATGTCTGAAAAAATATTCCGAATTCGGCTCTTATTCTTTTACATTAGCCGATGATAGCCTTAATTTAACTCTCACTGTCAATGGAAATTACTGGGTTTCAGTTGGAATTTGAAACTATATAATTTCTAAAGGAAAACTAGTTTTTATTTTTTCGTAAACCATATCATATTTAGAATTAGTATATCAAGGTTCACTACAGTCGGCAGCCGAATGTCGAGTCTCTAAAGATCCGACGTGTAGAGAAGCTAATGGATGTTAATTCTATCGAGGCTCAATGCCCTCTCGTTCGCGTGGTGTGGAAGTACTGACGGGAGTGCCAGCTCAGGTGTTTTCATCAATACTTGATCATGGCTCAAAATTATGAGGTCCGTCGCCAATAGCCCTCGTGTTTCTCAACAGTGTGACGTAGTTAAAATCAAATCAAGCAGATTGGTGTGCTTGAAAATTGTATTCATAAAACAGCTAAATCTTGTAGGTTTGTCTTCAGACGTCGCAATGTGGTAGTTAGAAGACAAGTCAGATTAAGTGACATTAAATTTGATTTATAACTTCATTACTTGATAATAATATCCCCTTGTTCAGTTTGGTGAGCTCACGTGTCAGCTGGAGTGTCATTCTCGTCACTTGACCATGATTCACACACATCGATTCACGAAGTCCAGCATTAATAGTTCTCGTGTTGCTTTAAAGAACGACCTTTATAAATAATCAATCAATCCTTGCTTTCCTACTTTTAAATTCTTAATTGTATTTTATTTACCACGTCAAGCTCTATCTTTTAATATCAACCCCCAATTTTTGAAGATAGGGGATTAAGATCTCTTCGAAGATCATGTGCTCCATCGAACATTCTACAGTTCTATAGTTTTAATTGTATTTTGAGGCCAAAAACTAGCCATAAACTTTGGGAATCAAGGCTGAACTTGATACTATTGGACGTATGAGATGCAAAGGACTTCTTATAAAAAATAGAATTCCAAGGTTTTCAAAAAAATTTAATGATCTCTGTATTTTAGAATTATTCTTTGCTAAATGTTTTTCTCATCTCATCTGAGGAGTTTCTGTTTAAAGATCCAAGATAAATAACGACTACTACGAAGTTCACACTAGCTTTCTCATTTCCGTCGGTTGTTCATGGTATGGTTACTGAAACCTTTCCAGTTTACAAATACGAAGCCTTAGCTATGTTGTCGAAATCTAGGGAATTGCTTTTTTACTTGATTCGATCTTTTTTGAGGGTTTTCTCAACGAAACTTCAGAATCCTGTTAAATACCGGTCTTGATGCATTTCCGTTTGCTACAGAGACTAATTCTGTTTACATTTCCTCGCCTGATTTCTGACTGAAACCTTCAAACTGCAGGATTGAGTAAAAGACATGCTATACTACACATATTCAACAAATCTTATACAAATAACAATTTAAAAGAAAACCTTACTAATAAACATATATTTCTTAAAATCGATTTTTTTTTACTAAGAATCCAGGATAAAAAGCGATTATTAATTTATAAATTCCAAGCAAACGTGGCATCTAACTTGGCTAATAATGAGAAACATGAAATAATTCAAATCCTTAGTCAATCAAAAACCGTGATCCTAAAGTAAATATATATGTATATTTATGCAACTTCTTTTGAGGTACAATTGAATAAAAATAAGGATCACAAGCTTTTATAAATCTTATGAAATGCCTTTCGAAATCAGATAGTACAATGAGAAAGTTTACAAGTAAGAGTTCATTTTAAAATTACCACAAATAACAATAGACACGGTAGAAGAGTAGTCATGGCCATGAACTCATAGGCAGGGAGTCATGAGTACGAATTCTGGTACCACTAAAGAAGTTGGTGTACGTTAAATCTGTCGTAGCTCAAAATCCTCACTTTGGTGTAGTATGGAAATTTAGAGAATGGGGTGTCATCTACATCACATGACCGAGGCTCAAAATAGCAAAATTCATCACCAGTAGCCTTTTCATTACTTTAGGGTGTGATGTTGAGTGACTGAATTTTTACGTTGTCCTATTCTTCTACTAGAGATCTTTGGTGACGGACCCCGAAATTTTGAAACATAGTCAAATGATGAGGACGACACTTGAGCTGACACCCCTCTCTCCTTACTACCACACCACTCCAACGGAGGGGATGTTTGAGCCTCAACAGATTAAACGAGCATCAGCCCCTCTACACAGTGAGTCTTCAGCGACACTAGGTTCGAACTCATGACATATCAGCTACGAGTCTGAGACCTTGACCACTAAGATTACCGCGGCCACTAGAGGGTAATATTAATAAAAAAAATCAAATCAATTGTAAAGAATACGAATAAGTAGGGACACAGATTTAAAATTACCTAATAAGAAATTATTGAACGTTATAAACACAATTATACATTAAATAAATTTCTCAACATTTAACCTTCAGTTAAATTTAATATCCATTTTAAATCTAGATCCTTTATTCATATTCAATATATAAGTTTCAAATTAAGCTTTATTTGATTTCAAACACTTACTTTTAATCAGATTTCTGATTGTGAATACTCTTTATTTTGTTTAATTTCAACCTAAAATTACTTATTTATTGTAGTTCGAAAGATTTATTTTACTCTCCAGACGGATGCAAACCCGCCGTGGTGATACACTTTGAATCAATTCAAGCTCAAAATCCTCTCGCTGGTGTTATCTGAAAGTTCGGAGAATGGGATGCCAACTCAAGTATCATTCTCGCCTCTTGAATGAAGATAAAAATTATGAGGTTTACTTCATTAGCTCTAGTGCTTTTTCTGAATGCGACATTAATAAACAATGAATAAATCAACTTGATATATGACCAGCTTAATAAAAGAATTTATTTCGCGTTCCTCATCAAAGTCACTAATCTTAATTTCTAAGATCCCTCGGGCAGCCAATAAGAGTCTCTGTCAACACTTATCACGCACCAATGAGAGTGCAGCCTTTCAGCTCTTCTACTTGCACTTAGGGCTGCGGTTGATTGATTGATTGAATATTAACGTCGCATTGTTCAGCTGCACGAGGGCTTTTGGCGACGGACCACGTAATTTTGAACCATGGTCAAGTGACGTGGACGACACCTGAGCCGGCACCATTCTCTCCTAACTACCACACCACTCCAACGGGAGGACGTTTCAGCTCTCGACAGATTTAACGTGCATCGCTGCCCTACACGGCGGGTCTTTAGTGGTACTAGGATCGAACTCGTGACAAAGCAAGCCACGATCCGATACCTATACCACTCGGCTACCGCGGCCACTCGACTCCATTGAGAGGCTATTTATTAATTTTCACATATTAATATGTTAAATAATCTGGCCTTGATCTTGCGCCTACAATTGTACCTCTAAAATTCTTCAATAATATTTTTGTTATTAGTATCATCGCATGAAATGTCGCACTTGTACAATTTCACATTACAAAAGAATGCAGACAGGCATAAAAAGGAAATTCCTAGAATTCTAGATAATTCTTCATAAAAAATATACGAAATAAAGAAGATTTAGATAAAAAAAAATCTAACTAAAAAATAAATGCGCTTGCAAGCTTTACAATTTTGGATTATCCAGGAAGGAAAATACTAATTTCTTTTGACGTATTTCTTTTAAAAATCAATTGTCGATATCGTTATGTGTAAAAATTCTGTAATAGAGAAAATACTTTTTAGGTATAACTTGGAACATATATATATAAAGGTCAAAACATGCTTACATTCTTTTTTTCAAAGTCTTTCAAATGCAGAAAAGTAACCTTATACTTTCAAATTACTATATTTTTTAAAAAAACTAAAAGTATAAAACATGTAGTACAAAAAGCACACACACATATATAACATATAAACGTGTATTACCTGAAAAGATATGACTGGGCATATGCAGTCGGAGATGGTGGATAGTTATTACTTAAAAGGTAATTCATTTTCCATGTTTATCATGTGATTTCGTGCTTGGTACTTAATTCTCATTTTTATGCTCTTAGCTGAAGTATTACTTATAGGATACCTGGGATCATTGGACGAGGCGTCTTTTGAGAACAAAGTGGTTAGATGGGATTTCGTGACCTTTTAGAATATTTTTAAAACATTCAATGATGTTATCACCAGACAAGTCAATACGTCTGATCCCCACTTCCATCCCGCCAGTTTGAAATTCTCCCCACAATGTCCTTTGAACACATCTGCCTCCTATCAACTCAATGCAGATAGCGGCAACCCTACTTTACACCCCTTTTTATTCCTCTCCTGTTCGTTCAGATTCAAAAGCCCTTTTTATACTCCGGAGCTACTTATGTTTTCATTCGTGTTCTCGAGTGTTCTTATCCCAAGGTATGGAATAGCTCTAAATCTGAAACTGAGATTTCATCTTAACTTCTTTCTTCAGGACGTCTCAGAATCGAATGTGGCCGCGGTAGCCGAGTGGTATAGGTATCGGACCGTGGCGTGCTTTGTCACGGGTTCGAGCCCAGTACCACTAAAGACCCGCCGTGTAGGGCAGCGATGCACGTTAAATCTGTCGAGAGCTGAAACGTCCTCCCGTTGGTGTGGTGTGGTAGTTAGGAGAGGGGGTGCCAGCTCAGGTGTCGTCCACGTCACTTGACCATGGTTCAAAATTACGTGGTCCGTCGCCAAAAGCCCTCGTGTAGCTGAACAGTGCGACGTTAATATTCAATCAATCAACTCAGAATCGAATACCGGCCGCGGTAGCCGAGTGGTATAGGTATCGGATTGTGGCTTGCTCGAGCGAGTTCGAGCCCAGTACCACTAAAGACCCGCCGTGTAGGGCAGCGATGCACGTTAAATCTGTCGAGAGCTGAAACGTCCTCCCGTTGGTGTGGTGTGGTAGTTAGGAGAGGGGGTGCCAGTTCACGTCACTTGACCATGGTTCAAAATTACGTGGTCCGTCGCCAAAAGCCCACCTGTAGCTGAACAATGCGACGGTAATATTCAATCAATCAATCAGAATCGAATACCAAAGACACGCGTTTCACCATTGTCGATCATAGGTTCGAGTCTGTCTCCAACAAAAATGGATGTGGAGAATAACGGAAGCATTTCTTCGTTAAATCCATTCCACGCGTGATACGAAGAATAGGACATCGATTCGATATAAAATCGACTCGATCAATTCGATATAAAATCGAGAACCCATTGTTTGATTTAATTTAGCATTAATTCAACTCGACTTTTGTCTACGTAAGATCACAAATCTTCTGCTAATTCGTTTATATAGCATTTGTTAGATTTGTAAGTTCATTTAATAGTAAAATGATTGTGGCTTACCTTTTTTCCCGGAAAAAGCTAAGTTTATTTAAACTCACCAACATTAATTCTGAAAATGAGAAACAATAGATGACTCCTTTTGGGGATTTTCTTGAGATTTATTCGACTTGAATTCACACCACAAAAATTAACCATCTTTTTCGATTTCAGAACTGACTCAATTCTGGAAAATGGCGTTACAGAAACAGATACATATTTTTAAAGTCTTTGTCGTGGCGCCCTCTGTTGACGGTAGTTGTAAACATACTCCCCCGCCTGGACTATCAGTTCAGTCTTCAGTTGGCAGTAGGCAACACTTCGTAATAGGACATCTGAATTGTCCTCGTTGGGTCTTGACATCCACGACTCGAACAGCACCATCGTCTCCTGGAAATACTTGAACAACTCTGCCTAGGCTCCATTGCAGAGGTGGGAGATTGTCCTCCTTCACAAGGACCATATCGTTGACTTTCAGGTTTCGTCTTGGTTTATTCCACTTGGTTCTTTGTTGTAATTGATTTAGGTACTCCAGGTGCCATCTCTTCCAGAACTGACTTCGGAGATGTTGAATTAAATTCCATCGCTTCTTTAAGCACGCTGGTTGTGAAGGGACCTCTTCTGGAAAAGAATCCATTGGGGCACCAATCAAGAAATGTCCTGGCGTAAGAGGTTGCAGGTCTTGAGGGTCATTAGACAGATGAGTTAGAGGCCTTGAGTTTAAGCATGCTTCAATCTGCGTTACCAATGTCACAAGATCTTCAAAGTTCAGAACAGCTGATTTCATTGTTTTAATTAGAAGCTGCTTGGTCGACTTGATGCCAGCTTCCCAGAGTCCGCCGATGTGAGCTGCCGTGGGAGGTATGAAGAGCCATGTAATGGATTCTTGAGTTACAAAGTTCTGCATTTCAACAGATTTGATTAGCTTTAACTGTTACTTTAAATATGAAGAGGCTCCTTTGAAGTTAGTTGCATTGTCGGAAAACATGTTGGTTGGTTTTCCTCGTCTGGATATGAAGCGCCGGAATGCTGCCAAAAAGGCATCTGCTGAGAGGTCCGAAACAACCTCAAGGTGCACAGCCTTTGTTGCCATGCAAATGAAGAGTGCTAGGTAGGATTTTAATTTACCTTGCTTCGAGAAACGTTCGGTTTGGTGATGAATGGTCCTCCAAAGTCGATGCCAACGTTTAAAAACGCTCTGCCAGCACTGAGCCTATTTGCAGGCAAATTCCCCATGAGCTGCTCACCCGATTTAGCTTTGAAGCGAAAGCAGGTTTGGCACTTGGATAAAAGTCTTCCGACTACTCCTCTGCCAGAAGGAATCCAGAATTTCTGTCGAATGCAGCATAAGGTAAGTTGAGGTCCACTGTGCAAATTGATATGATGAAAATGCTGAATGACCAGATTAGTGAGAAAATGGCTCTTAGGAAGGAGAATTGGGTGTTTTTGAATTGGACTCAGGCTCGAATTTTTTAATCTTCCTCCAACTTTGATTATTCCATCGGTGTCCAGAAAAATACCTAGAGGCAGAAGCTTGCTGCTGTTGGGAAGAGGATGTTTCTTCTTTAAGAGTTGAATTTCGGAATGAAACTGTGATTCTTGTACAGTTTGAATAACTATCTTGGTAGCATCATCTACCTCTTTTGATGTTAGCACACCAGTTACTCTAGATGATCTGCAATTTTTGATAAATCTTGTACACCACGCTATGACTCGAATTAACCCTCTAAGTGGATACCTTCTTACTGAAAAGTTATTCCGAAAGCGTTAACTCTTATTTTGAAGATCGCTTTAAAAATGCAACAGCCTTCTTTCCTTTCCCCCTTTTTAGAACTTGGGAGGTCGAACGGGGACAATTTTATGACCTAGTTCGGTTACTTTGTCAAGTAAGAACCAAGAGATCAATCGTTTACAGCTAGCTGTAGAGTTGCCTTGGGCAATCTTGTATGAAACTGTAGTGGAATTCGGGGTTTCTTTCTCCTATATGTTCCGTCAAAGTAAAATTAAAACAAAATGCAGGGTAAAAAAAAGGGAAAAATGAAATAAATAGTATGTTAGAAGTTGAAAAATAATTATATTTTCTTCAAACAAATTTTATTTTTCTGTCATTTTTAAAAATTAAAAAAAAAAATATATATATATTTTTGGTATTGCGATTTGAACCAGAAAAAAGCATCCTGTATTCATTTTTGAATATGAGAGTAAGAAAACGCGCTCACTTTCCTGTTTTTTTAAAAAAGTAATGAGGTAAAAAGAGCAAAGGCCCTATCTCATTTTTAAGCAATAACACAATAAATGGTACATACGATGATTATATTTATGAAATAAAACCGATCTTTCTCTATTCAGTTATATTTTTAATTTAAAATAGCATAAAAAAGGATTTCAATACTTTTAATTTATTTTAATTAAAATCATATAAAAGATATTTTTATGTTAACTGAATATTTTTCGGAAAAAATTTAAATTTTCCTTCCTAGTGTTCTCCTTTTCGAACTTCTTGTATTAAATAAAAATTCCTTTTCTACATCGGTATTTGTGATGGACATAACACACATTCAGTCAATAATTTTTAATTTTAATGGGGGATATTGTGTTGTGTGAGTTCAAACTATAATTAGATGCACATTTGAACGACTTCCTTTAATTATTTTAATATATATCTACTTCACTGTACAACACATTACTAAATACCCATACAATTTCATAGTTGCGTGTTATTTATATACAATCCTCCACTCAGTCACAGTTAAGTCTTTAACTGGTTACAGTTAAATATACCACAGATATACTTCTTCTCAAATGCGCATGACAGTACTTCTAACCATTTTCTACTCAAGTTAAATTTCTTATCTTTCTGTTTCTTTTATTACAAGGAAAAATGTCACACATCGATATAACTACATTTTCACACAATTCAGTCATTACAAATTCTATTGTGAGAAAAGTTCTCCCTAATTAATTTTGTCTTTCAAAACAGTACACTTAAAAAATTTTGTTCAGTGAAGTTAACCAACAGTTCCACAATGTATTCATACCAAATTTTAAAAACAAATTTAACACTTGGAAATGTATCCTGTATTAAATTTTTCAGTATACACAAATATTTCCTGCTGTAGGGAAGATATAGTATAAGATGTGGGGTGTGCGGTTGTGAAAGAATGTTTTCGTACGTGTGTGTGTGTGTAGACTATTTTTGAAAATTTAAATATCACTGAAGCTGATCATATAACTGCAAATGAGCCTTATTTTAATGTGTGCTGGTATCAAAGTAAAACACTTTACAATATTAAACAGCCTATGGGTTTATACTCAATATCAAACTATTCGCAAAATGGCTTACTGATTGATTGATTGATTGAATATTAACGTCGCACTATTCAGCTACACGAGGGCTTTTGGCGACGGACCACGTAATTTTGAACCATGGTCAAGTGACGTGGACGACACTTGAGCTGGCACTCCCTCTCCTAACTACAACACCACACCAACGGGAGGACGTTTCGGCTCTCGACAGATTTAACGTGCATCGCTGCCCTACACGGTGGGTCTTTAGTGGTACTGGGCTCGAACCCGTGACAAAGCAAGCCACGGTCCGATACCTATACCACTCGGCTACCGCGGCCACGCAAAATGGCTTACAACTTCTATTCAAATTGTAAAGAAACTGAAATATATATAAATATATCTTACTGCAGTCAAAAATATTCATAATATGTAAGTATCCTATTCCTCCACTTATTTCAGTACATTTTAAAAACTGTAGCTGAAAATGCAATTTTTTATACTTATAAACGAGGCATAAAAGCTCACACAGTCGTAAAAATGTCTTTATCATTTTTAAATATACTACTATAAAACGTATATGGATTGTAAGATCAGTTGTAAAATCCTAAAAGCTTTTAGAGGAGCTAAAAACAAGTAATTTTGGATTGATCAAATTTTTAATATAATACACAAATATACATGTTATTAAGTAAATACATTTGAAAAATCAAACTTCCTTCTGAAATAAACGTAATTGAAAGAAAAATGTTTAATTGCAAATGAGTGGAAATACATGTTTATCTAAGGGGTATCCCCAAAGTGAGGTAATCCTCAAACTTAAGACTTAAACTCAGTGGCACAACAATCCATGAAGGCCAGGAACTACTGTGCCCATCATAATACACGTGACCATTGGACGCTGAGGTGCATGAACAGATGTCCCGATTTGGTGGTCTGTCTGAAGAGAGACCTTCAGTGTTTAAGACCCGAAGCAAGCTTAGTACTCATTTATCGACCCAATGTAGCGGGGATGAAAGGCAGAGTCGACCTTACGCAGCCCGTTAATAGAACCCCAGACCTGCGGTGTGGAAGCACTATACACTACCACTCGATCGTATTCGGTGAAAAATAAAATTTAATATTAGAATCTTATATAAATCCCTAATGAATGAGGGAGTCCAAACTTTTTTTCATGTAAACTGTTTAGACGGAAATGGTTAATTATGAACATTTCACAAGTTGCATAAATTAAAATTAACCGTTATAGTTTACATAAATTTTTAAGGGTGCTAAAGGTGTATTTCGGCTGCACGAATCAATTTTAAAAGGAATACGGTTATGAAAAAGTAGTACAAATCTATCTAAAGTAGGGTTGGTTACCTTACATATTGTCAAACACAACAATGTATTGGAAGTCAATTCCACAATTCGTTGTTATAAAAATGTATGGAAAATTACAAGATTTATTTTTGCATTTGTAATTTATATATATATAATTTTTCCTGGGAACTTTAAAAGCTAGAGCGGCATCCATCAAAACCGCGGTTCTCTCTCTGTTTTTCCAGATCGCCCCTGACTAAGCCGGCTCAGCCATAGTAAGTGAAAATGCCGGATTTTGTTTTTGTCAAGATCATTTTATAGCAGACTGCATTTTTCATGTATTTTAGATGGTCGTCTTATATTTTCTACATCAATATCTTAATGTCTGAATTTAAAATTACATAAAATTCTTGACATTCGCATCAATGACCATGATAATTTTTATTAGTATATGAATGTGTCATCAAACGATTACATGACTAATATTAACATATTATTTTAACCATTTAATTAATATTACGTATAACACATAACGGAGACAAATTTTCTGAACTTTAAAATAAATATTTCGAAAACTACTTCAGATATACTCAAAATTTTTCATTCCTACGCTTTAGCTTCTCAGTTTTGCTTCTATGTAAGAATTTATTGTAATTGTATATTCATCAATTTTTTAGTATATTTTTTGGTCTTAGCATGCAGTTTTCAACTGAATTGTATGAAATCTTCGAAAAATATTAAAAGATACCAAAGAAGCTTTATAATAAAATTTGAAATTTTTATTATACTCAAACAATTGCTAAAACTTATGGTAAATAATTTTTAACTGCGCGATGCATTTTTTTCGAAATTTCAAATGGAATTTCTAACATAAAATTTCTAGCTTTATACGGTCGAGATTTCAAAAAATATCCAGATTTTAATTACTTATTCAGTTAGCCTTTAAAAAAGATAAATGTTGAGGTATTTTGTATAAATAGATATTTTTGAACAATAATTCGAATGTTTTTGAATAGCTCGAATTTAAAATTGATTTTTATGTTTATTTATATGCATAAATGTCTACTGTAAATGTTTCCGTATATTTTTGATTACCATTTATTCAAACATTCCAGTTATAAAAAAAAATGTGTGAAAATCTTCATTCATGTTGTCTTTGATGTAAACTGAAGTTCAAGCACTTAAAATTCAAATATAATTCGGTGTATTTTAACAATATGTAACTAGGCACTGTACTTAAACTTCCCTGAACACTTGGGCTTTGAAATCTAAAAAAAAAAAAAAAAAACTAATAAATCTTGATTAGTTTTTTTTTTCGTTTTTATTTTTATCAAAGTGTAAGAAAATGTTTCAAATGATTTGATGAAGTTTAAATTTATTCATTTTTAGTGGTTGGAAAATTGAAAAGGTTTCAAATTTTAAAGAGTTTGGTGTTTTATTAATTTTTCGGTATCTTATAATAAAATAATCATGTTTCAAAAACTGAAAGCTTTGATTAAAATAAGAAAAATGAAGCGAAAGAATATACTTAAAAAAGATAATTTGTCTAACTATATAAAATAGCAGATTGCACTGACATGCCCCAACTTGTTACAGTTTCAAATTAATATGAAACCAAAAGGGAATTGTAACATATTTTACTTATGCGTTGGGACTTTTCAAAACTTTTAAAATACGAGGTAACAAGTAAACACTTCCTGAGGTCTAAAGAAATTTCCCCTCGATTTTTTACGATTGCCCCAGGGTCAAAACACGGGGTTTCCTGGGAGCCATAAAACTTCCCCTCAGTGTCCTGCTGTGTTGCTTCCACCGTCCCCAATTATCTTTCAAGATATTAAACCTTTAAAAGGGGGAAAGGATTTCAGAAAAGTGCGGCTAATCCACTTTTGAAAACGTTACTTGAAGGCAGAAAAATCCATGCAGTGCATTTTCGAAGCATCTTTACACTGACGGAATTTTCCGTGCTATCCGGTTAGAGGGTTAAACGTGAGAAGGATGAATACTTAGCTATGATTTCCAATAAATAGCTGCCTTGACTTGATGTTGAGACATTAGTAAGAACGGTGGATGATTTCTCCTCACATTTCACGTCTTCTTCACAGGAAGTCGACAAATCAATTGATGGAAAGTGTAAAGAATCCTGACTTAGCCACTGTGGCCCAGACCACCACAGTTTATGAACTTTTTAGCTTGAAGCTGCAATACCTCGTGAAGCACAATCGGCAGGATTTTCTTGACTCTTCACATGATTCCAGGATGCTTCAGAAGTCATTTTTTGAATTCTTGAGATACGATTGGCAACAAAGATTTTCCATCTGCTGGGAGATGATTTTAGCCAATCCAAAACAATTTGGGAGTCTGAGAAAAGAAATGACTTATCGATTTGAATTACTTTTCTCAGAGATTCTAACACAACAGCGTAGAGTTCAGAAAGAAGCAGAGCTGCCAAAAGTTCGAGTCTGGGCAAGGTTATCGATTTTACAGGAGCTACTCTTGTCTTAGATGTTATCATTGAAACATGGACTTTTCCGGTAACCAGCTCAGTTCTTAAGTAGAAAACAGCAGCGTATGCACGCTGGGAGGCATCACAAAAACCTATAAGAAGAACTCGCTTTGCTGTAGCGTCTTCTGCAAGGTATCTTGGAATCTGAATCTCTGCTAGGTGCTTCATTTGATTTTTGTGTGAATTGCGTCCATGATTCGAAAATGCAGTCTGTGACAGGATCATCCCAAGAGATGTTTTCTTTCCAGATATCTTGCATCAGGATCTTCAACTGAATTGTTGTTGGTGAGAGGAATCCCAAAGGATCATAAATCTTGGCGATGGTGGATAAGAGTTGCCGTTTGGTTGGCCTAACTTCATTTGGTGGACTTATGTTGATTCTGAATGTGTCTTCCTTGGAATTCCATATGATTCCCAAGATTTTCATCAAATGATCCTCTTCTATGTGCAGAGATCCCGAAGAACTTCGTAATTCTGTAGGTAATGATTCCAGCACAGATGATTCATTGGACACCCATTTTTGAATCGGGAAACCTCCTTTCTTCATGAGTTCGATTACTTGACTTACTAATTTCTTGGCGTCTTCTTTCGAATTTGTTCCTGTTATAAGATCATCTACATAGAAGTCCTCTAGAGCAACTTTAGATGCCTCTGGAAACTTCTTGATTTCTTCTTCAGCTAGCTGCTGAATTGTTCTAATGGACAAAAATATGGAGCACAAGCTGTCCCATATGTTACAGTAAGTAATCGATACTCTTTTAACGGTTCTTCAGGTATCTCTCTCCAGAATATTCGTTGAAATTCTACATCATCTTCATTAACTAGAATTTGCCTAAACATCTTTTCTATATCGTCTGTTAAAGCAATCCTGTGACATCTGAATTTTAATAGAATATTAAATAGTTCATTTTGTAACTTGGGGCCTGTATGAAGAATGTCATTTAAGGATAAGTTCGAATCAGTTTTGGCAGGAGCATCAAAGACTACCCGTAACTTTGTAGTCTCGCTCTGTTCCCTAACAACTCCAAAATGGGGTAAATAAAAACACTTAGAAGATGGTTTCGAAAGTTCTGAATTCGGGACAAGTTGCATATGTCCTAGATGTTCATAATCTTGCATGAATTTTACATATCTATCTCTTAACTCTGGATTGGCCTGAAGGCGCTTCTCCAACGAGAAGAATCGTCTCTTGGCTTGGACTTTAGAATCACCCAATGCATTGTCGTTTTTGAAAGGAAGACTTACAACATATCTACCATCACGATTTCTCCTTGTGTGATCGAGGTAGAATTTTTCGACTCTTTGATCTTCTTCTGAGAGGTTACTAGCATCTGGAATTGACTCAACTTCCCAGAATTTGGCTATTTGATTTTGTAAGTCGAGAAATGCATGGCAATTGATTAAAGACATGACCTTTTCGCTCTGACAGGCTGTGGAAACTTTTCCAGAAAGCAACCAGCCTAACTTGGAGTTCAGAGCAGATGGTTGATTTTTAGTCCCAGATATTTTTCCATACAGAATTAAATCAAAGAATACATCCCAGAATCATATCGACAGGTCGACTAATATAAAACGAAGGATCAGCCAACTGTAGTCCATTAATGTGAGGCCAATCGAATTTTGAAACTATGAAGTTAGGCAAATTACAAGTGAGTTCCTTTACTACTAAAGCATTTACGGCAAAGATATCCTGACTAAAATGAGGAGAAAGTTGAAGTTCTACTCGTTTAGTAGCATAGGCAGCAACTTTGTTATCTAAACCCAAAATAGTATTTTCTGACTCATAAAATGGAAGGTTTAAATTTTTTGAGCATGATTCTGTAATTAGAGAGGTCTGAGACCCGCCATCAATCAAGGCTCGACAGTTTACATACTATCCTTGACTATTCTTAACTCTAACAATGGCTGTAGAGAGCAAAATCGAATTGGAATAATTCATTTGTCCTGCAAGGCAAAACTGTTCCTGAGATGTAGCCAATGGCTGAACTACATTCTGGTCACTAGTAGCAGCTAGATTTTGGTTTGAATTACTAACAGGGATTTCTCTAGGACTACTTTGGAACTGGTGAAGTACGGTGTGATGCCTTTGCTTGCAAGCACGACAAGAAGTTGTAAATTTGCATGAGGAAACATTATGATTCCCTCGCAGACAATTAAAGCATAACTTTGACTTTTTAACAAAATTCCAGCGATTATTTATATTCATCTTTAAAAACTTTTCACATCTATGTAATGAATGAGAGGAAAAACAAAGTTTACATGAGTCATCTGACTCTACAGTAGTTTTAAGTGAATAAGGCTTGTGAGATACTTTATTTGATTTTTCGTTGAGTGGTGTAATTTTGATACCTTGAAGACTTCTGGCTTGCTTTTCAATAAATGAAAGAAATTTATTTAATGAAGGAAAATTTTTATCTTCAAGGGTTAATTCCCATTTGACTTTGATAGAATCTTCCAACTTATCTTGAAGAGAAAATACTAATAGAGAAGTTCTACCAATTGATTGCATTCTAATCCTAATGTTTTAAAATTTCTGAGTACTTCATTACAAACGTCTATCATGGCCCAGATTTATTCTGAAGTGGGTTTAACATTTCTTAGAGAGAAGAACCTTTTGCATTGGGAAAATGCCAATTCTCTCTGATTATCATACCGATTCAACAGTGTTTCCCATGCTTGTTTATAATTTTCATGAGTTATTGCGAATCCTTTTATTAATCTAGAAGCATCTGAAGTGACAGCATTTTGTAAATATTGCAATTTTTGAATATCTGTTAAAGATTCATTAGAATCAATTGAACTAGAGAATATAGATTTAAAACTCAACCAAGAGTTGAAGTCACCTGCAAATTGTGGAAGATCATATTTAGGAAGATTTATGTTAGAATAAGCATTCACTTTCGATTTATTTTCTTCGAATTGTAGTTTGCTATTAATACTAGTCAAATATGACTCAATTTTTTCTAACGCCAAATCAGCCAAATCTTTAGAATTAGTAAAGTTTTCATATTCCACATCTTCCACAAATTCTTCCAAAACAGAAAACTCATAATAATTGTCTTCTAATCTTTCTAGACATTTTAATATATTACATTTTAAGGCAAAAACTCTCTGAATATTATCAGATTCTATAACATTATCAACATTTTCAGAATACCTTTTGATTTCTCTTTTATCTGAGTTTGGAACACTAATGGTATTTTACTTTTTCCTTTAGTAGGAGCCATCTTTTAAATAATAACTCAATGCAATTATAGAACTCAAATACAGCTTTTCAGAATTAGTTACTATAAATATACAGTCACTCAGAATAATAAACAAAATCTTCGAATTTACTAATTCAGATTTCTTGCATTTCGAATTCACAAATAATAATAATAATAATTTTCGAATTAATTGACATACGTTTCTTGACTCAAATAATAGAATAATAAACACATCAAAAGATTAAGAATTCTTTCAGACGAATTTCATTTTCAGAATACATCTAGTTTCGATTATACAAGATCATTATCGTTTTCGATTCTAGTAAGAATAATAAACATTCTACTTTCCAGGAAATGATCTACTGAATTAAACTTGATTTATGACGCATACATCAACAACGAATAAACATTCCTCACTGGTGGCTCCATGTTAGATTTGTAAGTTCATTTAATAGTAAAATGATTGGCTTAACTTTTTTCCCGGAAAGCTAAGTTTAAATAAACTCACCAACATTAATTCTGAAAATGAGAAACAATAGATGACTCCTTTTGGGGATTTTCTTGAGATTTATTCGACTTGAATTCACACCACAAAAATTAACCATCTTTTTCGATTTCAGAACTGACTCAATTCTGGAAAATGGCGTTACAGAAACAGATACATATTTGTAAAGTCTTTGTCGTGGCGCCCTGTTGACGGTAGTTGTAAACAGCATTATATATTAAAAAAAATAATAAAATAAGAGTATGCAACATATTAGGATGATCAATATTCTGCTAGTAGTTTTAGGGAAATTTAGTCCTGGTTGTAAATAGGGGGCGGTAGGCCTAAATTCGGCGGGATGCCGCAATAAAATTAACGTCGATAATACTCACGAGAGAGAAATAAAACAACCTTAATCCATAACAAAAAAATATTTATTATGCTTAACATAGGTAAACAATAATAAATTAATAATGAATTTAAAGGTAAGTAGTATTAGAGACAAGGAGGCACTTTAAGCAATGAAACACATTCTACGACGGGACGACTGGGAGAGTACGTCCGCGTGGTATGAGAAAACTCGTAGAAGTGATAAGTTGTAGGGGGCGCGACCAGCGACAATAACAGGGGTGTACAAGGTACAAACACTGGTAGTTTTTCTTTTTGAATAACTCTTCGTAAGGAAGTTAAGATTCATTTAAACAATTATTCATATTAAAATCTAAGTTAAATTTACAGTCTCTAATTTACAAATAAAGACAAAATAAAGCTCAGTAAATTTTTTTAAAGTCACACACGCATAATGAGTTTATATAATTGTGTACTAATGTAGATTAATATGAATATGTTTTCCTTTTGTGTGTTATTTCGGAATGTGTAAGAAAAATTTCTGTGGAACACTTTCCCTAAATTTAACCATAATTAATAATTTCTCCTAACTATGATTTTAATCAATGCACTTTCAAACTACTTTGTCGATACTAATAAAAACGAAATATTCATTATTTATCAATTTCTGATATTATAATTTGGACAATTATATGAATAGGTTCTAATATTTCTATTTTAATAGGGGAGCACATAAAAGGAAAAACATTAACTCTTATGAAATTTTTCCCCATCACACAAACTTATTTTCATAATATGCGAACGAATTAACCAAATTTTATTTCATGCAGCGTAAAGAAGTTAAAGCATATTTTGAGATGCGAAATCACTTACTATAATCAGTTTGTTTCAGAATATTTTTGGTATCAACCAAGAAGAAAAAAGTGCAGAAAATAGCATAGATTTAAATTAAATTTTTCGATTTGATCCACAATCCCATGTATAAGAAAATTAGAATGACAGTTTAGGAGCCAGAAGACACTCACTAATAGTTCTACTGTGTACCTACCTTATAGCAAGCTGAGGAGAAAACTGATTACTCTACGCTTCGGTGTTCATCTTAGTGGATCGTACAGAATCTGCCATTATTGATTAATTTCTCTGGGAATGAGGTTACGACTCTCTCAGATAACGAATGCCGCTGAAGTGTGTTGTTTCTACCGACCAGCTTTGTTTGATTTTGCGTTTGAAATCATTGGTACTTTATCCCTTTCATTTACACCGTCAGCAAAAGTTTACCTCCTTTCGAACAAAATGTGAGGTAAGAGTAACATCGGGTGAAAGTAAATTTTAAATGACTGCACTGAATATGAATAAAAAGATTTCTATATGAAATAAAAATATTAAAATTAAAAAATTACATTTATTTAACATATTTACAAAGTTCAATAATTCAAAATTATATTATGTTAAATTTAGGCTAGTTTGTTCCTAATTTTTTGGCAATCATTTTAAAATTAACCTTACTCCCCCATTGAAATATTGTTCAATTAGTTTATTCTTATTTTCAAAAAAGATCTATCAGATTTTTTTTTCTAGAGAGACTCAAAATATTTTTAAAATTCTATTTAAAATAAAAATGGGTTATATAATACACTTTTTATTTAGACATTTATATGTATAGTTGCGCAAATTTCAAAATATTGCATTGATCTTGAAACAATATGGAACTAACCGTTAATTAATATCTAATTTGTATATTCATTCTAATTTGTATTTCATTTTTAAATTACGAAAAATAGTTTTTTTATTGTATTTTACGTTTATTGCGCTAATTAATGCTTTATATTGATTCAGAATTATTAAAAGGCATTAGATATTATTTAAAAGTTCCCCAGACAATCTCGATCATTTTTTTTTAAATAAATTGTCTTTTTCTTAATTTCTTGTACTTTTAGGGATTATTCTTTTCTTCAAGTGAATAAATAAATCATCGAAATAATTAATGGAGTATGCATATTTAATTAAATATGATTTAAATACTGAATGAGCGTTATTTTTTAAAAATCAAGCTGCTCAAAATTTCAAATTACAAATTATAACAGCTCTTTCTTTTTTTTATCCAAAAATTGAGTATTAGCGTATGGATATATTTCCTCGAAAATATCTTATATTGAGAAATAGACGTTTCCTCTTATAAATATTTACTTATTGAATATAAATATTTATTGAAAATAAATATTACTGAAATATTTATTGAATTGATTTACAAATGAAATGAGCAGTAAAAATTATGACAAAAAATATTCCTTTGATATGTATAAAACTGACGTATACATCGATTTTGTCTGAATGTGAAATTTTAGAGCTACTTTCTTGTAAAATCATACAACATAGTCTCGGTGAATTATTAATTTCAATGGTAAAAGTTAAAGGGTTATTAATGTGTGTTAGATCAAAGATGACCCAATATTTAATCATCCTTTTCATCGCGCCTCCCTCATACAATTACAATGTGTCAATAATACTACACTTTGACGCTAAAACCATGATACGACTTGAACCTCTAAATGAACCCCGGCGTATATAAACGTCTCACTCAGACAAATAGCGTTTATTTCGCCGGACGTATATATACGTCTTTCCATACAATCTTTTCTGTGCACTGCCATCCATAAAATTATTCTGAAGGCTTTGAAATGCAATAAACGGATCTTGACGATGTTTGTGAAGTGTTTACTTATTTCATATTATGTTTGCTTCTTTATCCCCCCCAATACTTCACATACGAGCGCCTGCGTGGAAAACGGTTGGTACAAATGATCGAAATAAGAGTTAATTTTTGTATATAACTTTATGTATGACAAGACTATGGGGTCACTGATAATTACTAAATTTGTTCTTAGTTTAGAATTGTTAAATTAATCATAAAATACATTGTGTAGCACTGATAGATTTATAAGTGTAATATATCAGTGTAAATGTTTATTTTATTTTTTATTATGTCAGAATGCATTTTGTTTGCTTAAGTTTAGTAAATTATAATTTTTAAAAATAATCTTTTGTTTTCGACTTTTCAATATGCTCGCGCCCCCTCGTAGAGTTGTCACCCCCCCCCCAAGGGGGGAGCACCCCACAGTTTGAGAAACGCTGTGTTAGAGTTATCTCTTATACTTGTCATAAAAAATATTTTATTTTAGTATCACTTGTATCCAATGAATATTAATTTTCAAAGTATTTTTTTTAGCTCATTTTAATATGTTGAAAAATATATCTAAAAAAATAAATGAAAGGATTACTCTTATTGCTACTTCTAGCAATTAACTAATAATTTTAAAGTAAAAACTAGAAGAAATAAAAATAAGAATATAAGATATTAAGAAAATAAGAAAATTAGTTCACACACGCAAAGGCACACAATTAGGTTTACAACGTAACCAGTATGTGAGTTGAGTTGAGTTAATATTAACGTCGCACTGTTCAGCTACACGAGGGCTTTTGGCGACGGACCACGTAATTTTGAACCATGGTCAAGTGACGTGGACGACACCTGAGCTGGCACCCCCTCTCCTAACTACCACACCACACCAACGGGAGGACGTTTCAGCTCTCGACAGATTTAACGTGCATCGCTGCCCCCACACGGCGGGTCTTTAGTGGTACTGGGATCGAACTCATGACATGCCTGCCATGGTTGGATACCTTAACCACTGGGCTACCGCAGCCCTGTAACCAGTATGTGATTGAGAGTTATATTAACATCGCACTAAAAAGCAACACGAGGGCTACTGGTGACGGACTTCATAATTTTGTTCCTCGGTGAAGTGACGAGGTCGACACCTGTGTTTACACCCTTTCTGCAAACTACCACACCACACCAACGCAAGGACTTTGAGCTCGACAGATTGAATGTGCATCAGCCCTCTCTACACGGTGGGTCTCTTCAGTAGCACCAGGACTCAAACCCCGACACGCCGGTCACGAGTTCGAGAACGTAACAACTAGGCTACTGCGGCCGCAACCAATATGAAGTTCGGTAAAAAGAAAATGAAGCTCGCATCATTCTATCATTTTAAATAGTGTTGATTAAGTTAAAAGAATCAACCATAGATGATAAAACCCGTACTCATATTTCAGGAACTCCCACGCTCTTAAACGTTTAAGCCTGATATCGTATTTTCTGTAACTTCGTTACTCATTACTGCTGAGAGTATTTTAAATGTATTTCACATTAAAAAAATAATATATTCTGTAATTAATATACATGCCCACACCTATATGGTGAGCTAGCACCCGAACTCTTCAGCAGTAGCAAAAGAAACTTTCGGGAAAAGAAACTTTGTTGAGGGACAGGTTAAAATGTACACCATGAAGGGGCATACTTTCTCTCTTAACCGAGGGCGTGCGGACCAACCACTCTTCTGCTACGTCATGCCAGACGGATACCTGTAGTTATTAGTATTTACCCCCTCCCATATATGTTCGAGCATGATAAAATTATAAATATTAATACTTATTAAATATAATTTGTCCTGTGATTCAGTGGGATCAAACCTCAAGTGAAAAGGTTCGTTAAATGAAAAATGCATCTCGCTATTTGGAGGTTATTCGACTTGTGTTGATGTTCCAATCCTTTACGTCATTTCGCGTTGTATCTAAGCGTAGAAGGTTGATTTTAGGTATCCATGGTTATTTTTACATGTAAGTTTTTATCCTAATTTCTTCTATAGAAAAAGTTTTTTTATTGTTCCTCTCCTTGAGAGATTCATTATTATTCTCTTTTCTTAATTTCATTTTACTATATTGTCAGGTTCATCATCCACGTGTTAGAAATAGGCTTAACTTTTCAACGTGGCTCTATTTTTCTTTTTTTCTATTATGTGGAAAATTTCTGCTGTATGGGGAAGGTTGCATCCATAAAGCATTGCAAACTCTAAATCACTGGCCCAATTCAGCGACAGCTTTAGAAATCATAATAGGTCTCCAGTTTAGTCCAAAGACTTTTTTGTATCTACATCTGTTGTGTCTTGTGAACTCCAACCTCTTCCTTCTTTTGCATTGTAGGTTCTAGAACTTTTTCACTTTTATTTTATTATACTATATATATATATATATAGTGTAATTTATGATTTTTTAAAAGTATATATATATATATATATATATATATATATTTCTTATTATCTTATCACAATTAATTTTATGCGGTTCTTCTCTCACCCCTCGTATTTGGCGGGAACACGTTACTGCACTCTTGGCCATCGTTTACACTTCGAATTAGTAGGTTATGTTTTTGTTCCTATGTTATTTAGTTTAATGATTTTTTAATATTTAAATTCTACATATATAATTCTTTCCTTTCCTCTTGGTACATAGTATGACAAATTACAGGTGAAGGTTGGCTAGCCTCAAAACTTGTTTAAACCTGCAATCCTGGTTCCTAAGGCCAGGAGTTTGTCATTATACTATGTGCCTTCTTCCTAATTTTAGTTATCTTAGGTATATAACTATCTGTTTATTTTTATATTTTTGTTTATATATTTGTGTATATATACATATGTATAAATTTATATATATGTGTATGTATATGTATATAATTATATATTGAAATTTTTTTATATTGATTATATATATATATATATATACATATATATACATATGTGTGTGTGTATAAGGAAACTTATAGTGGTGCATACTATGCCGTATTTTGTCGTGGCGAGTGTTAGATTTTAATGTGGTGAACCAAGGGTAGGGCGTGGCCAATGGAGAGTGAATGACTGTTTATTAGATACATTTTCTATGTTGATTGATGTTACGTATTCAATACTATTGATGATTCAGTTTGGAACATTAATCCAGTTTATTCACATCTTGAAAACACATGAACATAAAGCATGACGGCATTACACATAACAAAGACGACACACAACGCGCAGCAGAAGGCTTGCTACATCATTGCAGAGAGGCGAGAGCAGAAGAGAAGAGGGTGTGCGATTTCCAAATCTCGGTATTTGTAGGCAGCGAGACATCGCGTGATTTAGGAGGTGGATGGAGATAGTTTCAAAAGTCCCCGGTTGGCGGGTAACCAATTAAAATAATTACATGGTTGTCCTGAAGGACTAGATATTAAATAATGCTAGAGCTATTACAATTAAATTATTGGAGTTATTACATATATATATGTGAAATAGAAGGCACTATTGCAAGTCCCCGTAACATCCATCCCCCAGCAAATAGTTGCGAAAGGAAACGAGAGGGCAATGTCCCCGACGGGAAAAGGAGCAGCGAGAGAAGGAACATGAGAACCACATAGAATCCGTTGAGACCGCAAGGGAAGCAGACGCATATCGACAGAGCCGTTATATTTCTTTAAAAATAATGAAAGCCAATTAGGCAATGACGTTTAAATGTTCATTTAATTAATTAATTTTATTCTACATTTTTATTTATTCTTATTTTAAAAATAAACAGATTATTCTGTCAAAGGAGTTTACGAAGTAATCCCAGTAACAACATAACACACACACACACACACATATATATATATATATATATAAAGAGAGTTTTTTTTCAGGTATAGAAGTTTAAGTTGGCATTACTTTCCAAGATGGCGAGCAATTTAACAGCTGTCAAGTGATTTTTTCTCAGTTTGGTTTGGCAATTCATCATGAATAGACTCACGCCTGAATAGATTCGTCGAATGGGCCCAAAACGAGATTGCCGTTGTTCCCGATTTTCATAAGCGAATTTTGTTTAGCGATGAAGCGCACTTCTGGTTCAATGGCTACGTCAACAAACAAAACTGCCGCATTTGGAGGTGTATGTCGAAACACCGTTACATCCAGAAAAACTGAATGTTTGGTGCGCTTTATGGGCTGGTGGAATCCTTCTTCAAAAACGATGAAGGCCACAACGTTACAGTCAATGGTGATCGGTATAGAGCCATGATTACTAACTTTTTCATTCCTGAATTGAACAATCATGATGTCCAGGAGCTGTGGTTCCAACAAGACGGCGCAACATGTCACACAGCTCGTGCCACAATCGATTTATTGAAAGACACGTTTGGCGACCGCCTAATTTCACGTTTTGGACCTGTGAATTGGCCTCCAAGATCTTGTGATTTAACAACGCTAGACTATTTTTTGTGGGGCTATGTAAAGTCATTGGTCTATGTGGATAAGCCACAAACGCTTGACCATTTCGAAGACAACATTCGCCGTGTTATTGCCGATATACGGCCACAAATGTTGGAAAAAGTCATCGAAAATTGGACGTCCAGATTGGACTAAATCCGATCCAGCCGTGGTAGTCATATGCCAGAAATCATATTTAAAATGTAATGCCACAAGATTATCTTTCGAATAAAAAAAATTCATGTCAATCGAATAATACATCGTTGTTTTATTGCAATTTAAAGTTCTATACCTCTAAAAAACACCCTTTACATATGAAATAACTCCAACATGTATATTTCTGTATATATATATATATATATATATATATATATATAT